>OZ020287.1:1926429-2005039 GCA_963971205.1 Aethes cnicana | reverse complement strand
GGGGCCGAAGCCAAGATGAAGAGGCTTTTGGTACCTTTTACTAGAAATGTGAGATGGCCGCAACTGTGGAGATCTGTCCTCCCAATACAACATGAGGCTGTACTGGCGGACAGCCCTCCCCAGTTGCCAAACTATTGCCGAGGAAGGAAGAGACTTGGAGTGGGCTATGTGGATGGGAGGTGTGGACTGGAAAATCGGGCTATGGAGTGAGATTACGGACATCTGCCTGATCAACATCTCACAAATTGAAGGCAAGGCAGACGGTGACTCGCCGCTTACGCACTAACCTAAAGGCTAGCCTTCGTGGGCCCCCTATACAGGCCACCGCACGGGTGGCGAGGGAGCAACACTGATGTAAGCAGCTAAGGGTGTGGAGAGGTGTGCACCGGTTTCGCCATCGCGGGTCGCGCCTCGTGCGCACCCGGAGCGGGTTTCCCCGTTATTACGCAGATTGAGCACTTCCACCCTTTCAAGCATATAGCTCTTGCGCTCCACCCTGGGCGGCCAACTAAGGCAATCCAGAGGCGGGGGAGGTGTGTAGCTGTGTGTATGTGTGTGTATGGCGCATGTGTGTGTGTGCCCCCAGGAGTCTCGGGTGCGAAGTGTCGCCGCTCACCATCGGCCCGCCACAGGCCGCCCTGCGCTGACTGACTGCACCGGTGGTACAACACCAGGTGGGCGATGGGGTCGTCACATCCCTACGCCGTTTATTATTACGAGCCCATTGTGTCCCTCGTATCCTCTATATATAAAAAATGTATAAATATCTTGGGACATTTCACACAATTGACCTAGCCCTAATCTAAGCAAAAGCTTGTACTATGGGTGCTAGACAACGATATAAATACTTATATAGAGAAATACATACATATATAAATACTAAACATCCATGACTCGAGTACAAACATTCGTGTTCATCACACAAAGTTTACCCCGAGCGGGACTCGAACCCGCCACCGTCGGAACAGAAGGCAGGGTCACTACCAACTGGACCTTTCCGGCCGTCATATATGGATGACTATATTGACTATCCAAAAAGGAAACAATAAAAGCTCCTTTTCATTAGTTTACAAATTAGTGGACAAAGAATAGCTGAGACACTGAAGATTATTATATATAATATTTTGCAATTAAGTTGAGGTTCAAAATCAAAAATCAAAATATTTATTCAGCAAAGAGGCCACATCTGGTCACTTTTACACGTCACTTTTAAATGAATTTAACAGAAATCAACTTACCATTTCGTAAGTACACACTTAATAAGAATTGCGCTTCGTATAGGAAATTTCTTATTTTCGTGAGCTCGGCGCTTTGACAATGTCCGTCGTCAATTTCCTTTTACATTAAAAAAATGAGGCACCAGTGGATATTCATTATGACCCTGGAAGAAACAATCTTGCCTCTAATTAAGACGTTCCAGTTTGAATCTTTTTCCCTTAATGAAGTCCACAAAGGCCATAATTGCTCGGTCCCTATCTACATTTGGAAGGGGTAATTACTCCCACGGGCCGAAAAGGCCCTTTTTACGCACCCGTAGGTAATATGGATGTTTTGTAAATTGAACGGGGATTGGACACTGATAGAATTGTTAAAAGGATATGATCAAATAGGCGTGTGATTCGAAAACCTTTATTCTTATTGATCAACGTGAAGACAAAATTCTCAAATACCTAAATATATTTTATAATCATTGAGTGTGTATTAGAGTATTAAGTAGGTTTTTTTTTCAGACAATGTTAATATTATAATAATACGCAATATTAATTGGTTGACTTGTTCATGTTTTCAATAAGGCAATTAACAAAGATATTTCAACGAAGACTTGATTATTTTCTTTAGTAACTTTATAGAGTTAATAAGGAGCTCAAAACAAGCTGTTTAAGGAAACAAGGGAGTTTTATCAGAATTTTCCTAAATTTGATTACCTACCCTCCAACTCAAACTTAAGTCAAAACAATTTCTATAAATTCTAAACCCCTTTGTTCAAGTTAAATAAAAGCTATTGTTTAAAAATTAAATTAAACGCAAACGGACGATATTGAAATTTAATTTCGCTACGAACAAAAGATACTTTTTTAGGTCCAATAAAATTCGGACAGAGAGATATATATATGCGGGTTGAAATTATGGTTTAACGCGGTTTAATTAAATTCTTTGATTTTTATTATATTCCGTACACCTTTTTTTTTATTACGAATGGGCTTGCGTTTGACCTTGATCACACCTGATGGAAAGTGAATGATCTCTAGACTTGAATAGGTACACCAAGATTATAGGAACTGGGGAAGAGGAGAACACAAAAGGAAGCGAATTCCAAAGTTTAGCAGTGCGAATAAGAAAATATTTTTCACTCCTCCTATTCGAAAAGGAGTACTTTGTTCCCTGTTTAGAGGGAGCAAAATGTGATTTTGCTTCCTCTCCATTTCAGCCCCGCAAACAAGGAGCAAAATAAGATTTTGTTCCCTAGGGAGCAAACTACAATTTTGTTCCCTGCTGCTACTCGTTTTCTCATAGGAGTCTATTTGCGTTCCACTGCTGGCCTCCTCTCATCACGAGAGGGTGTGGGCTATAGTCCCCACGCGGGCCCAGTGCGGATTGGGGACTTCACACACATCTTTGCATTACTTCGTAGATGTGTGCAGGTTTCCTCACGATGTTTTCCTTCACCGAAAAGCTCAGTGGTAAATTCAAGTTGAATTTCGCACATAATAAGTAAACTTAGAGGTGCGAGCCGGAATCGAACCCCTGACCCTCTGCATGAGAGGCGGTGGGTCGAACCACTAGGCCACCACGGCTCTCCCCAGTTCAGTACACCTGCCCTTAATTCGACTTATCTGGAGCGCCTTAACGACGTTCAAAACGTTATCTCGTGTCGTTCTGAGAACGTGAAGTGCACATAAAGCTGCATTTTCTCATAGGAACGGTCGCTGTCGCAAAATGGAGTTTAGATTGAAATAAATAGGTATTACTTTTGAGCAGCATTTCTTATTGTTACACGTCGGTTGCACAGTGGGTCAATCAAATGATGACAGGACAAATACTTTTTATGTTTATTTTTGCAAATGCAGATTAAGTTACCTATTTCTAAACTTTGTGTTGGACCTAAAAGGGGTTAAAAGGCGGACACTTTGATAGGAATGTGAAATTAATTCACGTAGGTAACTAACTGCATTAAAAAATTAACAGTATAGTTTCACTAAAATAATTTCTCAATAACCAGTAGGTATCTCGTTATATCCATATAATGGTCAGAACATAGAATGCATATTTTTTTCAAACTTTATTCATAGAACTAGCTTTATCCCGCAACTTCGTATGCGCAGAAAGTTTAAAATGAAAAAGCTCGTTTTTCCGTTCCCGTGGGAATTTCGAGAAATCCTTTCTAGCGGATGTCTACGTCATAACATCTACCTGCATGCCAAATTTCAGCCCGATCTGTCCAGTGGTTTGGGCTGTGCGTTGATAGATCACTATGTCAGTCAGTCAGTTAGTCACCTTTGAGTTTTATATATTTAGATTGAGGAAGTGTCATTGTAGCCGGGAGATAAATCTTTTTCGGGGGCTCCCTTGACGCGTTCAGGCTAATCCGAAAACTTGCAGATTTACCGCCCCTGAGTTGGAAGCGAGTTATAATATAAATACGTACAATATTATGTCTTCTTCGTATACCTCAAAATTCATTTCTAAACAATAACTCCGTTGTAAGTTGAAGAGTCATTTATGATAATTTTGTATTGCAGTTTTCTTACTTTCTAACCTATTTATTACTGGAACTTTTAAATATACACACTTTCTACAAAAATCAGGTTTATCTACCGGTTTATCTTTTCATCTACTCATACAAAACTACTGATACTATAATATATGTATACTATATGTAATCTTAATCTCAGTTCTCAATTACCGCGTCAGATAGACCGACAAACAAATTAATACACGTAAATTAACACATCAGACGTGTCGGCGTCTCACAAGACATTTCTGTAGTCATAAAACGTCAAATCGTTCATAAAGTTATAAAATAATCACAATTAACAAACGCATGGTTACCTTATTGATAAAGCTAAAATTCATCATATAAAATTCTACTTTATACCTCCGCATTAAAATCCCAATTTCAATGAACAAGCAATCTCGATGGAACATTACGCCTTCAAAGATACGTGCTAAAGGACTTGATGTTACTGTAATCGATTTTAGAATTCAATTTCCAATGTAACGAACTCTTGAAATCTACGGAATATAAATTAAAATAAAAGCCATCGACGAATTTACATATATTTCAAAATCAATTCTAATCCTTAGGAATTAAGGTTTTAGTTTCTTTGGATTAATGTAAAAGGTGTCAATTAAACATACTGGCCGGTAGGAATTCAACACGGTGACCACGCTTTAACCAGATTAGTTCAAGATACTGGAAAATAATTGTTCAATCCCTAACACTTAGTTTTATGGTTTCGTCACGTAAAGGAATTCAAGGCGTTGAATTAAAATAACGCGCACTAAAATTTTATAAAATACAGACTTCTTTCTTTTAATTTTTAGAATCTCGTATGTGAATTTGTAGCTTTAAATGAAAATGGAAAATCTACAAGGAGCTATCAGAAATTTTCTTGACTTCCGTAGATTTACATCTGAAAATCTTTATGATGCGTTTGCGCAAGTAGTTGCACAAGTGAACCGATTTTATTGCCATTTATCTAACAACTGTATTATAGATTACATTTTCCGAGTAGCCAAAATATCTCCAACGGTTATTGACCACATATTTCAGACCGCATATTTCGGACATAAATCTAAGCCTACCATAGGTAACGGGCACGTAAATATAAAACTTGCACTATAACGAACCCAATAAGCGGCGTAACGACATCGTTACCGTGAACGATTGTCGGCAACACATGACGACATTGTAACGATTTTATATCATCGTCTGTACAAATCAATCTGAGTTTTATTATTATAGAAAAAAGATAGTCTCAGGTAAACTGCTAATGTTTGGTTCTCCTTTCCAAGCATAAGTAACGTTTTTTTTTAAGAGCAGATTGCAGGAATTACAGCCAAATAGAATAGGTATTATTAGTTCTGAAGAATGCAATTATTCAAAACTAAACATGCGCCCGAAATCATGATATCGTCGAAAAATCGGGAGAGACTTGGCTATCTCTAGATCGTGTCCATTATAAAATGTATGAAAATATTATCAGAAGAGATTGTGTGAAACAGATTGAAACAAAAAATGAGCATTGATGATTTTCAGCTACGGCAGATCTAGCTTGTAACGCTAGCTTCAAAACGACGACTTAAAAATGTTTTTTTGATTCTTAAAAATGTTTTCTTAGTAACACTCTGTTGACAACAGTCAATGTCCCCGATCGATCGCTGCAGCTTGCGGCTGACATGAGTTTTATCCATTAATCCATATCCATAATCCATATTAATATTATAAATGCGAAAGTAACTCTGTCTGTCTGTCTGTCTGTTACCTCTTCACGCTTCAACCGCTGGACCGATTGCGATGAAATTTGGCATGGAGATAGTTGGGGTCCCGGGAAAGGACATAGGCTACTTTTTATCCCGGAAAAACGCTTAGTTCCCGCGGGAGCGCGATAACCGAATTCCACGCGGTCGAAGTCGCGGGCAGAAGCTAGTCTATTATAAGTAAGGATTCACAATCAACCGGAGAAAAATGGCCCGTCAAAACTCAGTGAATTTGACACCTTAAGTCTTATACTGTTAGGATTACTTTTGTATAAAATATTTATCTTGACACATATTATAAAGAAGCGTTATTAGCATATTGGGGCGTATTTTCTAATGTCAGTTTGCTCCATATATTTTGACATATTCTGTTAGGCACTGTTCGTCCATATGTTTTAATAAGTCAATGGTTTTATCGATATTTTTTGGCCTTACTTGTTATTTTTATTTACCAAAATAATAATTTGAGCCCATGTAATGTTTTTTTTTTTTCTTAATTATAAATAGCAAGTGAAGGCAAAAAATATCGATAAAACCCATGTCGGCCGCAAGCCGCAGCGATCGATCGGAGACTGTATAGTAATATTTATTTGTTTACCAACCCGTTGATCTACGAGTACATACTGTGTAGATAGAATGTCTCACGTCAAATGAAGACATCTGTTTCCAGTCAATATCATCGATTCATCAATAAAGACGTCACTCGGAGTCGGGTGGCGCAGATTTAGGTTAATGTGTTTTGTAATTTGAAGTCACCGTATACATACAGTTGACGTAATGTGTTCACGTTCAGAAAACAATTGTTTCGATTTTCAAAGATTTTGAATTTGGATTTTTTAATAGTAACTGATTTTGACCAGGAGCGTGACTGTGACCTGACCCACTGTGCATTGACTTTATTTTTGATAGGTAGTTTTTTTTAAATCGTGTACTGACTAATAATATACCTAAATGTTTATTGCTTACACGAAGATGATATAATGACAGAAATTAAATAAAAAAATCCTGCAGAGTAATCACTGTCCTTGTCTTGTCTGTTGGAAGGTTTCTTGCTTTCATTCCGGACTTTTTATTTTACCGTCTTTTTTACACGAGCAAAGGTTGAGTAAGGAAAATTGTCCAAAAAAACTCCGAGACTATTTATTTAGGCTGTTCTCTGTAAACATACGGATTACGAACTGAAGTCGGTGTTTACTCAAACCGTAATATTACAACCCTTGCCTTGCTTTAGTATCCGTTATCAGCATTGCAGGATCCTGTTTATCTACTAATGAAAGCAACAGAAATAAAAAAAAACAGCGGGAGCACTAGTCAATAAAAATGCCACCTACCTATCTTAAATATAAAAAATAACGAATATTTGTATATCTACTACAGAGTCGATCCACTGCTTCACACGGCGTACAATTATTACGACGTTTTTTAGGGTTCCGAAGTCCACAAGGAACCCTTATAGTTTCGCCATGTCCGTCCGTCTGTCCGCACTATTGCTCGGAGATGCTTAGGTCTAGAGAGCTGTAATTTGGCATGAATATGCATATTAGTTATGCTGACAAAGTGGTACAATAAAATTTTGAAATATATTTTTTTATAGGGTACCTCCCCTACTCGTAAAGTGGGGATGTAATTTTTTTTTCTTGCATACCCCATGGTGCGGCATATCGTTGAATAGGTCTCAAAAAAATATTACAATACAATACAATACAATATACTTTATTGAACACCACACAATCAAGGAACAGTAGACATTAAGGACAGTAGTAAATATTGTGGGTTTGTTAAAACCATTTTTTGATTAAGTGATGCGTTTGTGAAATATTAAGCTTTAAAGTGCTATTTTTTGTTAGAGTCACGTGTCCCCCCCCCCTGCCAGCTAAATGGTGGTATTTGGATGGTTGTGGCATATATAACGTAGTTGAAAGGAAAACTATCAGAGCTAAGTAGGCTGTACAAACTTACGAGTAATAGTCGACCAACTTATAATGATGATTTTTCTCGAGCAGCAGGGGAGTCGGGCGGGCACGTCACACCACAGGCTAGCTAGATGCTAATAAGTCTTAGAAAGGTACTGTGGGCATCGTCAACTTCGGAACCCTATAATTTGCGCGTGGCCCGACACGCACTTGGCCGGTTTTTTATGATTAAGTATGTGTCAACTTTGAACCAGTGCAGTTATTACACGTAAATCATATTGCGTGAAATCACGGGACTATTATCCTCTAGGCGCACTGTATCCATCCAATAGGTAATAATCCATACAATAGGTCTTTGTGATTCCACATTTTTTTATTAATTTCTAATTCACGACAGTTTTCACTTCTATACTTTTTTTTCTATTGTAGTGTTTTCGTCCCTGCCTACTTACGAATAATCGATTCCTTTTCTATAAAGTTTTTAAGTTGTGCCAATCCTTAACTGCCCTCCATGATAAGGCAATCTTGGCCCGCACCTCGGATTAACGGCGGACCCTCGAGCACCCGAGAATTCTCGCAATTTGTCTGAAAAACCGTGACGTCATGACGGCGTTTAATGACGCGATGTCACCGCGCTGTTGTAAGCTATGTCTTGATTTAGAACAGAGTTGTGAAAAAGCTAGGGTTACTTTTATGGAAACTTGATATTTTTTACCATATTCTGGAGTTTGGTTGCTACACGGTTCAGTTATTACCTGCAACAAAAATGATAGAAATTAGGACAAATATGACCATCGAAACTTATTTTATAAAATTTCTAACTAAAATAATACGTACTGTTACGTACAATTTTTTGACATAATTATAGTCAAAGTCAAAGTTATTTATTGCCAGAACACAGTATGACGGAAGTTGTTACATATATTTTACAGATTGTGCTTATGCTACCAAGTGAAGGCATGCAATATTTTAAATAAATTTAATACGTTTAAATATATAACAATCTAATTACACGTCAGTGACGTCATTGCGGTTCTTGTATAATATTGGCACTTGTTCAAACGAATTGTCTATTTTTTAACCAACCTCATGTCAATCGCCCTACTGAAATCAATTACTTTGTTAGATTTTCGATATCGTTGAAGGTGATTTTAATCACAATTTCTGCTTTCACTTTGCTTTGACAATAAGTCAGCAGGATTATTTTTCGACCTTACATAAAACCAATTAGATTTTTCAGTCAACTCTACAATTTGGTTAACTCTATCTAAATATATAAAACTCAAAGGTGACTGACTGACTGACATAGTGATCTATCAACGCACAGCCCAAACCACTGGACGGATCGGGCTGAAATTTGGCATGCAGGTAGATGTTATGACGTAGGCATCCGCTAAGAAAGGATTTTGCAAAATTCCCACGGGAACGGGAAGAATCGAGATTTTACTTTTTAATATTTCTGCGCATACGAAGTTGCGGGTAAAAGCTAGTTTTTCTCATATACATACACTTAGCAACCCCCGATTTGATCCACAGCACAATTTGAGAGATACTGTAGAGAAATAATTTACGAGGAACTCTATTACTTAATATTTTCCTGACTCTATTTGCCAATCCATTGCCAGTTAGTAGTATTTTGGTCCCCAATCCGCACTGGGCCCGCGTGGGGACTATAGCCCAAACCCTCTCGTGATGAGAGGAGGCCTGTGCCCAGCAGTGGGACGCAAATAGGCTGTAGTAGTAGTAGTATTTTGGTCGTAACAACTTCCGATTGAGACTCAATGTGTCTATTTTTCTCGTATCTTTTAAAGTACCGTTTCGAACAAGTAAAAGCAGTAGAAGCAATAGGTCGTCAACATATGCTTACGTCACGTTGCATCAGGTGCAGGACCTTGGCCCCTAAACTAGAATTAGCATACAATGCCGTGCCGTAGGTCCGGGTGTTGACAGCTCGCAAGCAATGCCCTATGTGGGATATAAATGTCAAGTTTGTAAGTAATATAATGTTCCGGAACTGGTCATGATTATACTACTACTACTACTACTACAGCTTATTTGCGTCCCACTGCTGGGCACAGGCCTCATCATGAGGGGGTTTGGGCTAGTCCCCCCGCGGGCCCAGCATGTGTCGCATCTGCGAAGTAATTCAAAGATGTGTGCGAAGTCCCCAATCCGCATGATTATACTGTTCGTTTTAAAAACGAAGGTAAAATATTACGATTTATTTTATTACTTAGTTTTGGAGGTGTTCTATGTCGAAAGTATCGACGACGACAACGATGATGATGATGATGATTGATGATGATGTGTTCATGTATCACTATTGAGTCATCATCATCATCATTTCAGCCGATAGACGTCTACTGCTGGACATAGGCCTCCCCCAAGGCGCGCCACTCAGACCGGTCCTGTGCCACTCGCATCCACCGCGTTCCCGCGACCTTTACAAGGTCGTCACTCCATCTTGTTGGAGGCCTACCGACAGCTCCTCTACCGGTACTATTGAGTGTATTGTTTAAAAGGACTGATCTTCTTCTTCAGCATATATTTGCCCACAGCTGAGCATATGCCTCTCCATATTTGTACCATCTTTCCCTGCTGGTGGTATGGCTTTTATAAGGACTAAGATATGCAAAAAACTCCCAAGATAACATTGTAGGTATTCTGTCTAACAAATTACAAACCGCGATTTTCAGCCATCATCGACGGAAAACTAAAAACCCATCGGAAATTCCAAATACCTACCCATTGGATAAAGTTAGCCCTTAATATATTGTTTCCGAATGACGTGGCATCCCTGACTGGCAGTTTCGTTGAGGACATTAAGGGAAAGGTACTTAGGCGAAGGCCCTTAAGCACATCTAATACAATATTAACGACAATTTGAACTTTGCGTGTATGACATAAAGTTGTTCTTACGCTACACGCTCTGTCGTACTATGACGACAGCGGCGGTGTTATAGGATTTCTTTTGTAGGATCCCAGCCATCTAGAATAAAGAGTTTAGATGTCAAGTGTCTATTATATTACCGTATTTTTGGCATACCATAAAAAAATACTCGAGTCCTCTGGTAAACAAAATGCTGGTCTTTATATATATTTCACATAGAGATTGAGCATTGCCATCCAACGTGGCAAAGCTTAGTAAAAAAGCCGTGGTGGCCTAGTGGTTCGACCTACCGCCTCTCATGCCGAGGGTCGGGGGTCCGATTCCGGCTCGCACCTCTAAGTTTACTTACGTGCGAAATTCAATTTGAATTCACCATGAGCTTTTCGGTGAAGGAAAACATCGCGAGGAAACCTGCACGCATCTGCGAAGTAATTCAAAGATGTTCCCAATCCGCACTGGGCCCGCGGGACTATATCCCAAACCCTCTCATGATGAGGGAAGGCCTGTGCCCAGCAGTGGGACGCAAATAGGCTGTAGTAGTAGTAGTGGCAAAGCTGCCAGCGTTTTTAGAATAAGTAAGTAATGGAGTAAGCTTCGTCATAATGTTGTTGTTTTTCTATAGCATTTTATGTTAATAAATAAAGCAGTGTCTATTTAGAGAGATTTCATCACCTTACTCTACCGTAATCCTGTCTACATCTTATTGGTGTCAAATCTTCTTGCTACTGAATATCTCACACATTCATGTCGTCATAAACAACCCATTGAGCAACAAAACTTAAGCATTTAGTATTAAATATTTTGTGTCTTAATTTAAGTACAGTCAGCAGCAGAAGTAGATAAGCTGTCCAGGTGTTCAAAATGACCTTCTCACGACCTTATTCTTAAGACGTTAAGGGCGTGTGGAGGTCATTTTGAACACCTGGACAGCTTATCTACTTCTGCTGCTGACTGTACCTAACAGCAGATAAGTAGGTATACCCATAGTAGGTATATAGAGTAGGTATTTTATGTATGTTTATGTAAATTTATCATCTTTTGAAATTATTTGTTACCTTCCTAGTATTTCTGTTGTTTCTTTCTGATATTGATGCACCTACTCATTTTTCTTTCTGTTTGGCCTTATAATTGACTGGTAGAGAATGCTTTTAGGCATTAAGTTCGCCAATTGTATACAATTTGTGTGTGCAATGAAGTTTAAATAAATAAATAATATACTAGTAAGCAATACAGATCGAAAATTATGACTCTACAGTCTATTTAATTTTATAACCAGAACATATAATACGAAAACAAATGTGCCAGAGGCAATCCCATTTGCAATCCGGTCCATAATCACTTACTAGCCGGCGGACAGCCATTTTACCCGTCCAACTGTACTTAATAAGGTGTTGAATTCACGCTTTTCCGTTTAGCTGAGTACAGTCGGCTGAATTTATATAATATCAATCATTATAGCAATATCAACTCTGCGTCGTTAGTACACAGTGCAGTGTCAGCTTGAGTAATCGTTAAATGAAATTGCGAGGTAGATACGTCGAAAATTGTAGGAAATATACCTACGTATGAATTACTTAATGAATATATGCATGATTGTTGTCTCTAGGTTGTTTTAATTTCTTTTTATCCAACAGGTTTCAAGAAAAGCTTAGACAGCATCTGGCAAATTTATTTGCAATTTTGAATGCATACAAATATTACAAATTGCTCGTCGACTCGTACCGTTTTTGTAAATGTTCTGTAGTGTCAAGGACCATATTTCAAGTATCATTTCTGCCGAAAAGCGTCCACTTCTGGACTTCAGTTCTTCCTCTAGGCTCGCCACTCAGACCAGCCCTGAGCTGCTCGCTGCCACCGGATCACCGCCTCCACTAACTCATCGCTCCAACTTGTTGGAGTCCTACCGACAGCTCGCCTCCCGGTACTCAGACGCCATTCGAGAACTTTCTGGCCCCATTACCTTACTACTACTACAGCCTATTTGCGTCCCACTGCTTTGCACAGGCCTCGTCTCATCACGAGGGATGGGCTATAGTCCCCACGCCGGTCCAGTGCGGATTGGGGACTTCACACACATCTTCGAATTACTTCGCAGATGCGTGCAGGTTTCCTCACGATGTTTTCCTTCACCGAAAAGCTCAGTGGTAAATTCATACTGAATTTCGCACATAAGTTAACTTAGAGGTGCGAGCTGGAATCGAACCGCCGACCCTCTGCATTAGAGGCCGTAGGTCGAACCACCACTACGGCTTCCCATTACCTTACTGCACCGTAATTTCTATACTATAGTGAAAGAGTTGTTGCACTGAAAACACTTGACGGCATACCTGAATCTCTGTCTCACAACATTACCTACATTATAACTTTGGATGTGCCTTCCTCATCCTGAAGTGTTCATGAATTTCAGCGCAGCGCTCGCCTCTATACTTGTATGACAGTCGTCAAATTCAACTTCGAAACCGAATTAATGCGCATCTAGCGTTTCACGCCATCTAATTTGCCGTCATTTCCATGCCACTACGGTACAGTAATAATACTAATTTGCATTCTAAATGACGGAACTTGATACAGCACTATCATACGGGGAATGGAACACCTAATCACTCTGTATTAGGGTTATGTAGCAACTACACTCAACATCAACGAAAATAAAAACCGCCTTCAAACTCCGACAGACTGCGATGTCAATGTCAAGTTCACTATATGATTATCATTTCTTTGGGTTGGTTCACTTGACACCGACTTCGCAGTCTGTCGGAGTTTGAAGGAGGTTTTTTTTTATTTAAATTATTTTTCGGCTACAGTTTCCAAATATTACTATAGAAGTACATAAGTAACTCTGAAGTCTTCGAAATTGACACCAAAATCATCTATGTGCTAGTAAATTTCGAGGAGTTCCCTCATTTTCTCATGGATCCCATCATCAGAACTGAACCAAATTAATATGGGACCAACTTGAAAGTACCACCTTTCGAACAAAAAAAGAATCATCGATATCGGTTCACGTTTACTATTTATTTTTGGTGAACATACATTAAAAAAAATGAAAAAAGATTCCGTTGAATTGAGAACCTCCTCCTTTTTTTGAAGTCGGTTAAAAACAGTCAGTTTGTATGGAAAATCCTGTACAAAGTGCCCCATTTTCATTGCTGTTGAGTGTATATGTAGATTTCGAACGTTTTGATTACGTAAATTAGAAACTTTTTTTAACGGAAGGCTAACGAGCACCCAGGTCACCTGGTAAGTGGTCACTGCCGCCCATGGACACAGAAATCTTATAACCTCTCATTAATGGCATGACTAAATACCGAATTCATATTTTAAATAAGAGACAACAAGCACCTAAATTATTTAAGAAATAAAAGAAATTACCAGACAGCGCGTTTATATGCTCTCACACGATGAAGGCGAATCTAACGACATCCCCTTCAGCTAAATCCATCATACCATAGACAGAATTCCAAAGAAGTAATAAATACACTCGAAAAACAACTCTCTTTCTGCCGCAATCGGTTACACTGCCTAATGCAAAGGCATTGTACTTTGCCGCTAGATCGCAGGCTTGTCAGTCAGCCTTTATAATAAGTATTAGGTGATTTTTGTATAAGCCTTTATTTATTCACTACGGAACCCTTATCACAAGTATTATTTTCATGCTTAGCTGGTTTCCTAACCAATTACAATTTAGGGTTATAGATTACTGGTTGCTATGCAGTTTTCTTTTGTTGTCGAAACGCATTTGTTTTTGTAATGAGCAGCATGTAATATGTAATTAAGTCACGAGAGAATAATAAACGAAGCGATTTACTTTGTTTATAGACTGTAATAAATTTCGAAATAATGGTTTAAAAACATTGAAAAAAGCAAACAATTCTTCCATGTGTATATGGCTTTAAATAGTATTTTGTATTAGGTAGTTGCTGTCATTTATAATATGAAAGGCTTTCCTTCATTTATGTACAAAACATGCAAAAACTTTGATACGTTCCGTACACTTCAGCAAGGAATCCCCCAAAAGTTATTTTAAGTAGTAAGTAAGACGTCCCGAACATAACTACTTTGAGAAACCCCTTTAGTTGCTCGGCTTAGTCGAACTCCTTTTGTTGGGAGAATGTAAGTACCTAGGTACAATACCTACTTTTACCTTTGCAAGTTTTACAATGTTCCCTCAAAGTATTTTGTATTAAGTAATGTGTTTTATATGTACCTAAGTCTAAGTATGAATTTATTTGTGTTTATTAGGTACATTATGCAATTGTTTCTTATTTGTGCACATCTTAGTACAGTGGAAGGAAGTGGTTTCTGCCTACCCCTATATGGGAAAAAGGCGTGATTTTATGTATTTATTAGTACACTACAAAGCACCACCTATAGTATACCAACCTATGTAGTTTGCTTTCGTTATCTCCACTATCCAAGGGTTATGCACACAACCCTCCCTCAGTATATCTACCATCAGTAGAGATTCAAGGGTTGTCTGGTAGGGATGCAGCGATATTTAATTTTAGCGATAAGACTGCCGTATGCCTATCAGATCACAGCCGGGGTTTTTAACGACCTTTCTTTTACCTTTTATTTACTTAATGGATACCTTAATTAATAAACCTACTATTCAGTCACTAGAACGTAATGGAATATATATAGAACCTATAACGATATAAGCAAGAACGCACGAAACTAAACTAAAGACGAATCAACCTTATCTGGGAGTAATCGAGCGCAAACATAAAATATTACCGTAATATTGAATCAGGGTACCTACCTCATGGTTTCTCAGACATAGCGTGTGATATCAGGAATGATTCCCTATTTACTACGTCTTTCGGTATACCCAAGTTGATGCGAAATTAGAACGTTTTAAAGATCGCGTTTGAAATGTGGTCTATATTTGAGCGTTGAAAAATGCTCCTGCGACTGTAAATGTGTGAAACTTTAATAAAGTTTTTTCAGCAATTAAATAATAACATCGGTAGTTAACTAATATTGATCAAGTGTACTGATGGTCTCGAAAATAATTTGAGAATTAATAAATTTCGGAATAAAAGATGTATTTCTTTTACATTTTTTCTTAAATCATTTCGTGATTTATTTAAGGGCCCAGCTGAGTTTGTCGCGGCGCTTCTTCTCAAGCAATGGGTCTAGGAAGCGCTGGTAAATTCTTTTTCTGACGTGTAAAAGTGCCCCTATGTGGCCAATTTGCTGAATAAATGATTGAATTGAATTGCATTTTTTTAAATAACTTAATACTAACACGTATGGAATCTGACACGGTACGTAGCAATAACTCACTTACTTACCTACATACTTACTGTGCCATTTTTATCTATACTTAAGAGGGTTTTCTCCGAAAGTTGGCAACGTCGCAAATAGCTGTCAAATATTTCGCTGTTTTCATTAACTTCTGAATATTACTGAATGAAAACATGAATTATCGCTCTATGGTTGAATAAAACATTAAGTATGGATTGCAACAATTATCATAGGAACATGACATTTTTAGGATTATGGAAGTACCATCTTTTGAAAACTTTCCATCGCATTGTCCATGCATTTTAATGTAATCTTATCATTTGAATGCCTAACCAACAAATATAAAACGAGACGCGTCATTCAACCATAGAATGATAACTTCTTTTTTAATTCACAGTAATATTGAGAAATTAATAAAAACAGCGAAACGTTTGACAGCTATATGCGACGTTGCCAAATTTCGGAGTAAACCCTCTTAATAACATTCCATATACCTACTCGTACATCTGACCAATCCAGCCTCTCGTTTATACCAAGTCGATTTTAATCTTATAAGTAAGTTCTTAAAGTCTTAAATAGACAGACACCTAAGTAACCTAACGGTCACTGACCCCGCACGTGACAGGTGAGCGTTTTGCATGGCGACGCACGCGCATGGATCGATGGGACGCCATTTATCATGGGGTTGTATGACAAATATGGTAATTTTAAGGCATATGTTATTTACAAAGGGTACCTAATATTTCCGCTTCGCTTAAAAAACGATCATCACTACATAGTATAAATAAATAATAAATAAAATAAAAATAAAAATCATTTATTTCGGACAACTTACGCCCGGTTTCTATATCCACGAAACGCCTCGTTTTGCCTACGGACGGTTAAAATTTGACAGATTCTCTATGGAACAAATGTCAAAAATCAACCGTCCGTAGGCAAAACGAGGCGTTTCGTGGATATAGGAACCGGGCCTTAGTCCATACGTAAGTAGGTACAATTACAAAGTTAGATACATGTTTGTGCCTATGTATGCTTAGATCTTTAAAACTACGCAACGGATTTTGAAGCGTTTTTAGGGTTCCGAAGTCCACAAGGAACCCTTATAGTTTCGCCATGTCCGTCCGTCCGTCCGTCCGTCCGTCCGTCCGTCTGTCCGCACTATTGCTCGGAGATGCTTAGGTCTAGAGAGCTGTAATTTGGCATGAATATGAATATTAGTTACGCTGACAAAGTGGTACAATAAAATTCTGAAATATATTTTTTTATAGGGTACCTCCCCTACTCGTAAAGTGGGGATGTATTTTTTTTTTCTTGCGTACCCCATGGTGCGGCATATCGTTGAATAGGTCTTAAAAAAATATTGTGGGTTTATTAAAACCATTTTTTGATTAAGTGATGCGTTTGTGAAATATTAAGCTTTAAAGTGCTATTTTTTGTTAGAGTCACGTGTCCCCCCCACCCTGCCAGCTAAATGGTGGTATTTGGATGGCTGAAAAAAATCACGGTTGTGGCATATATAACGTAGTTGAAAGGAAAGCTATCAGAGCTAAGTAGGCTGTACAAACTTACGAGTAATAGTCGACCAACTTATAATGATGATTTTTCTCGAGCGACAGGGGCGTCGGGCGGGCACGTCATACCACAGGCTAGCTAGATGCTAATAAGTCTTAGAAAGGTACTGTGGGCATCCTCAACTTCGGAACCCTATAATTTGCGCGTGGCCCGACACGCACTTGGCCGGTTTTTTTTAAATAGATAGAGTGATTCAAGAGGAGGGTTGTAGTATATAATTTATTATACTTTAACGCTCAATTCCCGCGGGAACGCTATAACCGAATTCCACGCGGACGAAGTCGCGGGCAGAAGCTAGTAATTATTAAAAAACAAATCTAGTGGACAGAAGCCTGTTTTGTTTAGGTAATTTTGTACATACCTAATAGGGATGACGACAACTGTTTTCCTTAGTCTATCAAGAAGATTATTGAAAAGTATTGGACACGTATTTTTTTCTTTTTTTCACGTAATCAAACTTATACGGAGATATATTGAGTTGAAATGTCGCGTGACGCCCCCACTCCGAGCCAACTCCACCACTCTCCAACTTTAATGCGTTTTAATTTAGTCATTCTTTGTTAATTTGATAAAACAAAAAATACGTGTCTAATATTTTTTTATTACCTGACTGACGGACTAATTAGAATTTCGATTTCTTCACCCTGTCGTCATCCCTATTTCGATTTCTAGACTAGGTCATAGGTCCAGGAATGAACCTTTTTCGGCTGAAACGATATCTGAAGTCACTCTAACTTTACCTTCTATGAAGGTACATTTCTTTTTTTTCTCTCCAACAATAGCCTCTTAGAACAAAGAGCGCAAAGTGCTTTATCCCGCACATTTTCCTCGAGGTTTTTTATAGTGCACATTACTCGCGAAATAGCGGCCGTTGACGCCGCATCGATGTGCCCATAATAAAATACTTAGATTCGAAACGTGCGAACAACAAGCACGGGGTACAATGACCTGGTTTTGCCTTTCTTATCTGAGACGCGTTCATTTGATACAAAAAGTTTCGAGGTGTAAGTAGTTTTTTTGCCGAATTGAATTTGGAACTCGAGTTGCAAATCATTGTTTGTTCTTTATCTCACAGAGACTACAGCCTATTTGCGTCACACTGTTGGGCGCAGGCCTCCTCTCACCATGAGAGGGTTCGGGCTATAGTCCCCACGCGGGCCCAGTGCGGATTGGGGATGTTTAACTTCACCGAAAAGCTCAGTGGTAAATTCAAATTGAATTACCCACATAAGTAAACTTAGAGGTGCGAGCCGGAATCGAACCCCCGACCCTCTGCATGAGAGGCGGTAGGTCAAACCACTAGGCCACCACGGCTTACAAATTTAAAATTTTTAAATAAATTAAAAAATATATTTAATTTTTTTATAGCAACAACATTTTTAACGTCAATGCTTCATTTTACGTAGATGTATCGCCAATGCCTACAGGATACAAGGTAATAAGGTCATGATAATCCTTACTATCCTTACTAATATTATAAATGTGAAAGCGTGTTTGTTTGTTTCTCCTACCTTCACGTCGCAACGACTGGACCGATTTGGATGAAACTTGGTATGGAGATAGTTTGAGACCCTGGGAATGACATTGGATACTTTTTATCCCGATATTTCAACGGGAACGGGTCACACCACTCACACCAGTATTTTCAATACTCCTACAACTATAACTACCTCTGTATGTATAGTATCATCGGGTACCTACGAAAATTCTAAGTCCACGCGGGACGAAGTCGCGAGCAAACGGCTAGTGATGTCATAAAATAATGGAGGTTATCATAATCTCTAAGTATATATAAATGTGTGTGTGTTTTTTAAGTAAATGGTTACATATTCAACGCCTACGTCTCTAGAGGAAAACAATGAGGAACCCCCTAACCTATGCATGAGAGGCGGTAGGTCAAAGCACTAAGCTACTTCGTGTTATAACAAAAGTTTTTTTTTAAAATAACCTAGTTTTTAACGGACAGGTACGCATCGCTCCAGTTTTAGTGGCTAGTATTTTACGTCTAATCTAACCTAAAAATCTACGAAAAATCCAGACCGAAATAACCAAAGGATCGTAGATAAAGTGTAAAACTACGAGCCTATTCCGGTGAAGCCTTTTATATATGCCTGTACGCAATAGTCGAAGAGCCGACAACGTTTTATTTTCCTTTATTATCTAATCCGCAAACTTCGTGCCGTGTATGTAGACTTAGAATTCGCATACCTACCCGATGATACTATACATATAGACAGTTATAGTTATAGAAGTATTGAAAAATTGTTTTGACCCGTGGCAATATCGGGATGAAAAGTGTCCTACGTTATTCCCCAGCTCTCACTTCATACCAAATTTCATTGAAATCGGTCCACTCGTTGCGCCGTGAAGGAAGGACACACAAACAAACACACTTTCACATTTATAATATTAGTATGGATGATGGGACAACCCATTACTGTGCAAAGGTGTTTGCATTACTGTGAAAGATTCTAAACGTGATCGATTATGAACCCGAGCCATACTTCTACATAGAAATCTCATTTGAGACCTTTGATAAGGTGCACCATGGTGAAAGCCGCAGGAATCTTTTTTTTTTTTGGGGAAGCCTATTTATTTCTCGATGAGGACGAGGTCTCTGGCCTGGTCACAGTTGGGTAATCAGTTAGGGGAAGCCTAGGCAGTACCTATCCAACTTACGGCTGAAATGTTGATGAAAGTGTTTAGATTGTCATCGCATTAATGTCCATGGCTCTTGTGAATGCACGGACTTGTGAATGTTGTTATAACATCTATGTATACTTACGCTTAATCAAACAATAAATTAAATTCTGATTCTGATTGTTTGTCTATAACATACACGCTGTCCGTGTAGTTTTGGTGGTAAAACTACACGTGGTAAATAAAAACCAGTAATATTCGCTGTTGATATTATTTATCATTAACATGATTAACCAAGTATTAACTGCCGGTCGTGACTAATTTAATGATAAAATGACGCATCAATTAAACATTTTCATGATAGTAAATAAGGGAAGCGTTGGTTATTTGCATTCAGATTGGTTTAACGGCTCACCAGATGGTAAGTGCACGCATATACTCGTAGATACTTGTAACACCAGAAGCATCGCCAATGCATTGGATATCTTGAAAATATCTGATGACACCCTATCCTATGTCTATCAATGCACTTTTTTCTACTGAAATGATGTCTATAAGTCACTCTACCTTTACCATCCATGAAGCGAAATGTTGATGAAAGTGTTTAGATTGTCATAGCATTAATGTCCATGGCTCTTTGTCTATAGCATACACTCTGCCCGTGTACGTGGTAAACCTAAAACCACATTGGGATTGCTTTGGAATCTAAAAATACGGATGAATTTTAGCGAGGGCTTTTTCGTCGTCAATTCAGAAAACTCTAATGAAATGTTCATGCGACATTGAGACTTTATTTTTGAGGGAACTAATTCGCTAAGTCGCTTTTTCTGCTTCTTCTTCTTCTTTTGGTGCCTCTTCATTTACTGAAGGCCGGCAGTCAGCTTTTTGAATCGAACCTTATCTAGCGCCAGTTTGAAGAGCTCTTCAACTGTCTTGACGCCGGTCTACTCCCTGATGTTCCGGAGCCATGACATCTTGCGTCAGCGTCACTCTTCGCCTCCCGGCTATTTTTCCCATCATGATGGTTTGAAGAAGCTCGTATTGTGGGGTTCTAAGAATATGCCACAGGAACCAGGACCAGTGTCTGCTTCCCAGCAGAGCCCTGTCCTTTTACGATTATCTGATCTAAAGTGTAACAAATGTAAATTATCTATCATTGGCTGAATAGTTTTAAATCATTGAGCTTGAGTTTGAATGTTTAAAATGGGACATTTTATGTTCAGCAATGGACGGTTACCACTAAAATGTTGTTGACTTTTTAAAATAGATTTTGTACCCAAATGTTTAATCAGAACTACTAATATTCAAGCTAATAAATAATACGCTGTTTCGCTCCCTAAAGGAAATTCTTTCTGGTTATTGCGGGCCCGGATAGTGACCGGTCAGCAGTTAGCCAAATTTATCGGACGAATACAGTATGAAAAAAGGGGAAAACATGGCGTTTGGCAGGCTGTGGCAATCAATGGCGAGTGATTGAAGTAGGCTTGTGTATGAAACATTCATATCGAGAAATTTTCTAGTTCTCAATCAGAGCTTCAGATATAGAGCGAGAAGCGAAATTTCAATTTGAAACAAAAAAGATTGGCACATCGGCAAAAACGAGTGGTTAGTAGGTACAAGAGGTAGTCAAGATTTTAATCACTTTGACGCACGTAGAGAAGTGACCACCGATGATGATTATATATCTATTACTAGCTTCTGCCCGCGACTCCGCCCGCGTGGAATTCATTTATAGCGTTTTTCCGATGAAAAGTAGCCTATGTCCTTTTCCGGCACCCCAACTATCTCTATAGCAAATTTGATACAAATCGAGCGGAATCAGCGGTTGAAGCGTGAAGAGGTAACAGACAGACAGACAAACAGACAGACATAGTTATTTTCGCATTTATAATATTAATATGGATATGGATTCTCTATCTATATTGATGTAAGGTGTTATTATTATGTTCTCAGCGAAACATATTATAAAATATTATTTAATTTGAAACTTTAGATGCATTTTGAGGACATGCTTCCCCCTGACCCAACCCTACACTTAAATTAAAATGCTATATTCAATCAAAATAGGTTGTCTGTCACATCGGCCTTCTACATTTCCTCATATATACTAAAGAAACTCACTACACACAAACACACAGAAATCACGTGAAACCGCATAAATTAATTACTGTTAAGTGTGTATCCCACGGGACTAGCTTTGATGTCCCGACGGATGGCGCCAAGCAGGACGGAACCAAAAATAAATGATTTATCTACTGGGTATACTAGGTAATTATATCTGAAACAAGTCGAAGAAAACTTGAATACGATTGTTCGGCTAACGAGCTAAAGTAGCAACAAGTCTAGATAGACTAATGCTACTTTTGCTTTAGAAATAGAATAAGCCTATGCAACTATTTGTCATTGCGGCTATTTACGAGGTGAACGAGTCAGAGACCGTGTCGTTATCGATTAAGAATAAATAAATCAATGTGACAATGCAATAAGATGTTTTGAAGAGTAATAGTGAATGCGAGAACTGTAAAGGCCGCTTTTCACTATCGCGAAAAACCGCGAGAACTATGCTGGTGTCTCTTTTCCTTGGCAACTCACCATCATAGTTCTGAATGAATAGAATGTGGAGCGGCCATGAGTAAAGAGTTTCAAGCGATTTTTATTAGACTTACTTTTAAATGTCATGCGTATTATTTTTTTCGCTAACAATTTATCTAAAACGTTACAAAACACTTTAAAAAATGTTAAAATAAAACATTGCTTCGCTCAGCACACCATGCAAGATCACAACAACATTGCAACATTTTACGTAGAGGTATGTTAAACTACAAGGTGCCTATGTGATTTGTTAAGCTAATAACATAATGTATGTTTTATATTAATGTGTAGAATAAACGAATTTGAATTTGAACATTATGGATTCTGTAGGTAGGTAGATTAACAGCCTAAATGGCTAATTCGGCCGAAATGATGATCAATAAAAAAATCGTCTCATATCGCATGACGCGGTCAATTCGGGCCAGTCTCAGTCCAATTGAGTTTAATGGAGACGCGCTCAAGTACGCCGACCCGATCGACTTGTTTATGTCGACGACTTGACTCGATTATTGTTCGGAAGTCCCCGAGGCCAGTTGCTCATTGATTTGACTGGAACAGATCAGGATTTCCCGTTTTTCCACATTAGGTTCGGTCGGGAAGACAGGTTGCTTTCTTCGATTTTCCTAACAGCTGTCATCTCAGAATTTACATCCTTTCTAGCTTTATGGGTCCTAGGTAACTTTCACACAATCCATCCATAACGTTTTTTGAAAAAAACTTAATAAAAAAAACCCTACTATAAAATATAAAAAAAAACCTAAAAAAATACAAAAACTAGACTAGTTAGCATCCTGAACACCTGACGATTTAGAAGTCGGGGCCCATTATTAAAGTCAAAGTCAAATATTTTATTGCACGAACATAAGAAGATTTTTGCCTATGCATCTTGAATCCAAAATACTTAGCTATTACTTTTAGAAAACAAGTGTATTTTATTGAATGACTAGCTTTTCCCCGCAACTTCGTATGCGCAGAAATATTAAAATGAAAAATCCCGTTTTTTCCGTTTCCGTGGGAATTTCGGGAATCCTATCTTAGTGCTCCCCTACGTTACCTAAGGAACCTGCATGCCACTTTTCAGCTCTCTACGACCAGTAGTTTCGGCTATGCGTTGATCGATCAGTCAGTCAGTCAGTCAGTTTCTTGTTGTATACATATAGATATAGACGTGTTCTAATTAATCGCCAAGTCACATAGATGAACTTGTTTAGTCGACAACATGACTCGATTATTGTTCGGAAGTCATTTCTCAAGGGACCAGTAGGTACGGGTACTGATGCCGAATGATTCGGCTGAAATAGCCCTATCTATACTATCTATATCTTTATCTATACTATAATAAAAGAGCAGAACCCGGCGTGTCTGTACATAGAAAGAAAAGTTCAGGGGGGGTCAAAAGAAAATCGCTGTTATTGGGTCTATGGTAGACCACAAAACAGCGATTTTTAGAAATCTTTCCTGTCTGTCTGTTTGTTAGAGTTAATCTCTGAAACTACTGAACCGATTTGAATGCAGTTTTCAAGGGTAGATAGAGCATCATTTGGTGCAACATATAAGCTATGTTTGATTAAAATCGGATGTCGGAAAGAAAAGTTATCGGCAATTTTATATTCCACGCGTACGAAGTCGCGGGCAGAAGCTAATTAATAAATATTAATACAAAGGCTATATAATATTAATAAAATGACTCAAAAGCAGTTAGATAGTTAAAATCTAGAAAAGGCAAGGTACACCTAGAATGACAACCTTCAGCGCTCGCCCGAAATAAGTTTTAAATGGGATAATAGACTGCGTAAATATCTCACTAAGCAGATTCCTTAGGTTTTATTTCTTCTGTCCCTATCATTCATCACCGATTATATTTTTTGTATCTTCATTGCTCGTACATATATACATGGTGGGTCAGAAAATATGGCAAATAATTAACCCACAGTATCTGCTATCGATTCTAAGTATATTGTATAGGTCTTTAATCTTTTTTGAGTCGGTAAAAAAATATATTTTGTATAGGATTCAGGCGTCGCTCACACAACCAATCCCATATATATATTTTTTTATCATACTACAGGCTGCGTAAAAAGCCGTGGTGGCCTAGCGGTTCGACCTACCGCCTCTCATGCAGAGGGTCGGGGGTTCGATTCCGGCTCGCACCTCTTAGTTTACTTATGTGCGAAATTCAATTTGAATTACCCACTGAGCTTTTCGGTGAAGGAAAACATCGTGAGGAAACCTGCACGCATCTGCGAAGTAATTCAAAGATGTGTGTGAAATCCCCAATCCACACTGGGCCCGCGTGGGGACTATAGCCCAAACCCTCTCGTGAGGAGAGGACGCCTGTGCCCAGCAGTGGGACGCAAATAGGCTGTAGTAGTAGTAGTAGGCTGCGTACGGAAATTTGAAGCGAGCGCCCCTGGATATTTCTCATAATACAGTGCTCTATATAATTTCCTTGTTTCTGATAATAGTCAATATTTATTCATGTTAAGCAATGGCACCATTATTACTCGACATGTTTAAATCCCTTACGAAGAAAAAGCGGTTATTATATTAATAGGAAACCCAAAAATATCGTGACACCGCTGATCTCAATATGAAACAAATTTAATTTTATAAATCTAAACAAGCCATAGAGCTTACGTTAAAAATAACACTCTACGTAGCCAAAATGCAACTTAATAACGTGGCTTAAAATTCAAATTACTATACTCACGCGAGCGCACTCTATGACAATAAATATCGCTTCAAAGCCACAATTATCTTCTAATATATCACAAAGCTATATTTTTAACCCGTGCCAGACCCCAATATTTCTATCCTTTGCTATTAATATAATATTTTTATGGGACGACATATTTTTATTAGGCCATCGCTCATCCCGTGTAGAATACACATGGGGACATGATAAGGGTACACTTGAGTTTATGAGTAGTAAATCTGTTACGAACAGTTATGAACAAAACCAAGACGATGAAAATAGTAATAAACAGTAACTGGAAGTATTATTAAAACGCTCCTTGGACTTAAAGACTACTCCATAAACTGAAATAGGTAGGTACTACTCGAGCTTTTTTCTTAAAAAGTTCGGTAGCTAAAAGTATTAACTCCTGAAGTTATCCATTAAGATATTGCAATTAACGCTTGGTAAGTAATAAAATGTGTAACTTTTTAATTCACAGTCTGTGATCACTCCCATTTCATAACGAGATTATTTTTAATCTCTCCCCTGGCTACGCCTAAGTTAATTGAAGTAAGATTTTTAAAGTATTGAAACAAAACAAGAACTTTTGAATTTCAATAAGTACGGACATTTCGAATGGCTTTTACATTTATCTTATTACTAGCTTCTGCCCGCGACTTCGTCCGCGTGGAATTTGTTAATAGCCTTCCCGCGGGTACTATGCATTTCCTCGGGATAAAAAGTAGCCTATATGTTGACCAGTGTTATAAACTACCCCCATACCAAATTTTGTTTCAATCCGTCCAGTAGTTTTCGAGTTAAATTCGGACATACATACATACATACATACAGTATTTTTTTCTAAAAATCGTTATTTTGTGTTCAGTATCGTTCATATAGTCCCTTTGACTTGATAGTTTCTTTTAATTTTCAATTTTCAGCCGCGACTTCTACAGAATTATTATTTATTATATGTATAGATTTTTCCTTTTTTTTCTCGGATTCATTAATCTCTTATGAATAAATAGTTTAGTGCCAAAATTCATTATTTAGGTAATATCAGACTGGTTTAAAGAATGTTTTAGGGAACTCATCAATCATTTCCTTTTTACTGGACAATAGGCAGGTAATCTAACAGTAGGTAATCTGCATAACGTGTTTCTTGAAAGTGTTTGTAATCTAGGATTATAATTTAATTTTTCCCGTTCCCGTGGGAATATCGGGAAATCCTTTCTTAGTGCTCCCCTACGCTCCCCAAGGAACCTGCATGCCAAACTTCAGCTCTCTACGGTGATCCCCGCGACCTAAACATTAAAATGTAAAAATCCCATTTTTTCTCGTTCCCGTGGGAATTTCGGGAAGTCCTTTCTTAGTGCTCCCCTACGCTCCCCAAGGAACCAGCATGCCAAATTTCAGATCCTTACTATGTTTCCCGCGACTTCGGACGCGCCTAAAAATTTAAATGTAAAATTCCCTTTTTTCCCCGTTCCCGTGAGAATTTCGCGAAATCCTTTCTTAGTGCTCCCCTACGCTCCCCAAGAAACCTGTATGCCAAATTTCATCTCTCTACGACCAGTATTTTCGGCTCTGCGTTGATATGTCAGTCAGTCAGTTTCTTCTTTTATATATTTAGATAGATAGATAGCTGTTTCCCGCGACTTCGTACGCGCCTAAACATTAAAATGTAAAAATCCCATTTTTTCCGTCCCCGTGGGAATATCGGGAAATCTTTTCATAGTGCTCCCCTACGCTCTCCAAGGAACCTGCATGCCAAATTTCATCTCTCTACGATGATCCCCGCGAGTGCTCCCCTACGCTCCCCAAGGAACCTGCATGCCAAATTTTGGCTTTCTACGACCAAAGTAGTTTCGGCTCTGCATTGATGTGTCAGTCAGTCAGTCAGTCAGTTTCTTCTTTTATTTATATATTTAGATAGTTAGATAGCTGTGTCCCGCGACTTCGTACGCGCCTAAACATTAAAATGTAAAAATCCCATTTTTCCCGTTCCCGTGGGAATATCGGGAAATCCTTTCTTAGTGCTCCCCTACGCTCCCCAAAGAACCTGCATGCCAAATTTCATCTCTCTACGATGATCCCCGCGACTACGTACGCGCCTTAAAATGTAATAAACCCATTTTTTTCCCGGTCCCGTAGGAATTTTGGGAAGTCCTTTCTTAGTGCTCCCCTACGCTCCCCAAGGAACCTGCATGCCAAATTTCAGCTCTCTACGATGATCCCCGCGACTACGTACGCGCCTTAAAATGTAAAAAAAAAAACATTTTTTCCCGTTCCCATGGGAATTTCGGGAAGTCCTTTCTTAGTGCTCCCCAAGGAACCTGCATAGCAAATTTCAGCTCTCTACGACCAGTAGTTTTGGCTCTGCGTTGATATGTCAGTCAGTCAGTCAGTCAATCAGTCAGTCAGTCAGTCAGTCAGTTTCTTCTTTTATATATTTAGATAGATAGATAGCTGTTTTCCGCGACTTCGTACGCGCCTAAGCATTAAAATGTAAAAATCCCATTTTTCCCGTTCCCGTGGGAATATCGGGAAATCCTTTCATAGTGCTCCCCTGCGCTCCCCAAGGAATCTGCATGCCAAATTTCATCTCTCTACGATGATCCCCGCGACTACGTACGGGTTTTAAAATGTAATAAACCCATTTTTTCCCGTTCCCGTGGGAATTTCGGGAAGTCCTTTCTTAGTGCTCCCCTACGCTCCCCAAGGAATCTGCATGCCAAATTGCAGCTCTCTACGATGATCCCCGCGACTACGTACGCGCCTTAAAATGTAAAAAAAACATTTTTTCCCGTTCCCGTGGGAATTTTGGGAAGTCGTTTCTTAGTGCTCCCCTACGCTCCCCAAGGAACCTGCATGCCAAATTTCAGATCTCTACGATGTTTCCCGCGACTTCGTACGCGCCTAAACATTAAAATGTAAAAATCCCTTTTTTTCCCGTTCCCGTGGGAATTTTGCAAAATCCTTTCTTAGCGGATGCCTACGTCATAACATCTACCTGCATGCCAAATTTCAGCCCGATCCGTCCAGTGGTTTGGGCTGTGCGTTGATCGATCACTATATCAGTCAGTCAGTCAGTCAGTCACCTTTGAGTTTTATATATTTAGATTGTGATTTTACAAAACACAACTTCATTTAAATATGGTTTTTTTTCATAATCCGAACATTCGGTACACATTTTTTAATGGCTGTTTATCACAGTTTCATAAACTTGAAACTTTTCACTATTGTTCTGGAAGTAAGTTAATTTCAAGTGAATTATCGCATACTATTGTAATGTAATTAAATACTTTAACTGGTCGACTTTTCAGAAAAATACGGACAAATTTATATTACCCTCAATCATTTTTCACAATCAAAGATTTTCAGATAAAAGCAACTCTAACCATAGTCATAATTAAAGTGATACGTATTTCGTGAGGAAACCTACACGCATCTGCGAAGTAATTCAAAGATGTGTGTGAAGTCCCCAATCCGCACTGGGCCCGCGTGGGGACTATAGCCCAAACCCTCTCGTGATGAGAGGATGCCTGTGCCCAGCAGTGGGACGCAGATAGGCTGTAGTAGTAGTAGTAGTAGTATTTGCCAAGATAAGAGAAAGCAGGACGTCAATAGTTCCCGTACTCGTCGCTAGTGCAGATGCGAGGCACGGTTAATTGGATACACCATTATTTTGCACGCGCTTGTAAACACACCCTTCCCAAAAGGCCAATTAGTAAAAAAACCCTTTAATTAACTACGCGTGTGAGTGTCCAAATCGTTCGAGTTTCAGAACTTATTAGCCCCGGGAATCAGGCTGGAATGAAATTTGGCGGCGATCCAAATGAACACGACGCAAATTGTTTGCATATCCGAAAAATAAAATTAGTTAATGCATTTTTACATCACCCTTGGCCATAAAGTGGCATTATCTGCCCGCTACGCGGAGAGAAAATCTCACTTTTTGGCCAAGGCAAGACGTAAAACTTTTGACAAACCACGGGCGGTAATTCGTAAAGCCCCAGATCGCATATTTATGGCCCTCACCTTCGGTTCGGGCCACAGAAACCTGCGATCTGGGACATTAACGAATTCACCGCCCTAGGTTTGTAATGTACTATTAACTACGATTGATAAATGATAACCCTGGGTTTACAGTTTCTTAGACTGTAATGTTGCGTAAGACGAACTTTAGTTTAAATCGAGCGATGTCGAATTTTGAGTTTGAAGTTGTTTTGGTAAAAGCCACTGTACGAATGGACATCCTTTATGGAAACATTGTATCTAAGCATTGTATGTAGACATAATGTACACGACTGGTAGAAAATGCCTTTAAGCATTAAGATCGCCAATTGTATACTTTTTGTATGTGCACTGAAGTTTACAATCCATACTAATATTATAAATGTGAAGTGTGTTTGTTTGTTTGTCCTTCCGTCACGTCGCAACGAGTGGACTGCTTTAGATGAAATTCGGTATGGTGATAGTTTGAGACCGGGGCAATAACATAGGATACTTTTTAACCCGATATTTCCACGGGAACAGGTTTTCCACGGGTCAAAACAGTTTTTCAATACTTCTATAGCTATAACTGTCTATATATAGGTAGAGATCTTCTACTATCTAAAGTCCCGCGCCTTCACATTTCAAAATGCTTAATTTTTTTTATTATTATTTAAAAAGCACCACCAACACTCTCAACGCATAGTTGATGGCTGTCTCAGCACGCACACATATGTTGAGAGTGTTGGTGGTGCTTTTAAATACATTAAAGCGTTTAGAAATTTTGAAATGTGAAGGACTTTAGATAGTAGAAGATCCCTACTTATACAGTATCATCGGGTAGGTACGCAAATTCTAAGTCTACGCGGGACGAAGTTCGCGGGCGTTGACTAGTAAATAATTTTTACATCACCCTTGGCCGTAAAGTGAGATTTTCTGCCCGCTACGCGGAGAGAAAATGTCACTTCTTGGCCAAGGCAAGACGTAAAACTTTTGACAAACCACGGGCGGTAATTCGTAAAGCCCCAGATCGCATATTTATGGCCCTCACCTTCGGTTCGGGCCACAGAAACCTGCGATCTGGGACATTTACGAATTCACCACCCTAGGTCTGTAATGTACTATTCTATTGTACTTATGTCTAAGTATGTATTCACTTCATACGCAGGGTAGGCAATGTAGTGTATCCAATCCTGTCGGTAAACTCGCAAACAGGCCCTCGTCAGTACAAAATGGCCGTTCCAAATTCAAAAGTCCAGTGATCGCTCTCAACTCTATAAGTTATGGCGGCGGTCGAAAATTGATTGTCTGTGGGCGGAAGCGCGCGTTAACGCCAATCCCGAGTTGATTTATCCCCGACCATAGAGTCGTCACCGTTGTCTTTTTCGGGCGAGGGTTGCCAGCGTAGAACAATGCAGGGCTGCCAGATTCGAAATTAATGTAGGTGTCGCTTTTGTGTTGCGGGCTGCTGAGTTTTAATAACGCTTTGCGACGTTTCTGAATTGTTTGTCTCGTATTTTTGTGATCGTTGATATTAAATTTACACAATAGTAACCGCTTAAAAGCTGTTTGTCCGTCTATTTGTCAGCACTCGTACTTTTGTAGTTACACCACTAAAGCGATTTTCATGATTTAGGTAAGTATGAAGTTAGATCGGGGAATTTGGGAAACAGTAACTTCCTTTCCTATTCCACACTAGTACCTATAAGATTTCCTGTTTTTCGCTTTGATGTTAATATTTTTTGGAACATTTTTGAGAAAATTAAAAATGTTAAATGCTTGAATTTATAGAATCGGAGGGTGATCTCTTTTAATACGAGCTTGCTTTGTAAAATGTACTAACATTTAAGTAGGTAAACATTAAAATTCAAGGGACCAAAGTAACGACAGCTGAAGTTCGCTCACAAGCTACTGTCTAGAAATCAAAATCTCGATATTTTTTTCCAATAAAAATACCACGTGGCTAAAGAGGTCAACGCATCGTCCAATATTGACAAAAGGAGTTATGCGTTTACAAGTGAAGCCCAATATTTACTCTGTAAATGAGTTTACTGTGTCCGAGTAATACGATTATACGATTCGATTGTGAAATACGATTTCCAGACGTTATTTACTTTATAACGGCGAGACAAGGTGGTAAGTTGCGAAAGCCGACCTGAAGTTTCGTTTGTATAGAATGGATACTGTTTGAATGCACACATTCATTGTTTGAGGAATTTCTTAAATATTTGACTGCCTTGTTACCTCTTCACGCTTCAACCGCTGAACCGATTTCGACAAAATTTGGTATAGAGATATTTAGACTCCGGAGAAAGGACATTTTTAAGCCACATAAAAAGAAACTAAATAAAAAATCACACAAAATACACGCATTTTTTTTTTCAAAGTATTTTTTCCCCTCCCCTAAATCCGGCCCTGTCCAGGGAAAAGTCGCGGACAGAAGCCAGTTAGGTCTGAATATTTCTAAAGGTTTCCGCGCCAAGAAGTTACAACTTTGCTACATCATACACACAATCCTTACATGGCAGTTTACACTGGATCAAACTGCACGTACGTAGCACGACTTTTAATGAGGCAAATGTTAGCGGGCGCGTTCACGAAACGCTACGTTTGAGTTAGCGACTTAGTTGACGGTTACCGGCGGCGTCTCGAATAGTTTCAAATATGCTAAAATTTCCTTTAAAAGTCGTTTACGTAATTTCCACATAATGAAAGACCTTAAAACACGAGTATGGTTTTATGAAAACAACCAAAGGTGAGTTCCATAATAAAATCACGCGAGTGTTTTGAGGTCTAATTTATGAATAGGTACTTACAGTTGCATACACAACTTTATCTACATTCATTTTATAAATCCTCCAAGACAAGATGCTCCAAAAACTGTTCACTATAGCGGCATTTCGAATACGTCACCGTCACAGTACATTTTTTTCAATAACGATTTGATTCCCGGGCTAAACAGGCAGATATAATTTGGTACACATATGCAAACAGGGTTCGATGCACTTCGTCAATATGTACCGTTTACCGTCAAGGGTGGTGTGTTGACATGGTTACCTTTATTATATTGACATACACCACAGTGAATTATGGGTTTTTATAGCAACAAATGTATGCTTTCGCGTGTTTTAAATTCACTACTGATGAAGCAATGGAAGCTACAAAAAACTCTTGAGAAAAGAAGTATCTCACATCGGTTGGAAAATCGGTATGAAGTCCCGTTGGCACTGAACTAGCGAGACTACCCAAATCCTCAAGCGATAAAAGGAGGCCTATGCCCAGTAGTGAGACGTAAATAATAGGCTGTTGTGGTAGGAGGCGGTAGGAGGTGGTGATGGTGGAGATATCATAGGGCAGTTTCATATGTGCTTGACTCTGCTAGCAGTTGACCACGACTACTCTAAAAGGGCTCATAGAAAGAAAATCATAGGTAAATCATGAATCTTTATTGAATCATGTTCATTACATAAAGGAAAAGAAGACGCGCTGAAACTTAGCGGGGGTATCGAAATCTCGTCTTTAAAAAATGCACGCCAACGTGCACACAACACGTGACGTGAATAGTTTCTACGTTTACGAGCGTACTTAAATATTTTGGAGAGGAAACCTGAAGCTTAATGATCGAATACACACTTAGCCAGCCGTTTTACTGCCGGGGAACCGTGGGGGTGTTTAAAATTTGTACCGAGGGTCCCACCCTCGACTGTAGCGCTTGCCGCAAGATTGAAGCGACAGCATTTGTAATGTTAAGAGGTAGGTGAGGTACCCAAACCAGAGGTAGGTGAGGTGGCCAGCAGTGGGACGTAAATAGGCAGCTGTGGTGGCGGTGGATGTAGGTAACAAACAGGTTACATTTGCATCGAAATTCTCAAATTTTATAGTTAACGAAAAAAAACTTCAGGAATTATGAGTATGAGGAGGATCATAAGTAGAGTCAAATCTTTTACTGCTATTTTAAATGGTCTAATTGTTATGAATTGCTACATTGACGATGCCGATATATGAAAGTTAACCAAATCATTGTGACATTTCATAGAGGATCTAAGAACAAAAACAGCTGTTGAAATACCTATAGTCAAAACGTCATTTTAAAAAATTATATGTGATTTTCTCTCACTACAATTCAGTTATTTCGGTAAATAAAAAGAGATCGCAATACAAACATTTTGTAACAAAGCTGCAGACTTTTATAATATCAGAGAGGATAATATGACATAACTATAACATCAAACATAAGTCATAAGTTCAATTTCAAATGTATGTCAATTAATTGTGCATTTTTTGTTTCTTGGGGATAGTATATTTGTCATCCAAATCCGTTTTCATATATATGCCATTAACTGTAACTTCAAAAAAACTGGCCCTAACACAAATTTATTGTATGTGTTATTAAATGTGGGAGTATTATATATACGAATGTATATTAAATGTGTATGTAAACATAACTGTTATATTAAATGTGTAATAACTTAATAATCTATTACCAAAATGTGCGCGGACTCCGAACAAAAACAGCTACTCTCTATAACAGTGTTCTTAACTGTAACTATGATGTAATTTGCCTTAGCGAAACTTGGCTTTTGGCGGGTATTCTGGATTGTGAACTTTTTGATTCACGGTATACGGTCTACAGATGTGATCGTAACTATGCCTTGCGAGGTGATACGTTAGGGGGTGGTGTTTTGATCGCGCTACGCAATGGTCTACAGGTGAGTGACGTAACTTGCCTGCCGTCAGCGGGCGGGGTAGCTGACTTATTAACTATATCACTTTCTACTCTTAATAACACTAGAATCAACAAATGTCGTGTGTATTGTTGTTATTTTCCGCCTGGCCCTTTGTTGCGTGATGCTCAACTTGAATTTTTTGAACAGGTATCAGAAACTTTAATTAAAAATCCCGATGAATGTTATGTAATTACTGGGGACTTCAACTTGGGAATGGCCCATTGGGATATCTCGCCTTGTCAGTCTTATGCAAAATTATGTAGTGATAGTAACATAACACCAAGTATCACTTCTCTTAAAGCATTTTTATCATTTAATAGCCTTCTTCAGTACAATCTCATTTGCAATACAAACGGAAAGATATTAGACCTTATTATATCTAATTATCCATGCTCGGTAAACTCGACTTCGCTGCCTCTCATAAAAGAAGACAAACATCACCCGTCGCTTATTACCACCGTGTATAATACTAGCGCTGTGGCACTGCATCCGCCACCTCGAAGAGTGTATATTTTTAAAGCTTCAAATTATGAAGAAGTCAACAAGGTCTTGGCCGGAATTGACTGGGAGAACTGCCTTGCCTCTGATTGTATTGATACGTCAGTTAAGATTTTTTATGATTTATTAAACAAAATTATCTCCGATCATGTGCCATCTAAATTGATTTATAACAACGACAGGTATCCTATATGGTTTTCTAGAGCACTTATTAAAATCGTTAAAGAAAAATTAAAGTATCACAAAAAATGGAAAGTTTATGGTCGTCTTGACGATTACGATGCTTTTGCGCTCCTTAGGGAGAGGCAGAAGCTAGTACAAGATGAATGCTACCAAAAATATCTAACTTTTGCTGAATCCAAAATTAAAGAGAACTGTAAATATTTTTGGCGTTTTGTAAAATCTAAAAAAACTGGCTCAACTATTCCTAATACAATGTTTCTGGGTAGCAAATCTGCCGTTAATGGGGAACAAATTTGCGACCTCTTTAATGCTCATTTTCATTCAGTTTATGAACTACCAGGTAGTGTTGCATCTAACCAGGCAAAATGTTCAGATCTTCATAGTAATTCAATAAATTTAGGACACGTGGATATATCGTGTGAGAAAGTATGTCACTATTTGAAGAAACTTGACGTCAGCAAAGGTGCTGGTCCTGACGGAATTCCTCCTCTGTTTTTACGAGAATGTAGACATCAATTGTCCAAACCGATATCAATGCTATTTAATCTATCTTTGAAACTGGGAGAGATGCCTGAATTTTGGAAGCGGTCATTTGTCACACCTGTTATTAAAAGTGGGAACAAGCATGACGTTGAAAACTATAGGCCTATTTCTAAATTAAGCACGATACCGAAACTTTTTGAACAAATTATTCATGATAAGATTTTTCCTGTTTTGAGACCTGTTTTTATTAAAGAGCAACATGGATTCCTCAACAAAAAATCAACTGAATCTAATTTAATTGAATTCGTTGACTATGTCCTCGGGGCCATGGATCAGGGATACCAGGTGGACGTCGTGTATACTGACTATTCTAAGGCCTTTGACAAGATTTCTCATGGTATTTTAATTACGAAACTTGAATCTATCGGTGTGCACGGCGATTTGCTGCGTTGGGTTGAATCCTACCTACGACATCGAAGTCAAGCAGTTGCCATTAAAGGATATTGTTCAAGTTTTGTTCCAGTTACATCTGGCGTACCGCAAGGCTCCCATCTCGGACCGCTTTTATTCAATGTTTTCATAAACGATGTTATTTCTTATTTTAATCATACTAGTTGCCTACTTTACGCTGATGATAAAAAAATATTTAAAGTTATTAAATCTTTAGATGACTGTTCTATGTTGCAAGAAGATCTAAATAGGCTATGTAAAAAGTGCAATGTGATTTCGTATACCAGGAAAAAAAAGATAATTAACTTTAACTATTATTTAAACAATGAACTGGTTGCGAGAACATGTTCTGTCAAAGACTTAGGAGTGTACATGGACAGTAAACTTATTTTCTATGAACATATTGACAAAATTTCTAATAAAGCTTATCGACTATTGGGTTTTATTTTAAGGACAGGAAAAGAATTTAAAGAATGTAGCACACTAGTTACTCTTTTTAATGCCTTGGTAAGACCAATTTTAGAATATGCATCAAGTGTTTGGAATCCTCAATACAAAATTTATATTGACTGTTTAGAAAGCATCCAATCAAAATTATGTAAACATCTGAAATTTAAAGCCACATATACTGGGAAATCATTTAGTTCTAATAGTTTAGCATCTCTAGAGAGTCGGCGCACATGTAAGGATCAAATCTTATTATTTAAAATTCTAAGTAATATAATTGACTCCCCATATCTTTTGAGTAAACTGTGTTTTAGAGTCCCCCGGTTTAACACACGGCGTACTAATTGTCTATTTCATATCCCCTTTTCGCGAACTAAATATGCTAGAAATTCCTTTATTAATAGAGCTTGTAATAATTACAATAAGTGTTTCTCGGACATTGATTTGTTTACAATGCCTCTTTCCAAATTTAGATTGTCACTTTTAGAAAATACTGATTAGATTAGTTTAGTTGCATGTTATCAATAATATAGTTAATTTATTATATTTAAGTTTTGCCCACATCACAATTATAACAACTTACATGATATTGTAATTGGTGGTAACTTTGCTGGTTGATGATTTTTTCAAGCTGAATTAGAATTAAGATTTATTGTACCGTTTTGTACCCAAATAAAACATTAAAACATTAAAACATCAAAAACTGCTTACGTCTTCGCCATTACCAAGTTATTCATTTGACCCAATTCCAAGGAAAATACGGAATGAAGATGATTAGATACTACATTATTCATAATATTTCTGCAATATTAACGTGGCCGTGTTTTCTCGCTGAGAATGAGATTTGGCTGAGAACCATTTGATGATACAATTTATTACATGAGAGTATCTCTGATGTTCCATAATGGTGGTAGAAACATACTTACATACTTAAAGACGTAGTTAAAATGTCTTTATTCGGTAATACGACAATGTTGTACATAGTGATTAAAAATTGTAAGAACCGTACCTACCGAAGAGGAAGAGGTAAATTAGATCCCGCTTTGACCAACTACTAAAGAGCAAATTCCCCGTCTTATTACGATCTACAAAGACGGGCAGAGGTTAGAGAGACATTGCGTTTACTCCACCAAAAAGAGCAAAGCTCTTAACTAGATGAAGAAGAAGACCCCTCTGATCCGACCATGGACGGAAAAAGGTTGATGGCAAGCAAGGCTCTGATTTGCAATGTCATGATTTTAAAAGCATTTCAACTCTTCTCGTCAGACATCGGATGAAACTCAATGAATCAGGATACGATACGACATCTCTACTATTTCGAAAAGTTATCATTCAATCTACATCTCCTTGTAAGCCTGACAAATACCCAAATAAACTCACAGTTGCATAAGCATAAGTTCATCTTGGATAAGTTTTCATCCGCTATTTTCTATGACCTGCGCTCCAGTTGCATGAACCCACCTAAATAAAATGCCCAGAGTATTAAACTTGAATTTCCCGAGTCCACACCTGTTTTGGGGTGTCGTTTTCTCATTTCGGATCAATAATTCTATACAAAGGGGCATGTTTTGCGAATTAAAACCTTACAATGGGTAAGGATATTTGTTTGTATGAAAACAGAGGGTCCACATCAAAGAAACGTAATCAGCACTGTCAAACGCGACGAGGATGCGGACTGGGTGTGATTTTATCGGAAAAGAAGTTCTTGTCCGTAATTTTCAATTTGAACCCCAAAATCCCTTTGTGACATGGCAAATTTGCTACCAATATTTTGGATCATCTAATCATACCTTCATTCATTCATTGAATTCACAACTGAGCTTTTCGGTGAAGGAAAACATCGTGAGGAAACCTGCACGCATCTGCGAAGTAATTCAAAGATGTGTGTGAAGTTCCCAATCCGCACTGGGCCCGCGTGGGGACTATTAGCCCAAGCCCTCTCGTGACGAGAGGAGGCCTGTGCCCAGCAGTGGGACGCGAATAGGCTGTAGTAGTGGTAGTAAGCATACCTTTCTAAATCTTTGTTTGCAATCTCTCTTCCGCATTTTCTCAATATATTTAATATATCATTCCCTATGTTGAACACATTGTGATTTTATCAAAGAAAAGGGTCGCGTGGCACGAATGGACATGTTGTGTCAATATGTTTCGTATCGTGACATATGTGGCACTTTTGATGCAGAATTGTTTGTACAATCGACTTATTGAATATTTATATTTATACACATTGATTTTCATGTGTGAGGAAGTGCAGTAACATAACGACATAAATTAATTCGATAACTTTAAAAATCTATTATTTCGGACTCCATTCTGAATGCATAATTTTTTCTTGTCTGGTTCAGTCCTTCCTAATGCTTTCAAATCTAAATATTTTCCTGTCATATTTTGTCGAGACTAGTTCAGTGCTGCAAGGGTCTAAGTCGTTACATCGCTACCGATAAACAGAGACTTTACTGTCCCCTCTTAAAAGATATTTAACTCAAATAAAGATTAAACGGGCGTTCATTAATCCACGATAATCTACCAAATGGTGCGCTCCCAGATTCACTGGAGTTCTATCCCAGGTGGGGACATTAGGGGTCCAAAATGTTTGTTGTATTTCCGGGGATATTGCATTAAATCTATCAAGACATTGTGCATAATCCTGTTCCGGCCGCCCGTGCCCCCTATAAAGGGGAGTTTTAAATTAATATCTAATTTTAAGGGTGAACGCCCCCAATTCGGTAAAGCTGTTGTCGGTGATGAGAGAAGAGGAGCTTCAATTAATATTTATTGTCCTAGTATCCGTGTAAGTGGCTCTGTTAGAAAGGTTGGCGTAATTTGCCTGTGCTAAGTTCAAGTGACACTCAACCTAAGCCCGCACAAAATTCATCAAAATCTATTATTACAGTAGCAGGTAGAGCTAGCTACTTCAGTATTTCTTATTCTACATCTAAGAATATTTATTAACATTTTCAATACTAAACTTTTGATGTTGTTTAGGTATAAGTAGTTACCCTAGATTCTCACCGTGACTTCACCCGCGTGGAATTCATTCAGTTATCACGTTTTCGTGCGGAAACTATGCATTTTCCGGGATACCTATGTTTTTTGCCGGGACTCCAAATAACTTCATACCAAATTTCATCTAGACCAGTTCACCTGTTTTAGCGTGAAGGGGTAACAGATAGTCAGACAGAGATACTTTCTCATTTATGATAAATAAAATAAATAAATAAATAAATATCTTTGGACATATCACACACATTGACCTAGCCCCAAACTAAGCAAAGCTTGTACTACGGGTGCTAGACAATGATATAAATACTTATATAGAGAAATACATACATATATAAATACTAAACATACATGACTCGAGTACAAACATTCGTGTTCATCACACAAAGTTTGCCCCGAGCGGGACTCGAACCCGCGACCATCGGAACAGAAGGCAGGGTCACTACCAACTGGACCAATCCGGCCGTCAAATATATATATAATATATATATATATATTAGTATAGATTTTATTATTGAAGTGGAGAATCGAGCTATCATGGAACTCGGTAGCCTCGAGCCACTCTTAATAAAAGATGGCGGACAAACCAAGTTATTCGTATCGCTGCAACCAAGGCGTGTCCTTACGAAAAGACAGTAAAAGCTACGCGATTTGTTACCATCAATCTTGTTGCCACAGCCTTACGACTGTTTTGATTTTATTACCTATATAAAACATATTTATCGCCCCTTACAATGTTTATTTGCCTGTCTATCTTACGTAAAAATCAGGAGGCCGTGCCTTCCTTGGTCATTATTTATTTCGTATTTACCTGGAACAAAAAGATACAATTCATTATTAATGGTTTACGTTTGTTTTAGTTTAGTATCTAAACGAAAAAAAAATTAAATGGTCCTGACGATATATAATAATTAATGAAATATAAAAATAACTAATTAATAACGTTAATAAGTAAACTCGAAATTTAATGTATAAATACTTATATGAAAAATAAAACTTCATTCATTCATTCATATGGAAAATAAAGATGCTCATGTTTCATTGCACGATTTTCAGTTGAGATGATAATGATAATTAATGAGTGACCTCATCATTCATCTTCATCATTTCAGCCGATAGATGTCCACTGCTGGACATAGGCCTCCCCCAAGGCGCGCCACTCAGACTGGTCCTGTGCCACTCGCATCCACCGCGTTCCTGACAATGACAATGACCTGACAATGAGTGACCTGACAATAGCCAGGAAGGCTATTAACGGTTCCACCAACGCACTAGTCAGCATTGTGAGGGTATGGGACGCCAGCCCTCTTCATGAGAAATGGAGAGGCTACCACAAACCGGTCGCTCCACGTCTAATCAGACCTCCATTAGTTTTAGTATAGTGTTATTTTGTGTGTGTTGTTGCTCTTTTAATATGTAATATGTAATTGTTATGGAACCTGGTTCTGGAATAAAAACATTGATTGAAAAAAAAACGTCTTTAGTATGATTTTCTTACGCAGACTCTAATGCTAATTTGTAAAATACTAGCTTCTGCCCGCGATTTCACCCGCCTGGAATTCGGAATTCACGTTAAAAGTAGCCTATGTCCTTTCCCGGAACTCAACTATCTCCATACCTACCGAATTTCATCTAAATGGGTCTAGCGGGTGAAGCGTGAAGAAGTAACCAACAGACAGAGTTACTTTCGCATTTATAATAAGTACTAGTTGGCCCGGTGATTCGTATCACCAAAGTTAAGTATCTTTTTTTTTAGCTGTTACTTTAGAATTTTCTCGTTTTCTTTCTAAACCTTCCCAGAATCACATACAATAAAACAAAAAAGAATCAGCCAAATAGGTCTAGCTTTCTCGAGCCTTAGCCAGACTAACATACGGCAATTCATTTTTATATATAAAGAAGAATAGTCTGGATGTGGATTGGTCCATATTAACTGAAACTCGAAAGTCCACTGCTGAACATAAATATTAAAAGCCATTCTTCCTAAGATTTGCCAGATTGGAAAGAAATCCAATCCACAGTAAACAGGTAAGTATTAAGTATATTTAAACTGCTTGAAAAAGTTCTAAACATTTCCAAAACAACTTTTTCAGGCAGTTTAAAAGATATCAAATTTTTCCTATTAAATTTCATCTGTATTACTATGCCAAGGTTGTACACCATTAATGTTGAAACATAGCAGCTACTAACCGCTTAAACGTGATTGATATGAGAATGTCCATCAGCGAGAATCGAACCGACCCCTGCCACTCACAATTAGCCCTATAAATCAGAATAATGCCGGCAAAACACTCTAAATGAGAACTAATGTATACTCAAACTCATACAAGTCAGTGGATATTCTGTTGTTATTATGTTTGTGAACTTAGTGTGTAAATTGAACGAAATAGTGAAGGAGATAATAGTTTCTGGGATTTTTTCTGTGATCTAAGTTCAATACAATTCATATTCAATTAGATTTTGTCTTAGAAGGAAACTACGGCATCAAAGTTCGGTCTCATGCAATTTAAATACTTAGATAAGATAATGCTTTTCGGTAAAGGTAGTCACAGTGAGGAAATTTGCACGCATCTACGAAGCAATTTACGCATTACATACAGCCTGAAAAAGTTCGTCGCATGATGAGGAGACCTGTGCCCAGTAGATGTTATGGTGGCAAAAAGACCTACCTCTGTTAATAATTAATACCTAAGTTAGTGGGTTGTTAAATAAATCATGAAATTCATAACCTAACTTTAATTATTTATTGCCTGTACAAAACTAGATTCAAACTCGACATCGTTATTACAACCGGAAATGCGGCATTGAAAAAACTGCTAAAGATGATATAATTCTTTGTACAAAAAGCCGCGAATCTTGGCGCTCCAAAAAGCTTGTGCAAACAATCGCATCCAAACATTTGCGTATGTCGGAAGCAGCCTCGCAAACAGATCGCAAGCAAACAGTGTCAAGAGAGCGCTCTCGTATCGTCAAAGGTTTCAAAACAAATTAAATATCTCTTTATCTGTACCTCACCCACGACACTCCATGCAAAGCGAACGTAACCTGCGCAATAAAATATTATGGTGTACAAATACGTGCATGTGTGTGCGTGGTTGCCCGTTCCGACCGGCTTAGCTATAATTATAAGACGCGCACGTTCGCCGCGGGCGGTGTGAGGTAACTTGTGGTGCGGGGAGGTACGTGCCTCTACTGGTACGATAGTACCTTTATTAGATAAACTTTCTGTATGGGGCAAAGATTACTTAGTTATAGGAAGCTAGGGGAGAAAGACCTTAATGGCTATCCTCTTAAGTCTTAAGTATGTCCCACAGCTGGATGAGTTCCGTTACGTTCCAGTCATTTCTTCTAGATCAACAACGTATCTATGATTCTTCTTGGTTTCTATAGGATGCGGTTGTCAACAGCAACTGATGTCCATTATCCATAACAATGATAGTACCTACGTTATGTTCTGAAGAGATGGCGATTACGTTATGAAGGAGGCCTTCGTCCATGTGATTGAAAACGGTTGAAAAGAAGAAGGAGAGAGAGAGCGAGAGAAAACAGTTCCCGATTTTTTCATCAACCAGCGTTCCATTGGAAATTGTTGTAAAGTTTTTACAATTGTAATTGATTAGATGTATCTATACAGTATCAGAAACCGAAGAACTGTAACGCAATATGCCTGCCAATGTAGAAATAACCAAAGTACCTACAGAAAATACCCATTTAAAGATGTTGGAACAATTTGCATACTGAACCCCAAATCATGCTCGCGGCTGTGCCTCGCCTGCCGTTTACGAAGTTATATATATGTTTACTCTTCCAAGATTCCCAGTTCTCGAGATAACAACCATTTTCCAACATTTCTGCAAATGGGAAAGAATTTGTGACATCCGTCAAGTTTAAAATTGCGTGAGAGTTTGGGATTAACTACGTCTAGACTTTTACAAGGCAGTTTCAACTCGACCAGCGTTGTAATCTGTTAGCCTTGTCTCAACCCTTATGTCCCTGTCAGTTCAGCTTCTTTTCTACGTCGGGAAAATTCAGTTTACGGGTCGAGGTCGGTAATTTATCCATCTCTCTTCACTACTTGTGAACTTTTCTTGAACGTATATCAATTCTTGCAGTGAACAATATTACTTGATCCTTATCGGCCACTTTAGTATGCTACTCTATCTAACCTTAAAGCCCGGCAACGTGTAGCACGGTATCGTAAAAGGCACAGAAAACATTTAGTACCTGCGGCATTCGTTTTCAGCACACAAAATAAAACATGTCTAAAACTCTCCAATCATTCAGACGGAGTGATTTACTCGAATGAAATGCAATTTTTCCTCAACGGCTTTCGGCGTCCCCATTTTCCGGAGCTGTCAATCACTTTCCCGCCTTTTCTGACACAACTTTTAAAATAAACTCCCCGCTAAGGTGTATCGAGTGACAGTACAAAGGTTGCATGTTTTTATTTTGATTGACGCATCAAAATTGTTTACACGGTTGGTGTGACGGGAAATTTAATGCTGGCAACATTGGAGAGACTGTTTTTATCTTTGATTTCAATCGCATAGTCTAATTTTTGGCAGGTGATAAAGATCTTTTGAAAGTAAAGAGACTTTACTATTTACGACTGTGGAGACGTTTGAAATTGTTCAATGTACTCGTACAGTTAATTTCAGAAGAAATATGACGTGTTTCACGGGGCTTTTCCCAAGCAAATAGGAAACAATTTTAAGTGAAATTAAAAGTGAATGAAACAGGGATTTTAACTTGCCGGTACTGGCTGAAAAAAGAAGAAATAAATAACATGGAAGTAATGGAACAACGGCAACAATATTACAGTAATGAAGACGTATCGAATGTCTGAAACAACAGGGTGTAGCGGCTGTCAATTTCGTGGTTCCGGTATTGCGCCGGCACACGCTAGGGAGACCGGAAGCGAATGGATTTCACTCAACCGTGTATTCAAACATTTGTGAAGCACAAATGGTAGAAAGAAACATGAAAATGGCGGAGCTGAAGTAAGTATTCAATTCAATTCAATTCAATCATTTATTCAGCAAATTGGCCACATAGCGGCACTTTTACACGTCAGAAAAAGAATTTACCAGCGCTTCCTAGACCCATTGCTTGAGAAGAAGCGCCGCAACAAACTCAAGCAGAAGGCCTTGTTTTAAAATTTACAAAATTTACATTACATGTATAAAATATACATATAGGTACGTACTAAAATTACATTGAAGGGATGTATAGTCCCTAACTTAAACTTAAATCTAAGATCTTAGAGATGTATAGTCTCCAAGGGTCCAGAAAAAAAAAATATGGAGATGGCCTCCATTGTCAAATAAATATAAATTCCATAGATGTCGACAGTCTCAAAATGTCAATAAATAATGAAATACATCATGTATAAAAGAGTAAGAGTAAGAATTGAAATGAGGTTACAATTTGTAATCAATCATGATTTATAGATTGTTATTATCTGTGTAACCGTAACTTTTGAAGAACGTTGCAACGTTGTACCTACGTTGAAAGCACAATACAATTGATTTTAATAAATATTGTTATCTAATTCTTTGATTTAGACTAACAACCACTAACTTAACCAAACCATTTTCTGCTTTTGCCTAAAGGTTGGTTGGTAGAGAATGCCTCGAGGCCATAATTCCGCCTTTTGTACACTAAGTTTTCTTTATGTACAATAAAGTTTAAAGGAAATATAGGTTGTTGAACGAAAAAGTTTTAAATTGTTATTACAAGAAATATGAAAGCCTATAAAATTTGGAAGTAAAGAACAATGTACGTACAATGCTACTACATATGAAAATGATTTTAACAATACATAAAGAAGTGAACTGTGGAGTGAAGTATGGAGTGTGGAATGTGTCTTGGTAAGGAGCGCAATCTTATATGGCGAAACAGTTGAAAACGAGTCCAGCTGATTTGATAAGCAACAAAACAAAACACACTCTCCTCACAACCGTTTTCGCCTCAGCAGCGCCATCTGAAGGCGCTACTGCAGACAATCCGCCTAGGTGGCTTGACTGGAGTGGCGACTCCGATTTGGTGTCCACTTTTGGAGTATAAAGATTGCGCTCCTATAGAGTGAAGGTTCGATAAAATTTTACGTTGACATCAGCAATTTAAAGAATTTCGCTGGCGCTTGAGAGCAGTCTAAAATTGTGTAATATAATTAAGACTCCACAGTGCAGTGGAATAAATGCACATTCTAAGATTTCATTACCGAATATTAAGACTTCGCCATGCAAATTTATATTTAATCCACCATTTAAACGCGAACCATTTCACCAACTTAACGACGGTATTAACTCGCGGGATCCCATTTCATGTAATGCTCATTATGCAGCCGGGGACCCAACACACTACCCTGAGAAACGCAGTACTACAATATCTACTAACTCCATTACTCTATTCTAAGTAATGACATATGGGCGAACAGTGTCTAACAGAATATGTCAAAATATATGGAGCAAACTGACATTAGATAATACGTTCCAATGCTAATAACGCCTCTTTTAGTTTTTTTATAACGAAGGCCAACGGGTGCCCGAGCTGTTCGGGCACCCGTTTTGACGGGGCCATTTTTCTCCGGCTGACTGTGGATCCTTACTTATAATAGATCAGTGACTAACTCGCATATATGTGGTCACGTGACTTCTACGGACTAATTAATAGTAGAGAATAGTTACGTATAAGTATATAATCCGCCGCAAAAATAAGCTGAATAAACGTCCTATCGGGTTTCTGGACTAAGTAAAAAGATACGCGTAAAAAAAGAATCCAGTTGTAATTGATTTGGACAAGGCTTTCGAAGGGTTGAGCACATAATTATACTTTCGAGCATTACTTACAATATTTTCAAGAAGTGAACATGATGGAAAATAAATCATTTTCTCTATGAATTATATGGTGATACGCAATAAGGAACCCAAGTTTTTATTTACTTTCTATCTCATCAATCATCATCTTAGAGCCTCTATAGCTATTCAGGAATACTTTAAATATCGTTCGAGAACCTTCGAGAAAGCGTTCTCGCCTGTTTCTCAAGTTAAACAATTCGGATGCGATCGATTAGAACTAGAATTTGAAACTTTTGAAAGTAACCGTCGATCGGGCGTGAAATTTACGGTATTTCACAAGGAATTCGGTCCGAATCGTGAAATTTTCCAACAGGAATTCTTGAAAAATCCGCTTTCTAGCGCCGGCGGAAGCGGAACCCAGCAGCTATGGCCGCTAATTCGAGCGGCGCGGGATCAAAGCGGACCAATTATATTACCTGCGCGTGAGTCGCAGAACGCTCCACTTGCGCAGTGGCTGAGGCACAAGCGGCAGCGATTCTGTATAGATACAATTTGGTACCGAGATTTTGGGCCTGCGATGCGATGTAGATGCAATTTGGAACGGAGATAGTCGGAGTCTGCGATGCGATGTCCGGGGCCTGTGATATAGGCTCCTTTTTATCCCGACAAAACACATAGTTTCTGCGGGAACGCGGACAGCCGAATTCCACGCGGGAGAAGTCACGGGTACAAGCTATTAGTCATATATAAATGAACACAGACACTAAAGTACATGGAAGACTTTCCTACTTTATTGTCCTTTTCCTTTTGATCTTTTTAAAGTAAACGCCTTAATCTAGTTTCTCTCTTTCATATAGTACTTAGAGTACTGTTTAAAAACTGTGCAATATCTCACGCCTCCCAACACAGGTAGCCTGCAATTGTATAAAAAACTAGGCATCCTAAAAGAGCACAGCCAACAAACTGTTCTGATAAATATCAAAAACAATTAAGATAACAGTCAAGCAAGTAATTGACAATGAAATAGGTTTTTATTTTCTATTTCCTTGTGGAGTGTTCGTGTTGATTAGATTTTTTCATGATCACATCAGCCGGGAGACGTCAACTGCTAGACACTTTGTCCAAGGTTTGGCAAACAGACAGATCTTGTCAGCAGTGGATTCGAGATCTTTGGCCTGGTAATCGTTCCATCTTGTTTGCGGCCTACAGAGAAGGTGTCTTCGGCTATGCGGACGCCATTCGAGTAGGTACTTTCGCAAAAAGTCAGTCGCCAATCACGTTAATTTAATTCAAACCATAAATCTAAGAAGTATTTTTTTATTACAAACACCCTACCCTAATCCCACGTGACGGAAAGTAATTAAAGGGTCTTAGATGGACCTGGGATATGGTCGTCGTCATCTGAAAAAAAGGTCTACCAAATGTTTATTATGACCAAAGTTTGATTACTGCTTACACAAAAAAAGTTACTTGCGAACTATGTATGTCTTATTAGTAACCAACCAGTCTTAGTAGTAGTACTGAATTAGTTTTGTAAGTTTTTATTAAGTTTTATTTATCCGTAACGAATGTTTGCTGATTTTTTATTTAACTAAACCACACTCAACTAGTTCGGCTGATTCTTTTTTCCCGTCGGCGTCATTTATCATAGACATAGACATTCATTTCTCAATGTTTCACCGTTAGGATCGTCTTTTCATACCAAAATAAGAAATATTGTAAACAAGTAATAGGATTAATATGGTACAGTCGAGTTCATTAATATGTATACACTTTTGGACCTTATTACAAAGTGGTAAGGTGCAAAAGTGTGTATATATTGGCGAACTCGACTGTACTATTGGTATGTCAGTATCATCATCATCATTTCAACCGAAGACGTCCACAGCAGAGTGTTAGTCTAGTTATTTTTACCTGAATGTCTTATGACTTGGACCGTGTAAAGAATTTGTTAGCGCTATGTCGAAACAGCGGGGTGCATTGTGCAACCCGCCTCTAATAGAACGGTGTGATATCACTAATAACTATATGTGCAGCAAAATGACTATTAACACATTCTCAGCAGTTTGTTTACCTGTATGTTAATTATTTTACCAGTGTTTCGCGTGCGATCTTTATACTATCTATCTATATACTGGCTTCTGTCCGCGTAGAATTCTGTTATAGCGTTCCCGAGAACTAAGCGTTTTTCCACAGTAAAAATTAGGCTACGTACTCCTCCGGATTCGAACTATCTCAATACCAAATTTCATTGAACTCGGTCCAGCGGTTAAGGTGTGACGAGATTACAGACAGACAGAGGACTTTGTTCATGCATGTCTTGCATGTCTTGTATCTGACGAAAATGCAGCCGATATAAGTTTTTTTTTGTATTGTATGTTATCTAATCCTTAATTTTCAAGGTCTTCTTAACTTTCAACCATAAAGTACTCCTAGTCTCCGAGAAAAATGGCTGTGACATACGGACAGACAGACAGACAGGGTTTCGTTATTTGTCATTTGGCTCCGGAACCCTGAAAAACAATCACGTTTAAAATATTACTAGGATATTCCAAACTCATAAGAAAAAAAAAGTTATGACACCGGCATCACATACATAGAATAGTTCTTACAAATCTAAATATGTCACAAACAAAACCCCGTCAGCGATGATTAGGAAGTGTCATCGCCACATGCGCATGCGGTTATTACGCCCGAGGGAGTTAGGACACTAAAATAACCGCCCTAGGGACGCCACTTTCAATTTACTCCCCTGTGATCTTTGCAAGTACTTAAGTGTATTTTTAGTGCATTTTGAACTTGGTTTGGGACAATTGTGACAGATATATATTCAGTTAAGTGGAGCGGACGCTACTCACCGTCGTAAGCAGCGCAATGTCATGCATGTTAGCCTGCCACTTATGTAAATAGGTTCAGTATGAACCTGAAAATTGAGAAACTGAGAAGTAACAAAAATATACTTTAGTAAAATAAGTAGTAAAAATAAACACTTACCTATTTTTTAAGTAAATATATAAAGACATATTTAAATAAATACAGGAGTAGCTAAATTGAAATCAAAGAATTTGGCTTTAAATTTAGCTTTTTCCGCGCCTTAAAAAACATAAACTTTGTTCAGTTAAGTTTGATTGGCCACATACAAGAGTGGTGGTTAGTTTTATTTCATTGTTAAAAAAATAAATAGGTAAGTACTAATACTGTTATTTTCATTCATAGCCAGTGGATGTAAATAACTAAACAAGTATAAAAGAAATAAATAAATATAGGTAATATCCGTTGTACTAAAATTATAATTTCATTAACGTGCAGGAAGCTTATATAATTGTAACATTTATTTATCTATGAATAATGACTGAATAATATATCAGTACCTAAGTTACGCATCCTGCTGTAACTGGTCTTCTAATGTGATAAAATTGCTATAAAATTATAAGAAATTGTAGCATTGAACTGACTAACTTGCGAACCGTAAAAAAGATAAACAACTTGAATAGTTTTTTCAATTCTACTGAACCACTATATGTGAAATAAATATTACTTAGGTACTGTAGATAGATTAGATAGTGTACAAAAAGCTATTTTTACTTCTATTTATTTGTTGCAGGAAAACAACAACTTAGACGATCGATACACGCTCTTTACCATGATTTGACGTTGACTCAAAATTTGTTAAACTTATATTTCAGACTGATGAAGATACTTTTTCATTTATGCAAAAGGTATTCGATAATATGATATCAATATCATAGACAGTTTTTCAAACCAACAATACAGTTTACGTAAAAGGCTATCAAAATCCAAGCCAGCAAATCTGCATGGTCGACATCAGAAACCATGGGCACAATTTCTTACTCTGCCCCTTTGTGATAAAGTTTTAAATCGTATTATATCAACGTCGACCACTGATTTAAATGTTACACTAGATAGGTACCAACCTTGACAAAACGGTGACACTGAAAGTACGCCCCGGGGCGTACTTCTGAAGTTCCTCAAGTCAGTAGCCAATCAGACGCCGGCCGCGTGACAAGGCGCGAAATCCAAATTTTAGTCAGTAATAATGGGCAAATACGCAGTAAAATGTTGCAGCAATCGATTCCATAATCAAAATAAGTCCATTGGGAACACGTTTCACAGTAGAGTTTTAATTTTAATGTCATATTATTTTTATTAACACTAAATCAAAATTTCATTACGAAGGGTTTTCAATTGATCACTTTTTAAGCCCAATGTTGCAAGGTAATCATGGTTCAAAATTAACCACATTTCAGGGAAATTGTTAGACAAACCGTATAATTTTCAGTGATCTAATAATATATTGATATTATTAGATCACGGAAAACTATACGGTTATTTACATTGGTAAATGGTTTTGATATTATATATATATATTGGATTAGATAATGATAATAAATAATAATTACAAGATATTTTATTACATATATTTGGTGTAGGTAATAGTAGTAGTAGTAAGAAATTAAAATTAACATTAGTCAAAATATGAACAAACTTCATTTCAATATTTACCATGGATAGGGCCTAATACTTAAAACAATTCATACTCTGAATGTTTCTCGTTTAAAATATTGTTTAAATAAAATTTTGACGATATAAAAGCAAAATAAGATGTTGAACGGCCTTTAACATTAACTTATTGAAAAAAAAACTTTGGGGTAAATTTCCCAACACTGGTATCACTACCCGTTTGACATCCCTTTGACAGCCATGAATATTGCTATCTTTGTCTAGCGTCAATTCGGCGTATTCGTAGCATACGAGTAGGAAAGAGATAGACACAGATTTACTACAACTTTTCGTAGTTTTCAGAGTTACGACTCGATTTTCAAGTTTTGACACGTTTCTTCGAGATGTTTTATAGGAAGCTTCGTCTCTAGTAATGTACCTCAGTGACGTCGACTCTATAAGCCACTATCTGTCAGACCCAATGAATAAAATGCAAAACGCTGTTCGCGCGGAAATGGACAGCTCGGCGGATGTCAGAATATGTAATAAAAATAACCGTATCACAGTTAAAATATAACGTTTTGGCATGAATAAGGAAAGTTTAGAAGTCAAGCTTGAGTTGTTGGTTTTATTAGTGAAAATAACGGGAACCCCAAACAACATCTATAACTATCTTTATGGTCTCAAACTATATACGACCACCTATATATTTATGTATTAGAACCTTCAACAATAAGTAAACTATTTCACTGTTTTGTTTTTACATGCATTCTTAAGATCTAAATGTCTTATCAATTACAGAAGGTCACCCACCACATGTGCCAAAAGAAAGAAACACACATCACTTACTAAATCTAACTTCTTATTACACATTTTTTAACAATATTTTACTTATTTTTAACTACCTATCACTCAATCATATCATAATCGGTCCAGCCCTTTTGTTTTCAAGAAAAGACAAACGAAACACTGACTTCTAATAATTACTCAGTTTGACTTCACCGCTTTTCACAGTATCTGATGCGCTTTGACCGTTCAAAGTTAATCTATCGGTATTCAAATATTCATTGAACTAACGGGAATTATGCGAAGTAATAAAAGTCCTCAATTAATTCAGGAGTCCCGTCAAGCATCCAGGAAGTTAGGCGTCCTTAATGAAGAACAAGACAAACGCATTCGCTTGAGGTGGACTTTGCCGTAAAGTGCTTAAATAGACCGTAAAGGCCTTAAATAGACCGTAAAAGTCTTAAAGTACTTAATAGAGAACAGGATTGGATGAGCGTTTTAAGTACGAATAGTTATAGTTTCCGAAATGTCAGTAGCTTACATGGGTACATGTGAATTACCTCGTTTGGAAGCAGCTATAATGTTTTTTTATTATAATTTAATACTTTGATTGCCAATATAAATACTTAATGTAGATGACGACAAAAAAACTTATTACGACTCATCTCTTCAATTAATTTCGGAACAGAAAAATCTGGCACGAAGGACTACCTACTATGAATGAAAATGGAGAAGATATACCTAGGAAATATTATCAACACCTTTTTTTGGTAAATAGGTAGTTTGATAAAAGAATAATACAATAAATTAACCAATGTTATTAAGTTGGTATTACAATATATCTGCTATACATTTCAGTTAATAAATAAATCTGCTCCGTTATAAAATTTTCAGAGCACCAGACACCATAAATATTCGAAACGTGCCGGTGTCTGCGAACCGCAACTTGATGTCTTTTTGTCGCCTGAAATAGTCCGTCTTTGCCCGTCTCGGCCACGCTTTCATACTTGATAGGTTTCACTTCTGCTTAGGTATGTTAGGTACATACGTGTACGATTGCGATTTAAATACGTAACATATTTTTTTATTACGTAGAAGACAGAACCTGCAAGGATATACTTTCTTCATCGAAAATACTTATAATAAGTAATTATTATTAAACCAAAATTTTACCGAGATAAAAGAAAAGGAAAAATATCTTCCAATTACATTACGCCTTCTTATTTATTAAATTTTGATCAAAGGTTTGAATTACACTTGAGCATTTAATATTTCGCAAACACAAATACAATGCTTATTGTCTCCGTTTAAATTTTAAGCTGTAGTGAGAGAGAGAGAAAATGTTACTGAGATCAAATCGAGACATGAAATAAATAATAAAATAGAAATCCTAGAAACAACGGCCCACATTTAAAAGGAGAAATGTTTGGCATTCTAACACGTCGAGCTTAACAAAGGTGCTTTTATTATTTAAAGGGCTCATTGTTTTAATGTTATATTGTAAGTTATAGGTCCAAGATGAAACAGAAGCTCAATGTATTTCTATCAACACTCTTTATTATTAAGCTCCGAAAAAAGGTCTAAGAAAATTTCACGTCCAGGATTCACTCGTCGCCAATTTAATTCGATTTGGTCCTTTGAACCTGATTTTTAGAAGCGGTTATACAAAGTCTTTCAGCGAAGTGTACGTAGGACTGAAATAGTCGTAGGACTAAGTGACTTCACAAAGACTGGCTAAAGTGGCTAAATCGGTTTAGTACGCAAGTGCAGCTGTGTTTGAGTTCCAGTTCGGCAATGGATGCCTATACTTTGGTAACTCGACAGGACATTAAAATTTGGGTTTGTTTTTATTAAATTGCTATTTGATATTTCAAGGGACCATTGTTGAGGGTTAGGTATTTCTTTTGAACCCTCATCATTTCAGACAAGAGGGCAACTTCATTTTTCAAAGAAATTTTTGTGCACGACTAAATTGTATTTTGATCTCTGATTGTTTCAATTTCTTTTTCACCTCACTGGCTCGAAAGTGGTCGTTTTGCAGCTTGATATCCGAGCGCAAAAGTTGTTTTTATCCGCTAGCGTGGAAAGTTTTTTTGAAATTCGAACGACGCATGACGCCACTGTCACAATAAAAAAACAACGATACGTTCTGAAACGCAATTCGTCGTGAGAGTTTTATTAAAATAAAGGTTCAATTTAATTAATATCATCATTAATAAAATTATATTAATAATACACCGTTTCAGATGTATTTCATTATTTCACTATGTTTTATCACAAAAATACTTAAATATGTGTATATTTTAACTGTATTCAATGAATAATTGAATATTGAAGTACGAGTAGGAGTGATTTGGAACGCAACCTCCGGAAAAAAAAAACATTAAAAAAAAAGTTTTAGATTGCTGGTGTTGTAAGTTAGAATACCTATACGAAGTAATAAAGAAAATATGAGCGATTCTAGCGATGAAGATACGAATTTAACTCCTCCAGAGTTAGCACAAACTGTACGTGACGCCGAACTAAGTCTTCGAAAAATCGCGCGTGAGGTGAAAAATTTTGTGTTGCGCTCAGCAGCAAAGTCGTTTGCTGTCTCGTGCCTTGAAACCCTCGTTACACTACCTAGACTCCTTCGTTCACTCGGGTCTCAATCACGCACTCACAGCAAACAACAACTTTGCAGCCTTGCATAACAAATAACTATTTCATGCTTGCAAAAAAAAGTAAAAACATAAGATATTACAAGCTTCTGCCCGCGGCTTCATCCGCGTGAGATTCAGTTATACCTAAAGTTCCCGAGGGAACTATGCGTTTTTCCGGGACTCAATATTACCTTTGTCGTAAGCATTCTCGATAGCTTTCATCCAATTAGGTCCAGTGGTTTAAGCGTGAAAAGGTTACAGACAGAGTGACTTTCGCATTCATAATATTAGAGTGGATTAATAATTTATCATTAGTTTCGATTTCAACTACAAGTTAGCCCAATGCCCATGGTAACGTTATGTTATATTCACCGATGCATTCGAGGATCGTAAACAACAGGTTAGCTCGTTTTATTGTCGACTCGACTGATTCGGCGAATAGCACTCGATATAGGCGATTCTGTTGAATTTCTGAACCGCAAGTGTATATTCGACGATGCACATTAGTGAGTCTACATGAGAACTTGAAATGGCGAAGCTACATAGCTAGCGGCGTACAAACAGAGCTCTGAATACTTGAAAGATATACTCCACAGGAGCTGAAATTCAGGTAACTAAGAATAATTGGTGTAAATTCTCTCGTGATGAGAGGAGGCCTGTAAGCAGCAGTGGGACGCAAATAGGCTGTAGCAGTAGTAGTAGTAGTAGTAAGAATAATTGGGGATTTCTGCTCGTATAGAATTCTAACATCATTAAAAATATATCAAAATTCTACTCTAAGATACTTTTCCATCTTACAGCATTAGCGTTATAACATTGTAGCATTTTGTCAAAGGAAGCTCCGTTCTGTAACATTGAAAGCATAGGCTTCTGTACTCTAGATATAGGTACTTACATACAAGCCAGTTGTACGAGTACAATCCGAAATAAAGATGTTCGGCGAAACAAGGGTAACGTAATGACTGCCGTTCGGCACGCGGCCAAAGCCTCAGGGCATTGTATGGTGCATTCTATTCTGTACTCACTTGTATTTGTCCTTTACGAATGGAAAACATCTCATGAAAGCTGTGACTGATTATTTTAGGTATTGTTTACACATTGACATGTTACAGTAGGAAAGTGGAGTGCAAGATTCTATTAGAGATGGAGAGATAGCATCCAGAAGTGGTCACTGGATACAAGCAGCCCATGATAGAACCTAGGGGAAGTTGGGGCCAAAATAGTCGGGAAGACTGAAGATGATGGTGAAAATAGAAAGCTAAGGACATTTATTATTTCGACTTTAAAAGACTGGCGATTTTCGACTCCATCAGCAAGAGAACGGCTCTCTTAAACAAAAGGAAAAAAATGACAATTTACACTGAACGTCAATGAATTCGGGTCACTTTGTATGGAAAATGCTATATAAAGTGATCCGAATTCATTGCTGTTGAGTGTATTTCAGTACTCGCTTCTTCCGTACAAAATAGAAATCCACTACTTTTTCTTTTGCGTTTTGTCTGAAGGGCGTGTCTAACATTTTATTCTTAAACAACAATTTCACTTGAAAATAATGACATGCGATATATTTGAACAAAAGCCAGCAGTAAGCGGAATGCATCAGACTTTTACAGCAGAACCACTACAACAATGTGTCGAGATCCGAATATATGCTGATTGTCGTGCCGATTTGCATATTTCGAGCGTTTTTAAGTGTTGTCGTTGCTTACGGAGGCAAATGGGAACGTACGTTTGGAGCAAAGAAATGAAAGAGCTTTTGACGATTCGCGCATAATTTAGTTTAGAAAAATAGGTTTTAATCACTAACTAGGGATGTGAAGTCAAAAAGGTCTAACGTGTCTGTTTTTCTTTACAATTTAAATGATATAATATAATAGTGTAACATATGGTACAAATTAAATGGTTGTAACAAATCTTATAATCTTTTGGAACAGGTTACAAATGCGAACGAGAAACAACAGAACAAGTGTAACGGGGGCCCCGTTTCTAGGAAACATTTGAATAGTTTCTTAAAAGGCTTTAGAATTTTAGTGAGGCTGTGTTATGGTAATCATGTCCTAGATAAATAGTTTCTATTGCCTTTATTGTAGAGACTAGGTTGGCTTGTTGATGCGCCTTGATAGTAACATTAGTAACATAGTGGTCTGACCCACCGCCCCTTATGCAGAGGGTCGGGCGTTTGAATCTCTGTTCGTACGTCTGGTTATGTCCGAAATTTAATTTTACATCACCCTTGGCCGTAAAGTGGGATTTTCTGCCCGCTACGCGGAGAGAAAATCTCACTTCGTAGCCAAGGCAAGACGTAAAACTTTTGACAAACCACGGGCGGGTAAAGCCCCAGATCGCATATTTATGGCCCTCACCTTCGGTTCGGGCCACAGAAACCTGCGATCTGGGACATTTACGAATTCACCACCCTAGGTCTGTAATGTACTATTAAAATGTACTTCTCATGTTTCTAGAATACAGAAATCACTGTAAACTACAGGAAAGTAAGCTTTTGCGGATTGCGGATTGATGAATGTGTAGAACTTCCGTTTGCAAGTACTTATATAACTACACGCTACTGGTTAGTGTCACATGTAGATATATACATAGGTACCTAGAGACAAAACATGTGTGTACTTAACTATCAACTACTACTACAGCCTATTTGCGTCCCACTGCTGGGCACAGGCCTCCTATCATCACGAGGGTTTGGGTTATAGACGTTAATAGTCCCCACGCGAGCCCAGTGCAGATTGGGGACTTCACACACATCTTTGAATTACTTCCCAGCGTGCAGGTTTTCCTTCGCCGAAAAGTTCAGTGGTAAATTCACATTGAATTTTGCACATAAAGAAACTGAGAGGTGCGAGCCGAACTCCCGACCCTCGGCATAGAAGGCGGTAGGTCGAACCACTAGGCCACCACGGCTTTACCTTACAATCAGTAATGAAAATTTATTGTCAATTAAATATTTTCATAATAAAGCAAACACGTCTAACCAACCAATGTTATCTATAAACCATTACATGCTGTAACCCTAAAAATAATCTTCTAAGAGAGTTAGAGTAAACAGTTAAAATTAACTGCGCGTCATCGCACCCTTTGATGGAGTGTTTACTCTAACCATTAGTTGTTACGGCTGAAGTGCCGTTAAACTGGATAAACATGAGGTTAAACATAGGCTTTAACCTGTTGCTTTGATTTCTTTACGATTTATATGGTAACCAGTTTAACCAATGCAAGACACCAGCGGAAATCCCAATACCTAATTTTTTCCTTAGTCTGTAACGTGGTGCCTGGGTGACACGTTAGCATTTGCCTACGGCCCTGATAATTCTACTAAATATTGAGGGCCTGGAGGCTTGAATCTCTAGTCAGCTCAGGAGTTCTAGGTGCGGGAGAGGAAATAAACACAGATTACAACGTTATAACAATCGGAGGGCTTTTACGCCTGTTTATTAATAACAAATGAAATGATCTCGGCACTTTTATATATCGTTTGAGAGAGGAGGGCGACGCACTGGGGAGCGCGCGATTATTAGGGGTCCTAAGCTGCGTGCGCGAGGGTCCCGTGGCGACGACGGTGGAGCGGGGATCGGATTCGGACGGCGCTCGTCGATGAAGCTTTAGGCGCGACCCTGGAGGCGCGTCTGAGCGGGGACGGTAACTGTAATGAGACGGGTTAATTATATTTACGGCCTAGCTTGGATTTATTCTTACACAGGTACGGATCAGACGCCGGTTACCGATGTGCTGTCGAGCTGACCGGCCTCCGCGCGTCCGAAGTTGAATTACTCAGGGTTTCGGTAAAGCTTAGATACCAGCCACGGGCACCGATTTGCTGTATCGAGCTGACCGGCGTCCGCGGGGCGGGGGTTAGTAAGCGTGGGTTTTAATAACTAGGTTAGACCTTACGGCTATCCAACCGCGGGTCACCGATTTGCTGATTGAGCTGACCGGCGGCCACGGGGCTGGGTTAGTAAGTTTGGGCTTAAATGTCTAGGTTAGTACTTAAGGCTAGTTCGGACACGGGTCGCCGATTTGCTGACGAGCTGACCGGCGTCCACGTGTCTCTGTTAGTAATGCGGTTCTAAATGCTAGGGGAAGCGAGTTAGGCCTTACGGCTATTCGTACACGGGTCGCCGATTTGCTGACGAGCCGACCGGCGTCCACGTGTCCAGGTTAGTAATGCGGTCTTAGAGGCTAGGTAGTTAGTTCTTACAATGAAATGGACGCGGGTTACCAATTTGCGGCAGAGCTGACCGGCATCCACGCGTCTAGAGTGAGTGTAGGTTTAATTCGGCTCGATCTAATGAAACCCGCCGGGCACGGATCACCGATTTGCTGACGAGCTGACCGGCAACCTCGGGCCTGGCGTAAATAGTTACGGGGTTAAACGTACACTCACAGGCGGCCCCTGGAGGCCGAGAACACACAGTTTATAGCGGGCAATGATTAGGAACGGAATATCGGGAACGTGTAGCAATCTCACGACAATAAATACGGTACCCGGCTCGAACGGGAACGGCCTGGACTTTTCGTCGGGGATGGCGGAGCTTTCGCCGCGTGGATAAATACGGTGTGTACCCGGATCGAACGGGAATGCTCTAGAATTTCGTCCGGGACGCGGCGCCTTCGCCACACCAAGAAATACAGGACCCTGATCGAACGGGACTGCTCTAGGATTTCGTCCGGGACGCGGCGCCTTCGCCACACTAAGAAATACAGGACCCGGATCGAACGGGAACGTGCCAGACTTACTTTTGGAACGGCGGGGACAGCGGATGGCGGAATGGGTACATTACTCAGTGAATTCTGGCAGAAGGGCTATCGCCATGCGACTCGAAGAAAGCAAGCCGCAAGATAACCAATCGTCCTGAGAGCGCACCGAGCAATGCCGCCGGCGCGGCCGTGCAGGCGGTTATATAGCGCTCGGCGGTGGGGTGCGGGACGCAGGTGTCGGCGGGGTGAGGCGCGGGGTGCGGGGGGCGGCGGTCGTTCGGGAATGTTCGGCTTGCGGTGTCGTGACGTCACCCGCCTGGCCGGCGCCAGCGCTGCGGCGGTCACGTGGCAAGCCGCGTGATCGTTGCACTCCCCTCCCTCCTCTGGAGATTTTTACCTGTAAAAATCTGTATTGTAGCGGTGGACCAACACTATAATGATCAATCGGGAATCGGGGATGGACAGTTGTTGGAATGACAGGATATCTAAAGTTCAGGGAATAGATCTGTACTGCGGGACACTTTGCGAGAGAAGAATTATATGGAGTTTGGGATGGTAATGGGTATTTTGTTTTTCGGACGGAAATACTGGTTACATGTTCGGGATGAATTCCCGAAGAGTTGCTCTTGTTCGGGGTATTCATGGTTTTGGATTTGCTTTCGTAGGAGCTGACTCGTTCATGCGTGTTCCCCATTGTACCACCTTCGCTTTGAGGAATTTTCGTCTTTCTTGTATTGCGGTTTCTCCCATTTTTTAAACGAAAGGTGTCTTTTGATTTGGTTCGATCGGGTTCGGTCAGTATTGTCTTCGTTTTCTTTGTGCCCCAATGATCCGGTTCCATTGCATACACGTGATCCTTTTCCTCGGGTTCATGGATTTTCTGGCTTTGCTTTTTGTCGTTGGATCTTTGCGGATTTTTCTTGCGGGTTCCTTTGCTTTTCTGGATAACGGGGTATTCTTTTGATTGGATATCATCTTTGTGCTGGAGTTTTAGTCGGTGTTCGGCCCATGTGTCTTCTTTGGGCCCTTTTTCTAAAATATCCTTCAATTTCTGGCTCTGTTCTACATTTGGATATGTCTCCGGGTCTTCGTGCGGTGTTGGTGCTGGTATTGGCCATTGCAAAGTCAAACCTGCTCTTCTTAATACATCCATCCCTATGATCGGGGTAGTTGTGGATGGAAGTACGCGTACCCAATGTTTTAGTGTGACTCCTTTTATCTCCATTGTCACTAAAATATTTGTGTTCACACTTATCTCTCTGCCGTCTGCTAAGACAATCTTCCTGCTGTGGTCCTTTTCTACAGCCTTCTTTTGTATACATTCTTTATATACTTGGTCATTGACGTACGTGTTCGTTGATCCTGTGTCTAGGAGGCATTTATGCGTCGTGCCCATTATGTTTGCTCGTACAAATATCCGGTTGTCTTCTCTCGGTTTCTCATTTACTGCGCCTGTGTCTATTATTTTCCCAATTTTGTTTTTTCTACAACAATCTTTACTCAGGATTCCCATGGTCCCACACATGCTACAAAATATTTGTCTTTTCGCTTGACATGTTTTCATGGCGTGGCCTGGTTTTCCACAAGACCAGCAACAGGTGTCTGGGTCGTAGCTGGGGTGTATCTTACCCTGTTTCTCTGGTCTGGAGGCGGATTCGTGCATTCTTTCGTTGTATTTTTCCCTTGTTATATTTTCGTAATCTCTTGCCTGGCATAATATTTCGGTTACGGATTTAAATTCTTTTCTTTTAATGTAAAATTTATAATCGGGGTGCATATTTTCATATATGTAGTGTATTTTTCTTTCTTCTGTCATTTTCCCATGTCTTCTCATAAGAGTTTGAATCTCGGTAAGATAATCTGAAAAAATCTCGTTAAATCGTTGTTTTCTTGAAATTATCTTGCTCTCTAAGTTTCCTTCATAATTCGCCGGAAAATAATATAGCTTGAAGAGTTGTACAAACTCAGTCCACGTTTTCCAATTACCCGTGTTATTCCTGTACCACAATAGTACTTTCCCTCGTAGTATCTGTGGCAGTGCTTGTAATATCTTGTCCTTCTTCATATTGCATGCTGTTATCAGTTCTTCTAAACGTTCCAGGAACTCCACTGCATCGTGGGTTCCATCGTAATATATTCCCCAGCCTTTAGTCAAGTTGGTTATGTCATTTTCGTTCCGGTTTACGACTTCCATCTTAACATCGTTGTGGTCGGTGTCTTCCATCGTATTTGTCGGGGTGTCTTGTTGGTCGGGAGGTTCTGGGTCACGGAAGTCTTCTTGTTCGCGGATGTAATTGGCTAGGTTCTTGCGTAGTTGGTCCAATGTCTGGTTTTCGGTCTGTAAGTTGTATTTTTCTGATTCTGTTATTAAGTCAGCTTTTGATAGTGCATAGATCCAAGATGTGGGCATTATCTATATTCTGGGGATCTATTCTGTATTGTCGGTCTGTCGATGGCTTAAAGAGCTGTGTATTTACTCTCTCCGCGAACTCCTGGTTGTGAGCATGGGACTGAAAGTGAGTTTTTACTGTTGGGCGCCAAATGTAACGTGGTGCCTGGGTGACACGTTAGCATTTGCCTACGGCCCTGATAATTCTACTAAATATTGAGGGCCTGGAGGCTTGAATCTCTAGTCAGCTCAGGAGTTCTAGGTGCGGGAGAGGAAATAAACACAGATTACAACGTTATAACAATCGGAGGGCTTTTACGCCTGTTTATTAATAACAAATGAAATGATCTCGGCACTTTTATATATCGTTTGAGAGAGGAGGGCGACGCACTGGGGAGCGCGCGATTATTAGGGGTCCTAAGCTGCGTGCGCGAGGGTCCCGTGGCGACGACGGTGGAGCGGGGATCGGATTCGGACGGCGCTCGTCGATGAAGCTTTAGGCGCGACCCTGGAGGCGCGTCTGAGCGGGGACGGTAACTGTAATGAGACGGGTTAATTATATTTACGGCCTAGCTTGGATTTATTCTTACACAGGTACGGATCAGACGCCGGTTACCGATGTGCTGTCGAGCTGACCGGCCTCCGCGCGTCCGAAGTTGAATTACTCAGGGTTTCGGTAAAGCTTAGATACCAGCCACGGGCACCGATTTGCTGTATCGAGCTGACCGGCGTCCGCGGGGCGGGGGTTAGTAAGCGTGGGTTTTAATAACTAGGTTAGACCTTACGGCTATCCAACCGCGGGTCACCGATTTGCTGATTGAGCTGACCGGCGGCCACGGGGCTGGGTTAGTAAGTTTGGGCTTAAATGTCTAGGTTAGTACTTAAGGCTAGTTCGGACACGGGTCGCCGATTTGCTGACGAGCTGACCGGCGTCCACGTGTCTCTGTTAGTAATGCGGTTCTAAATGCTAGGGGAAGCGAGTTAGGCCTTACGGCTATTCGTACACGGGTCGCCGATTTGCTGACGAGCCGACCGGCGTCCACGTGTCCAGGTTAGTAATGCGGTCTTAGAGGCTAGGTAGTTAGTTCTTACAATGAAATGGACGCGGGTTACCAATTTGCGGCAGAGCTGACCGGCATCCACGCGTCTAGAGTGAGTGTAGGTTTAATTCGGCTCGATCTAATGAAACCCGCCGGGCACGGATCACCGATTTGCTGACGAGCTGACCGGCAACCTCGGGCCTGGCGTAAATAGTTACGGGGTTAAACGTACACTCACAGGCGGCCCCTGGAGGCCGAGAACACACAGTTTATAGCGGGCAATGATTAGGAACGGAATATCGGGAACGTGTAGCAATCTCACGACAATAAATACGGTACCCGGCTCGAACGGGAACGGCCTGGACTTTTCGTCGGGGATGGCGGAGCTTTCGCCGCGTGGATAAATACGGTGTGTACCCGGATCGAACGGGAATGCTCTAGAATTTCGTCCGGGACGCGGCGCCTTCGCCACACCAAGAAATACAGGACCCTGATCGAACGGGACTGCTCTAGGATTTCGTCCGGGACGCGGCGCCTTCGCCACACTAAGAAATACAGGACCCGGATCGAACGGGAACGTGCCAGACTTACTTTTGGAACGGCGGGGACAGCGGATGGCGGAATGGGTACATTACTCAGTGAATTCTGGCAGAAGGGCTATCGCCATGCGACTCGAAGAAAGCAAGCCGCAAGATAACCAATCGTCCTGAGAGCGCACCGAGCAATGCCGCCGGCGCGGCCGTGCAGGCGGTTATATAGCGCTCGGCGGTGGGGTGCGGGACGCAGGTGTCGGCGGGGTGAGGCGCGGGGTGCGGGGGGCGGCGGTCGTTCGGGAATGTTCGGCTTGCGGTGTCGTGACGTCACCCGCCTGGCCGGCGCCAGCGCTGCGGCGGTCACGTGGCAAGCCGCGTGATCGTTGCAAGTCTATCAGGAAGATTATTGAAAAGTATTGGACACGTATTTTTTTTTACGTAATCAAACTTATACGGAGATATATTGAGTTGAAATGTCGCGTGACGTCACGGTTAGGTACGATTTATACCTAACGGTGACGTAGCTAGCCCCCACTCTCCAACTTTGTTAATTTGATAAAACAAAAATACGTGTCCAATATTTTTTTATTACCTGACTGACGGACTAATTATAATTTCGATTTCTTCACCCTGTCGTCATCCCTATTGGGTTCCAAAGTATGCGTTGTTTTACAAAGTTTCAATCCATACTATCCACATTCCATATTATTAATATTATAAATACGAAAGTAACTCTGTCTGTCTGTTTGTATGTTACCTCTTCACGCTTAAACCGCTGAACCGATTTGGGTGAAATTTGGCATGGAGATGACTGGAGACCAGGGAACGGACATATAGGCTATTTTATATCCCTGGAAAACGCATAGTTCCCGCGGGAACGCGATACCCGAACTATTTAATATTATAAATGCGAAAGTAACTCTGTCTGTCTGTTACCTCTCACCGCTTCAACCGCTGGACCGATTGAGATGAAATTTGGTATGGAGATAGTTCGAGTCCCGAGAAAGGATATAGGCTACTTTTATCCCGCAAAAACGCATAGTTCCCGCGGGAACGCCATGCCCGAATTCCACGCGAGCGAAGTCGCGGGCAGAAGCTAGTAAGTTAAGTGTCCCATAAATTACTAGCTTTTCCCCGCAACTTCGTATGCGCAGAAATATTAAAAAGTAAAATCCCGATTTTTCCCGTTCCCGTGGGAATTTTGCAAAATCCTTTCTTAGCGGATGCTTACGTCATAACATCTACCTGCATGCCAAATTTCAGCCCGATCATTCCAGTTGTTTGGGCTGTGCGTTGATAGAGCACTATGTCAGTCAGTCACCTTTGAGTTATATACATATATTTAGATGAAGCGAGCGGGCGAAGAGCCTCCGTTTCAATTTGGGCAAAAGGCTTTCGCGTGTCCAGAATATTCCAGATTTCAGGATTTTGTATGTTCTCTCTACAGGTCGCAGTTCTAAAAATTTCTCATGAAATTTTGTGATCAGGTTCATTTTTCGATTTTTTAATAGCGTAGATATGGAGTATGTAATATTTTAAAATGATTGCAAACCATTGACCTATAATACGTAATAACATATGGACGAACAGTGCCTAACAGAATATGTCAAAATATATGAAGCAGACTGACATTAGAAAATACGTTCCAATTTGCTAGTAACGCCTCTTTATAACGAAGGCCAAACGGGTGCCCGAGCTGTTCGGGCACCCGTTTTGACGGGGCCCTTTTTTTCCGGCTGATTGTGAATCCTTACTTTGTAAACAATAGACTATATAGCGAAGCTCCCGGAGCCACTAGTATATCTATTGAAAAAAGGCCTTCTGCTTGAGTTTGTTGCGGCGCTTCTTCTCAAGCAATGGGTCTAGGAAGCGCTGGTAAATTCTTTTTCTGACGTGTAAAAGTGCACCTATGTGGCCAATTTGCTGAATAAATGATTGAATTGAATTATTCTTGTACCCACAAAAACGTAATTCTTATCCTGAATACCGATTCCATACATAATTTCAAATCAAATAAATCCAACCTTAGCCTTCAATAATAAAAAATCACAAAACAAAAACCATGAGCCGCGAAACCGAACACGTTATTGACAGCATTATGACAATACAAACTTAAATCTACAGTTGGTGGACGCGCCACTGTATACGTGGAAACTTAGTTTTATTAAGACAAGCGTTAGTTACAATTTTGGTCAACGGCAAGGGTATGTTGGTGCTGGTATAATGTCTTTCTCGGCCTCGTGTGTTAGCGATGGGCCAAGGCGACGCGCGATAAAAAAATAACACTGGCAGGTTGGATTGAGCGTAAAATTTCGAAATATTTAAATTTAAAACGCGAATTTCTTAAGTACGTTTGGATTCCTTTACATTGGCTTGGGAATGATGTATCGAATTCGCTTTTAAGGTAGGTAAGAAAGGTAAGCGCGGATAGGGAACTTAACATTGTAAGGGTTAAAAAAACATTAAGACAAAACCGTGTTGCGATGCGATATGACGCCGCATTGAAGGAAACTTGCATTGCAGGAGCTCGCAGATGTTTGCGATGCGATGCGAATTCGCAACTTTCTGCGAATGGAAGTTTTAGGGCTCCCACAAATAACTACGCGTCACGCTTAGGCCGTTCGTGCCTCTCTATCGCTTGTTCCGCGGGGAACGTTACGCGCAGCCGGATTTTATCGATTTATAAGACGTTATCACGTCAGAAATCAGAAAAGAAACTGTCTTTTTGACTACCTCATAATAATTCCAGGGCGTGAATATGGAAGTAAGTAGTAACAATAAGCATACTATCTGATGTGGACATTCGTGAGCACTGCGCACGCGCCGCCGACGTGACCGCCGAGCGATAATACTCGTAAACGTGCCATGTTATACAATCACATCTCGTAACTTTGAATTAGATTACATATTAGTACAATTGATAGCAATGGAGCTGTCGGTAGGCTTCCAACAAGACGCCTGGTGAAGGTCGCGGGAATACGGTGGATGCGAATAGCACAAGACTGGTCTAAGTGAGCCTTGAGGAAGGTCTTGGCCTACAGTGCAAGTCTCTTGGTGAACATTATGATGATAATGACAAACGGATACATAAAAATGGATTGGATTTGGTTGATCCAACCAATAAAAGAAGGTGGTGGGTGCATCTACAAACTTTAGCTGAAAGAGTGACGACTGACAGACACTAATCGCCTTAACGGTCACAGCATAAAGGACATCTGAACTTCTGAAGGAAAGGGCGACGGAACATCTGTCAATCTTCACGAAAGAGGAGTTTTGGCCGAAGGGAGTCGTGTTCCGTCGCTTCCGTGGTAGACTGAACAGCGATTCCAGAGTGCGCCTCACGACGAAGAAGCAATCGTGCCAGTTTTTAAGATTAATTTTAATATGTATGTTAGTCGTTAAGGTATATGTAATATGGGCCTAGATGCCTGAAATAAAAATTATTATTACTATAAAGTCCTCAAAATTCGTTAAATAAAAAACAATACGACACCAAAACTGAGAGTAAAATACAAGTTTAACGACTAAAACTAAAATAGGACATTCAGTTGCACAGTTTAATTTTATCACATTAAGGTGAATCGTCACGGCTGAACCCCATACAAAAAACTGGTCGCGTAATCTTCGACTACGACTGCTTTTAGTTTCTTTTATCGTTCTAATAAAATATTACATTATTCCCCGAGCGCGCATAGATCAAAAACACCGCAAAAAATCAAAGAATAAAATAATTATAAGCATTTCAAAACCAATAAAATTTCGGTCGAACCAAGCTTGTGTGAGAGAACGTTTACACTGTAAGCATCAGGCCAATATGGCGTCGTGGTCTATGAACAGCTGATATGCTAGTTTCGATTCCTAGTAATTTCCAAAATACTCACAAGATGGCGTTAGCACGCCGGTAGTTGGTGGCGTTTTATGAGTTGGAAAATGATTGAACGAAATAGGTAAGTACCTGTACAAGTATTTTGTTGTTTAGAATGATCAGATATAAAAACGTGTAATAACATGTCAGAAGACAGCTAGAAAAAATATATCATATCTATTGTAAGTATTTTATTCATTTCTCTAAGAAATAAAAATATATTTACTTATAACTGGGCGATCGAGCTCTGCTCAGGGCATTTTTATTAGTCTATAAAAAAATATTTGTGCCTAGTTGTAGGGCCGTATAGGCTAGGGTACCTACTAAAGAATGAAAAACGAAAAACAAAAGTAAACTGACCAGATTCGAACTCGCTCACACGAGCATAGAAAACCTGTATTATAGAAGCTAGGCTGACCTGAACATATCTATGCTGCGAAGTTACCGATCATATGCATAATAATAGTAGGTACCTACCTAGATATATACAAACAATTTTTCATTTAAAAAGTGTCATTTCACAAAATCAAATTGTTTTGGATAATGATAATGTTTAGATACTAACTACGTATTTTCTCAATTCAGTTATAAATCATAGAACGGCGTGCAAAACGGAACGTAATTAGAAAAAAAAATACGTATGGTTCTGTATGGTTCATAAGCTGCGTTCCGAATCGCGCTCAGCGCGCTTGAAAGTCGACTCGCGAGAGACAAAACAGCGCGATTCGGAACGTAGCTAAAACGGAACGTACCTAATTAGAAAAAAGAAACATTCTTTTGCAACTCGACCGTCTGGTAAACTGCATCGAATATATTTATCTCATCGTTTATTCAATTTTTCAATTGATTTTCCTCTCACTTTGCATTTATCTAAGTATCTCTCTGTGCATGGTATTTTGCGTTGTATTTTTTGTTTCAGATCAATTTTATCAATGCCACCAAAGACGAACCGCTCCGCATACAGAAAACACACGTGGTCGGGAGGAAAACGAAAATGGAAAAAAGTAGCTGCTAGTTTGCGGCGACATTATAATGGAGTCACATCGTTAGTAAAGATATATATCACTTCTTGGGGCATTTGAATATATTCATTACTAGCCTTTTCCCGCGGACTTCGTCCCGCGTAGACTCAGAATATGCGTACCCGATGATACTATACACATGGTTACGACAGAATATTCTTACTCTTTTATCCAATTCCTCTTATAATAATTTCAAATTTTTACAGTAGAGCTGTGGTTTGGCGTAATAATGATAGGTCGCAACAACGACCTCGTGACCTAACAGATCAGGCGTGCCAAGATGAGAGGGGTATGGGGTCACAACAAAGACCTAGCGGCCTAACAGATCGAGAGAATCAATTGCTAGAAGAAAATTTGTCAACAAGCTGTACAGGTGACAATAGGTTACTCAATTTGTTTTATACTTATTTATTACATGTCCTCTAAATTTTTTTGTTCATTCCCACAAACCCCTCTATTCAAATTCCCAAAACCATAAGAAAGGTTTGCTTAGCAGTCATTGTATGTTTGTATATAAACAATTGCAACAGTGGGCAAATATCGAACATTCCGCTTCAACTCCTGAAGTATACTACTACTACAGCCTATTTGTGTCCCACTGCTGGGCACAGGCCTCCTCTCATCGCGAGAGGGTTTTGGGCTATAGTCCCCAAGCGGACCCAGTGCGGGTTGGGGACTTCATACACATCTTTGAATTACTTGGCAGATGCATGCAGGTTTCCTCACAATGTTTTCCTTCAGCGAAAAAGCTCAGTGGTAAATTCAAATTTAATTTCGCACATAAGTAAATTTAGAGGTGCAAGCCGGAATCGAACCCTCGTCCTGCATCAGAGGTGGTAGGTCGAACCACTAGGCTTCACGGCTCCTGAAGTATACCAAACCAAAATGTCGTATGATTTTCAGTATTTTGATTTTGATATAGGTGGACAGTTTGTATGTATATCTTTTTTTTTATTTTGCAGAGCTCCATTGAGAACATATGATCGTCTAAAACCCATTATTCGAATGGAAGCATCATGCACTTCAACTAGCAATAATGAAACTCCAGTAGAAGAAAATTCATCTCGTCCAATTGATATAAATTGGCCTGCTCCAGACCCCGCAGTAGAAAGCCATGAGTTGCAAGTAGAAACTGTCCCAGATGAGACATTGTCTGACCTTACTGGGTATCGTATGGTGGACATAAAACATGTTCTTCAATGGGCATTTTCCATGGAGCAACATAAGAAAGCTTGTACTGGATCTATCATTGATTTAGTGTCAGAAACAAAAACTGGATTTCACAGTGTATTTACTTTTAAATGCAGCATGTGTGAAAAAATTTGGAAACAGACTAATGAGAAAAACGAACAAATCAACAAAGCATTTGTTTGGGGTACTGTTACAGCTGGGAGCTATTATACAGCTTCTGCACATGTTACGGCTTGCATGGATATACCGACCATGTCAGCTAACAAATTCCGATCCATTGAAAAAGAATTAGGTAATGTTTGGCAAGACCATTTGACTGAAGAAATCATAAAAGCTGGTGAAGAAGAGAAAGCCATCGCTATTGAGAAAGGCCATGTCAATGAGCAAGGCATTCCATATATTACAGTGTATGCCGACGGAGGCTGGCTGAAAAGATCATATGGTCACAATTACAATTCAAACTCTGGAATGGTATGATAACATTTTATTTAGCTATTTATGGATATATTTATCTATACCTACATAATCTCTTGGTTCAAGTTCAATACTATTTACCATGGCATGCTTTCATCCTTCAGACGTCATACTATCTTTGCTTGCAAATGCCAGTAATAGTATTACTACTACTTCAGACTATTAGCATCCCACCTGGGCACAGGCTGCCTCTCATCACAAGAAGTAATAGTGTTACTTTATATTTTATATTTGGCAATTTTTTCAGGCTTGCATTATTGGGAAAGAAACAGAAAAATGTTTGTTTCTTGGTGTAAGAAATAAATATTGCTACCAATGTCAATACTATGAGAGAAAGAGCATGGATCCTAAAGAGCATGTTTGTTGTAAAAATTTCACTGGACCGTCAACAGCAATGGAAGCAGACATTGTAGTGGAAGGATTCAAAAAGAGTGAAGAAATGCATGGGCTGCAATATTTGTCCTTCATTGGAGACGGAGACTCGTCCGTGTATGCAAATTTGAGGAAGAGTGTGTCTTATGGCTAAAGAATTACAAAAATTGAGTGTAAAAACCATGTTGTTAAAAATTACACCAGCGCTTTGTACAAGGTAAGTGAAGATATTTTTTTCAGTCTGAAGTCAGTTTTGAAGTGATTGAAATTCTGTGAAGATACATTTTTTTTAGGTACCTATTCGTCTGTCCAGTCCAACCCATGCAGTTGCTTTGCATAGTGTGTGCACTTTGCCTAAACAGATTGATATTCTATCAAGATACATATATTTTTACGGTTCGCTGTCCGTCCGTCTGCTGTTTGTCTATGTGTATAAAACTGAACTGATGGGATTTATTTGGCACTAGCTTTGCCCGCGACTTCGTCCGCGTGGAGTTCGGTTAGTTCCCGATGGAACTGTGCGTTTTACCAGGATAAAAAGTAGCCTATATATAAATTACCCCCATACAAAGTTTTGTTGCAATCCGACCAGTAGTTTTCGAGTTAAATCCGGACATACATACAGTATTTTTTTCTTCAAATCGTTTTTAGGGTTCCGTACCTCAAAAGGAAAAAATGGAACCTGTCTATCTGTCTGTCTGTCTTTCTGTCCGTCCGTCCATCTGTCAATACCATTTTTCTCAGAAATGTGTAGCGGTGTCAAGTTGAAAATATCAAATATACACCAGTCTATAGTCTCTTGGCTGTGAAAAAATTATAGTTGTACGTCAACGCAACGCGATCATAAGTTGTTTTATTTTTTTGTTTGGTGTTTGTCCTTCCTTCACGTCGCAACCATTGGACCGATTTGGATGAAATTTGGTATGGAGATAGTTTGAATGCAATAACATAGGATACTTTTTATCCCAATATTTCCACGGGTCAAACCAATTGTTCAATACTTGTATAACTATAAATGTCTATATGTATAGTATCATCGGGTACGTATATCCTAAGTACGCGGAACGAAGTTTGCGGGCATCGGCTAGTATTGCATATTTGGGGGTACTTCCCGATGACGTAGAATCATGAAATTTGGCCTGAAGCAAGTTCTAACAGCACACACGTACCCATACTTTTACTTACTACTACAGCCTATTTGCGTCCCACTGCGGGGCACAGGCCTCCTCTGATCACGAGAGGGTTTGCGCTGTACTTAGTGGGCGTGGGGACGCGGGCCCAGTGCGGATTGGGGACTTCACACACATCCTTGAATTACTTCGCAGATGCGTGCTGGTTTCCTCACGATGTTTTTCCTTCACCGAAAAGCTCAAAGGTAAATTCAAATTGAACTTCGCACATGAGTAAACTTGAGGTGCGAACCGGAATCGAACCGCCGACCCTCGGCCACTAAGCCACCACAGCTTTTTACTTACTAATAATAATTATGTCAGTGTCAAATATAACCACTAGGCCACCACGGCTTCGACCTACCGCCTCTTGAAGCCGTGGTGGCCTAGTGGTTCGACCTACCGCCTCTCATGCCGAGGGTCGGGGGTTCGATTCCGGCTCGCACAGGTTTACTTACGTGCGAAATTCAATTTCAATTTACCACGAGCTTTTCGGTGAAGGAAAACATCGTGAGGAAACCTGCACGCATCTGCGAAGTAATTCAAAGATGTGTGTGAAGTCCTCAATCCGCACTGGGCCTGCGTGGGGACTAAAGCCCAAAACCCTCTCATGATGAGAGGAGGCCTGTGCCCAGCAGTGGGACGCAAATAGGCTGTAGTAGTAGTCAAATATAATACATGCAAATTTACTCATACAAACTTATTATTTGCGGTTGGTACAGTAGCAGTTTTTACTGAACCAACCGCAAATAATAAGTTTGTAATAGCAAATTTGCATTTTACGATGTCCCCAAATTTTATTATTAACCGACTTCAAAAAAAGGAGGAGGTTTTGAATTCGTCGGAATTTTTATTTTTGTTCAAAAGCTGGGACTTCCAAGTTGGTCCCATAGTTCTGATGATGGGTTCCATGAGAAAATGAGGGGGAACTCCTCAAAATTTGCTAGCACGTAGATGATTTTGGTGTCAATTTCGAAGATTTCAGAGTTACTTTTGTATTTCTATGGTAAAGTTTGGAAACTAGCCAAAAAAAAAAAATTAATAAAAACCGCCTTCAAATTCTGACAGACTGCGAAGTTGGTGTCAAGTAAACCGACCCAAAGGAATAAATCATATAGTGCACTTGACATTGACATCGCAGTCAGTCGGAGTTGAAGGCGGTTTTTTGTTTGTATGTATGTTCCGCGATTACTCCGTCAACTGTCCCATTAGTCCCATATTAATTTGGTTGTCAAATCATCATGAAAGGCATATGTCTTGATACCCATTTCTCATCCAATGCCTCAAACAGAACTATAGAAATATCATCAAGCCGCCTTTGCATGTAAGTCATTTTCTGTCTTTCTAGTTGGAATAGGTACCGGAGAGGGTTATCCATCTTTTATGTAATTGAAGACGAAGGAGATCTCTATATACATATATATAACGCTACGTCTATCCGTCCGTCCGTAGCATGTTATAAATGCGAAAGTAACTTTGTCTGTCTGTCTGTCAGTCACCACTTCACGCTTCAACCGTGGAAACGATTTTGATGAAATTTGGTGGTTTTGGCGTAGAATATAGGGAGATCACTTTGTAAATAACATAACCGTTGTTTTTCGTCCATCAGGATTGAATGCGACGCAACACGGTCCCTTGTCAAATCACCGTGAAAGGCATATGTCTTGATACCCATTTCTCATCCAATGCCTCAAACAGAACTATAGATCTTCATCAAGCCGCCTTTGCATGTAAGTCATTTTCTGTCTTTCTAGTTGGAATAGGTACCGGAGAGGGTTATCCATCTTTTATGTAATTGAAGACGAAGGAGATCTCTATATATATAACGCTACGTCTATCCGTCCGTCCGTAGCATGTTGTAAATGCGAAAATAACTTTGTCTGTCTGTCAGTCACCACTTCACGCTTCAACCGTGGAAACGATTTTGATGAAATTTGGTGGTTTTGGCGTAGAATATAGGGAGGTCACTTTGTAAATAATATAACCGTTATTTTTCGTCTATCAGGATTGAATGCGACACAACACGGTCCCGTGTCAAATCATCATGAATGGCATATGTCTTGATACCCATTTCTCATCCAATGCCTCAAACAGAACTATAGATCTTCATCAAGCCGCCTTTGCATGTAAGTCATTTTCTGTCTTTCTAGTTGGAATAGGTACCGGAGAGGGTTATCCATCTTTTATGTAATTGAAGACGAAGGAGATCTCTATATATATAACGCTACGTCTATCCGTCCGTCCGTAGCATGTTGTAAATGCGAAAATAACTTTGTCTGTCTGTCAGTCACCACTTCACGCTTCAACCGTGGAAACGATTTTGATGAAATTTGGTGGTTTTGGCGTAGAATATAGGGAGGTCACTTTGTAAATAATATAACCGTTATTTTTCGTCTATCAGGATTGAATGCGACACAACACGGTCCCGTGTCAAATCATCATGAATGGCATATGTCTTGATACCCATTTCTCATCCAATGCCTCAAACAGAACTATAGATCTTCATCAAGCCGCCTTTGCATGTAAGTCATTTTCTGTCTTTCTAGTTGGAATAGGTACCGGAGAGGGTTATCCATCTTTTATGTAATTGAAGACGAAGGAGATCTCTATATATATAACGCTACGTCTATCCGTCCGTCCGTAGCATGTTGTAAATGCGAAAATAACTTTGTCTGTCTGTCAGTCACCACTTCACGCTTCAACCGTGGAAACGATTTTGATGAAATTTGGTGGTTTTGGCGTAGAATATAGGGAGGTCACTTTGTAAATAATATAACCGTTATTTTTCGTCCGTCAGGATTGAATGCGACAACACGGTCCCTTGTCAAATCATCGTGAAAGGCATATGTCTTGATACCCATTTCTCATCCAATGCCTCAAACAGAACTATAGGTCTTCATCAAGCCGCCTTTGCATGTAAGTCATTTTCTGTCTTTCTAGTTAGAATAGGTACCGGAGAAGGTTATACATCTTTTATGTAATTGAAGACGAAGGAGATCTCTATATACATATATATAACGCTACGTCTATCCGTCCGTCCGTAGCATGTTATAAATGCGAAAGTAACTTTGTCTGTCTGTCAGTCAGTCAGTCACCACTTCACGCTTCAACCGTGGAAACGATTTTGATGAAATTTGGTAGTTTTGGCGTAGAATATAGAGAGGTCACTTTGTAAATAATATAACCGTTATTTTTCGTCCGTCAGGATTGAATGCGACACAACACGGTCCCCTGTCAAATCATCGTGAAAGGCATATGTCTTGATACCCATTTCTCATCCATTTCTGTCTTTCTAGTTGGAATAGGTACCAGAGAAGGTTATCCATCTTTTATGTAGAGATCTTCTACTATCTAAAGTCCCGCGCCTTCACATTTCAAAACGCTACAATTTTTTCATTATTATTTAAAAAGCACCACCACTCACCCAACGCATAGTTGATGGCTGTCTCAGCTCGCACACATGTGTTGAGAGTGTTGGTGGTGCTTTTTAAATACATTGAAGCGTTTTGAAATGTGATGGCGCGAGACTTTAGATAGTAGAAGATCTCTAATTGAAGACGAAGGGGATCTCTATATTTATATGTATATATATAACGCTACGTCTATCCGTCCGTCTGTAGCATGTTGTAAAGGCGAAAATAACTTTGTCTATCTGTCAGTCACCACTTCACGCTTCAACCGCTGAACCGATTTTGATTAAATTTGGTTTGGAAATAGTTGAGTTTCGGGGAAGAATATACTCACTTTTCACGTTCTCGTCACTTTTTATCCTGGAAAAGCTCGCAGTTCCTGGGGGAATCATGATAAACGAATTCTACGCAGAGGAAGTCGCAAGCAAAGCTTGTTTTCTATAAAGAATATAACCGCTATTTTTTTGTTCACCAGGACCACATTGTAACCCGCTGTCATATCGTTCTGTAAAAATAAACTGAACAGCCACATTTATTACTATCCGTAGAGTGCGGTAGAGTAATCTTTTGTCTCTATTTCAGATCAAACTGTCAAGCATCTAGCTTCTGGAATGCCTGGTCTTCCTGGGAGGGATGCAGTAAGCCTTCTCGAAGAGAAACTGATTACATTTCACATTTCAACAGTATCTCGGGCCCCTCCTGTGAGTAACAACGAAGAGACGTTGTGAAACCAATTACTGCTAATCAGAACCAACCTTATCACGTGTAAAATTGTGATATATATTAGTTATATTTCAATAAACTGATGTCAGAAATGTATAGCAATTTTATTTTCCTGTGGCCGTGTGGCAATAAAATATAAACCAACCAAGAGGATATGTACCTACTGAGATAAGGTAAAATGAAGAATAATATTTGGGATTCGACATTATTGATGTACTCCCAAACTAGGATTACCTGTGATACGGGTACTAGACAACGATATAAGTAAATCTCATATGATAAAATTCTCGTGTCGCAGTGTTTGTAACCAAACTCCACCGAAATCGCTTGGCCGATTCTTATGAAATTTGGTGTGTATGTTCAGTAGGTCTGAGAATAGGACGTAAGCTATTTTTCTTACCCACCCAAAAACAAATCCAAGGCGGTACGAAGTCCACTGGGTCAGCTAGTACTTATATAGAGAAACTTACCGCCTTGATTTTTTTTCTTGGATGGGTACGAAAAATAGCTTCCTATTCCTTTTCTCAGACCTACAGAACTTACACACCAAATTTCATAAGAATCGGTTTAGCGATTTCGGAGGAGTTTGGATACAAACACTGACACGAGAATTTTATGTATTAGACAGTTAGATATGTAAATACATATGCAAATAAAGATCCATGACATGAGAACAAATATTCGTTCTCATCATACTTTGTCAACCGTGTAGGTGTTTAGATACTTTGATAAAATATTACGATATTAGGAATTTGTAAAGTAAATTAAACTATTAGTAATTAAACTATGTTATTGAACTATTTAGTTGATCCTTACTAATAATAATATTATAATGTATTCTTTTCTTTACATTTACCTTACCTACCTACTTGAAAAAATTGATGTCAAATGTGTAGAAATTTTACTTTGGTTGCTTCGCAAAGCAGTAACAATTTACCACCACCAACAATGAAAAGCAATGATCTAAAGAATCAAGTTGGTATAGGTACTAAAATGTGTACATATTTTTGTTGGGATGGGTACATAATAGTACAATTTATTGCAAACCGTGCGCGGAACACTAACCCGCTTGGGCCTTAGGTACTCGGTTGCCATACCGTTTCGCGGAATAGACGCGCGTCTCGGAAAATAGCCCTGTCCCGCTCTCTCCTACCGGCCGACCCTATGCCCACGCGCCGCGCGCGCCAGCCAGCCAGTCAGTTGTGCAATCGCTACGCACACGCTACATTTGCCACGAATTCACGGTCACTTGTGATTAGGGCTTCGCCCCACACCGTCTTCTCATTTCTACATCTGCCAAGACTCCACCGTGCGTATAGGTATATTATATTTTCGACGCCGCAAGACAAAACTGACATGTTTATAGTGAGGCTGCGGTCGCTCTTTGTGAGACTAACGGAGAATGATATCTCAGAAAGAGCGCAATTGGACATAACTTACGCCCTCCTTTCTAATAAGATAAGGAAAAGAGTACGGAGGGAGGACTTCACAAACTTCAAGGAGCTGCCCTTTCGTGCGAGAAGTGTGGAGAATTCTGTCGACGAGAGGGAGAGGAAAGCTAGCAAGGCGCCCTGCGCGCCCACGGCGGCTGCGGCGCCGCAGCTTCGGCCGCGCCGACTGCCTAGACGCCCGCGTCAACCCAGGCGAGACCAAATCCCATAATTGCTTTGCGAACGCACAACGTGTTATCAGTGAAAAAATAAAAGTGATCAAAGCTTTTATAGTAGAGATCTTCTACTATCTAGTCCCGCGCCGTCACATTTCAAAACGCTGCAATTTATTTAAAAAGCACCACCAACACTCAACACATGTGTGCGTGCTGAGACAGCCATCAACTGTGCGTTGAGAGTGTTGGTGGTACTTTTTAAATAATAACAAAAAAATGCAGTGTTTTGAAATGTGAAGGCGCGGGACTTTAGATAGTAGAACATCTCTATCTAGTCTCGGTTGTGTTTCGGTAGTGAAGTGCGTCCGTTCGACTCGGTAGTAATGTCCCTGCCCTCCATGCCAAATACCTTCTGATATTATAAGTGCGAAAGTAACTCCGTCTGTCTGTTACCACTTCATGTTTCAGCCGCTGAACCGATATTGATGAAATTTGGTTTGGAAATGGTTGAGCCCCGGGGAAGATTACTGGTCACTTTTAATCCCGGAAAAGTGGACAATTCCTGGGGAATCACGATAAACGAATTCTACGCAGATGAAGTCGCGGGCAAAGCTTGTATTTTATAAATAACTAGCCTTTCCCCGCAACTTCTATGTGCAAAAATATTAAAATGTAAAATCCCGTTCTTTTCCCTTCCCGTGGGAATTTCGGGAAATCCTCTCTTAGTGCTCCCCTACGTTCCCTAAGGAACCTGCACGCCAAATTTCAGCTCTCTACAACCAGTAGTTTCGGCTCTGCGTTGATCGATCTGTCAGTCAGTCAGTCAGTTTCTTGTTTTATATATATAGATATAACCGCTATTTTTTTGATCACCAGGATTGAATGCGGCCATACAACCCGCTGTCATATCATCTCAGAGAGATCCTCTAAAAAAACTGAATAGCCAGATTTATTATTATTATCCGTAGAGTGTGATCGAGTAATCTTTTGTCTCTATTTCAGATCAAACATCTTCTGGAATGCCTTGGATCTGTCTTCCTAGGAGGGACGAAGTAAGCTTTCTGGAAGAGAAACTTTCTGGAAGAGATTACATTTACCTGTGCCTGCCTGTTTGCGGCCTGTGAGTAACAATGAAGAGACATTGTGAAACCAATCACTGCTAATCAGAACCAACCTTATCATGTGTAAAATTGTGATATATTTTGTTATACCTATTTTAATAAACTTGTCAGACATGTGTAGCAATTTTATTTTCGTGTGGCTGTGTGGCAATAAAATGTAAACCAAGAAAGAGAATATTTACTTACTGAGATAAGATAAAAAGATGAAGATAAAATGAATAATATTTGGAATGCAACACAACATTGTCTACTCTCAAACTAGGATTACCTGTGATACGGTTACTAGACAACGATATAAATACTTATAAAGAGAAATATGTAAATACATATGCAAATAAAGATCCATGACATGAGTACAAATATTCATTCTCATCATAGGTAGGTAGGTAGGTACCCTGTCAGTCGTGTAGGTGTTTAGATATTTTGATAAAATAATACAATATTAGGAATTTGTAAAGTAAATTATGATATATTGAATTGAACTATTTAGTTGATAATATTATATACTATACCTTGGACAGCTCATCGCACCAACATCTCGGTGCTCAAAGAACTCAAACTCGACCAACAATATCCGTCCATGGTTCGTCTAAGCCGAATCGTCAAATACTTCGGTCACATCTACTACTACTACTACACAGCCTTTTCACGGCCCACTGCTGGGCACAGGCCTCTCATTACGAGAGGGTTTGGGCTGAAGTCCCCATGCGGGCCCAGTGCAGATTGGGGACTTCACACACATCTTTGAATTACTTCGCAGATGTGTGCAGGTTTCCTCACGATGTTTTCCTTGACCGAATAGCTCAGTGGTAAATTCAAATTGAATTTCGCACATAAGTAAACTTACAGGTGCGAGCCGAAATCGAACCCCCGACCCTCTGCATGAAAGGCGGTGGGTCGAACCACTAGGCCTCCACGGCTTACCTTCAGTCACATAACTCGTGGAAATCCGACAAGTTGGAGAGACTAATGCTGAAGGGAAAAGACCCAGAGAGAGGAGGCCGAACAGGTGCCGCCGGTAAATGCGGCGATGCACCAGGGCGAAGATCGCTGCACATGGAAGACCGTCACAAGAAGTATGTGCCGGAGGAGGAGGATAATGTAACGAAATACACACGGATTTTTATCCTTTGATTAAAAATAGTAGTAGAAATAAATAATCATATCTAGATCAAAAATATTTCTATAATGTCAAGTAAAATATATCAAAGGTTTCACTAGTTTTATTTTTCCCCTTTACAAATATTTATTATAGAAAAAAGAAAAAAAAAATACAAAAAGTTGAAAAAGTGAGGATCGAACCCACGACTTCCACGATTTATACTTCATAAAAAGAAATCACAAAACCACAGCGCCACAGAAGCTCTATATTTCTCGGCGAAATTAAGCCTTGGTTTCCACTACGTTTCACTACCTCTGTATGTGTGCGTGAGTTCATTCTCGGCAGACTGCTCGCCTTTTTTCCTAAATGAAAGGTGATGTACGGATAATTATGTG
>OZ020287.1:1897937-1926229 GCA_963971205.1 Aethes cnicana | reverse complement strand
AAAACGCCCGGTAGCCACTTTGAACTCCGCGGCTGGTGGGGGGAGGGGGGGTTAAAGTACAGAGCTCCCGGCGCTCAGAAAAAAAATCCTGGCGGATTAGTTTGGGTTGTTTAGTCAAGTTTGGTGTCGTTTTCAGATAACTAGATGATGCCCGATTCATTCCTCATACCAATTTTTTAGGGTTCCGTAGCAAAATATGACGCAATACTTAAAATAATAAACTTTTAGTAGTAGCGAAATGCAAACAAACCCTCATATTTTCATATTTTTGTATGAAATTTGATTTGTAAAAAATACAGTCTGAAAGCCCATTTAATGCAGAATCTAAAAACATTAACAGTAAGTATATCTTTTATAATTTTCAATGTAAAATAAAATATTGAATGTACTGCGACGGTCGTCAGCGCAGCGTAGGGGAGGGTAACAAGACCTGAAAAACTGTCAATTTCAACGCAAAAAGCTTTCATAATATCAAGAAATTAAAGTGCTTACAATAATATCATACATGTAATAGATATTCTCTTAATTATTATTAATTAAAACAAATGTATTTTTCTCTCTTTACCTGATTTTCTTCTTTTTAATATTATACTAGCGGCGCCCTGCGGTATTACCCGCTATTAAGAAGTAGCCTATGTATTAATCCAGGGCTTCAGTTGCCTCCATACCGAATTTCACCTCGCTTCACGTCACTCCTGCGCACGCGGGATTTTTAAACCTGTGGCTAACTAGTCAAGTGGCATTCAATGTTGCTATTTATATGATAAAAAAATGAATTGGTGGGTTTTCTGGCCCCGTTTTGGCGGTCACAAACCTGACATGTCAGGTGGCAACAGTTTTCGGTACCACTATATAAATTTAGTTTTTAATATGAAATATTATTAATTTTATTACGATATTCATTCCTGTGACGAGCAAACTAATGTAGATTATGGACGCCATCAATTGACTTCATGTTTCCCAATACTTTTTTAATTATTCAACTTTAAAAAAGTCGACAAAGCTTTTATAGTAGAGATCTTCTAGTATCTAAAGTCCCGCGCCTTCACATTTCAAAACTGCATTTTTTCATTATTATTTAAAAAGTACCACCAACACTCTCAACGCACAGTTGATGGCTGTCTCAGCACGCACACATGTGTTGAGAGTGTTGGTGGTGCTTTTTAAATAAATTGCAGCGTTTTGAAATGTGAAGGCGCGGGACTTTAGATACTAGAAGATCTCTACTATAAAAGCTTTGATCACTTTTATTTTTTCACTGATAACACGTTGTGCGTTCGCAAAGTAATTATGGGAATTGGTCTCGCCTGGGTTGACGCGGGCGTCTGGGCAGTCGGCGCGGGCGAAGACTGCGGCGCCGCAGCCGCCGCGGGCGCGCAGGGCGCCTTGCTACCGCACGGCGCGCTCAAGCGCCCTTCAAAGGCTCGGTTTCCTCTCCTTCTCAAAGTCTTCCCTCCGTACTCTTTTCCTTATCTTATTAGATTAGAAAGGAGGGCGTAAGTCATGTCCAATTGCGCTCTTTCTGAGATATCATTCTCCGGGAGTCTCACTATAAACATGTCAGTGTTTTGACTGTCTTGCGGCGTCGAAAATATAATATACCTATACGATGTGACGGGCGGCGACCTCCGTAAGCACTAATAAGGTTTCTACCGACTCCTGTGGCTTTGCAGCCGGAAAGAGTGCCCTGGCCCTCGGCCATGCATGTTACCGGCGTCGAAATATTTCTTTCAGTGCTTCAGTCTGCGACCGTTGAAGCGATTCTATTAGCGCGAACACTCGCTGGAATACAACAACAAAGTTGTCACGCACGGTGGAGTCTTGGTGTAAAATGAGAACACGGTGTGCGGCGAAGCCCTAATCACAAGTGATCGTGAATTCTTCTCAAAAATGTAGCGTGTGCGTTGTGATGGCTCAAAGTTGGCGACTGACTGGCGGCTGGAGTGGCTGGCGCGCGCGGCGCGGGGGCATAGGGTCGGCCGGTAGGAGAGAGCGGGACAGGGCTATTGAGACGCGCGTCTATTCCGCGAATCGGAATGGCAACCGCGCAATGATTTTTATACTTACGAAGTATTATATATGTCTATGCAACCGCGTAATAGTCCGTTTTCTATTGGGAAACAGGTCGAAATTTTGAGTACAGCAATGCCATTTGGTAGGAATGTTATACACGTTGACCTAAGTCCAAAACGCCCGGTAGCCACTTTGAACTCCGCGGCTGGTGGGGGGAGGGGGGGTTAAAGTACAGAGCTCCCGGCGCTCAGAAAAAAAATCCTGGCGGATTAGTTTGGGTTGTTTAGTCAAGTTTGGTGTCGTTTTCAGATAACTAGATGATGCCCGATTCATTCCTCATACCAATTTTTTAGGGTTCCGTAGCAAAATATGACGCAATACTTAAAATAATAAACTTTTAGTAGTAGCGAAATGCAAACAAACCCTCATATTTTCATATTTTTGTATGAAATTTGATTTGTAAAAAATACAGTCTGAAAGCCCATTTAATGCAGAATCTAAAAACATTAACAGTAAGTATATCTTTTATAATTTTCAATGTAAAATAAAATATTGAATGTACTGCGACGGTCGTCAGCGCAGCGTAGGGGAGGGTAACAAGACCTGAAAAACTGTCAATTTCAACGCAAAAAGCTTTCATAATATCAAGAAATTAAAGTGCTTACAATAATATCATACATGTAATAGATATTCTCTTAATTATTATTAATTAAAACAAATGTATTTTTCTCTCTTTACCTGATTTTCTTCTTTTTAATATTATACTAGCGGCGCCCTGCGGTATTACCCGCTATTAAGAAGTAGCCTATGTATTAATCCAGGGCTTCAGTTGCCTCCATACCGAATTTCACCTCGCTTCACGTCACTCCTGCGCACGCGGGATTTTTAAACCTGTGGCTAACTAGTCAAGTGGCATTCAATGTTGCTATTTATATGATAAAAAAATGAATTGGTGGGTTTTCTGGCCCCGTTTTGGCGGTCACAAACCTGACATGTCAGGTGGCAACAGTTTTCGGTACCACTATATAAATTTAGTTTTTAATATGAAATATTATTAATTTTATTACGATATTCATTCCTGTGACGAGCAAACTAATGTAGATTATGGACGCCATCAATTGACTTCATGTTTCCCAATACTTTTTTAATTATTCAACTTTAAAAAAGTCGACATTGGGGTGGGACACGTCAAAAAGTGCTACCCGAGCGGCTTTAAAAAATCATAATAATTACATTTAGCATAATTCACTTGAATTTAGGGATGAAATCTATAATTTAAGGAATATAGTTTATATAGATGCCATTCGAATATTCACAAACAAATATATTTGGCAGTAATAAAATATTGAAGTAGTGGGACACTGTCAAAACCAGGGGGTACAAGTTTGAGTGAAAATGCCCATATAGTAACAAAACTGACAGGAATTGACTACCATGTCAGCTAAGTTCCTTGTTTATTTAAAAACTAAGGATATTTCAGGGGGACCGTGTTAAATTTCATAAATTTTAAGGTATACTCTTTATTCTGGCTAAAAAAATTAAGAAATTAAATACTTTAAAAATAAAACCTGAATTTTCATCGTGGTACACTTTTGAGTGAAAATGCTCACCTAGTCGGGGAGAGTCGTAATTTCTTATAAGAATCGCGATGCAAGTAAGTACCTGAATCAGGTGTATCATCGTTGTTGAAATTCATATTGTTTGATTGATTTATCAATATAGTCCGTTTTCTATTGGGAAACAGGTCGAAATTTTGAGTACAGCAATGCCATTTGGTAGGAATGGTGTACAAGTTGACTTAAGTCCAAAACACCCGGTAGCCACTTTGAACTCCGCGACTGGAGGGGAGGAGGGGGGGTTAAAGTACAGAGCTCCCGGCGCTCGGAAAAAAAATCCTGGCGGATTAGTTTGGACTTTTGAGTCAAGTTTGGTGTCGTTTTCAGGTAACTAGATGATGCCCAATTCATTCCTTATACCAGTTTTTTAGGCTTCCGTAGCAAAATATGACGCAATATATAAAATAATAAACTTTTAGTAGTAGTGAAATGCAAACAAACCCTCATATTTTCATATTTTTGTATTAAATTTGGCTTATAAAAAAATACTGTCTGAAAGCCCATTTAATGCAGAATCTAAGAACATAAACAGTAAGTATAAATTTTACAATTTTCAATGTAAAATAAAACATTGAATGTACTGCGACGGTCATCAGCGCAGCGTAGTGGACGGTAACAAGACCCGAAAAACTGACAAAGTCAACGCAAAAAGCTTTCATAATATCAATAAATTAAAGTGCTTACAATAATATCACACTTGTAATTAATATTCTCTTAATTATTATGAATTAAAACAAATGTGTTTTTCTCTCTTTACCTGATTTTCTTCTTTTTAATATTATACTAGCGGCGCCCTGCGGTATTACCCGCTGTTAAGAAGTAGCCTATGTATTACTCAAGGGTTTCAGCTGCCTCCATACCGAATTTTATCAAAATTGGTCCAGCCTCTTGAGCGTGAAGAAGTAAAAAAAAAACACACGAACTTTCGCCTTTATTAAATTATCAATTTCTTGACCAGATTTATAATAACAAAATAGCTTCTGCCCGCGACTTCGCGAATTTGGTTATCGCTTTCCCGCGGGAACTACGCGTTTTTCCGGGATGAAAAGTAGCCTATGTCCTTTGGGGACCCGAACTATCTCCATGCCAAATTAATATGGATATGGATTTTATATTACAAAAAAAGTGCCTAAAGAAGACGCGATGCAAAATATTTCTTGCCGATATGAATGGGTTTGGCAGAAAGAAGAAGAAACTTGGGTGCCACTGTGGACCCAAAGCCCTCCGGCTGCTCAAGAATGCCTAGAATTAAAAAGATGTCGGTGCGTGAAATCTTGATGTTCCAGGTGCAATGTTTCAAACGCCAGCTCAAATGTACTGAGTTATGTAATTGTGGAGGTGGTTGTAAGTAAAACTAATTCACAAAACGTTCTATTATTATTTTTCTTTACTTTTAATAATGTTGCCTGACTACGAAGTCAGGCAACATTATCTGAATTCGTTTATAAATTGAAGATGATTAAAAATGACACTAAAGTAATAAAGGCGAAAGTTCGTGTGTTTTTTTAAAAAAACACATTTGTTTTAATTCATAATAATTAAGAGAATATTTATAACAAGTGTGATATTATTGTAAGCACTTTAATTTATTGATATTATAAAAGCTTTTTGCGTTGACATTGACAGTTTTTCGGGTCTTGTTACCGCCCACTACGCTGCGCTGACGACCGTCGCAGTACATTCAATATTTTATTTTTCATTGAAAATTGTAAAGTATATACTTACTGTTTATGTTTTTAGATTCTGCATTAAATGGGCTTTCAGACAGTATTTTTTTATAAACCAAATTTCATGCAAAAATATGAAAATATGAGGGTTTGTTTGCATTTCGCTACTAATAAAAGTTTATTATTTTAAGTATTGCGTCATATTTTGCTAGGGAACCCTAAAAACTGGTATGAGGAATGAATTGGGCATCATCTAGTTACCTGAAAACGACACCAAACTTGACTCAAAAGTCCAAACGAATCCGACAGGATTTTTTTTCCGAACGCCGGGAGCTCTGTACTTTAACCCCCCCCTCCCCCCCCACCAGTCGAGGAGTTCAAAGTGGCTACCGGGCGTTTTGGACTAAGGTCAATGTGTATAACATTCCTACCAAATGGCATTGCTGTACTCAAAATTTCGACCTCTCCATACAAGCATTCCCAATAGAAAACGGACTAATAGTAATACCCTATAGGTACGCGCAAAGTATAGAGTTCCGTTTACCTACCACCTACATAAAAAATATTCATTCTCTCAATTCTAGTAAAATAGGTATGTACTAATTAGGGATACCTATCCAGGAAAATAACAAACACCTCTAAAATATTCCGAATTCATATTCCACTTGTATCATTGTTTGTACCTACTACCAATCTCCAACAACGAGAATACGAATGTCGATCACCCGCTCCTATACTTACCGTTCGGCCGACTCGACGGCTGTACGCGACGCGGGCTATCGGACGTCTCGACGGCGGCGGCAGTAGGTACAGCGCAGGTACAGCTACTGCGAAAGCAAGTCACAGGCGACCGAGCGTCTTTTTGTCACAATTTTATTACAGCCAAAAGAGACTGTGATATCCATCCATACTATATTATAAACATTTATAAATAATGACCCTATAGGTTGGCCGGGTGAATGAACTTCGTATCACCCGAAGGTGATTCCCATACAAAGTTATATTTCTTTTTTTTAGCTGTTCCTGTAGACGTTTCCCGGTAAAAAGTACAAATAGTACATTATTGCAGACGCCGCTAAGGAGCGCATTGCCGGACGCCTTCTTAGTAGGTACGAGTCCGGCAATGCTGTTGCGGCCGAGGTCTATAGGTACAATGCTTTTCTCAAACTGTGAGGAAATACTACTCGTCGTCGTCACCATCATCATCACATCACCATCTCCATCATCATCACATCACTATCTCCATCATCATCACATCACCATCTCCATCATCATCACATCACTATCTCCATCATCATCATCACCACCACCATCAATACCATCACCATCATCACGGTATAGCAAAACACAACTTAGAAGGCGCGCGGATTCAGGCCAAAGAACACCAAAGAATATACAACTGAGGCATTGATGAAAATAGCACGTAGCATTTGCGGGCAAATGCGGGACATTACATTACATTACGTAGGTACATATGATTATAACCACAACAAAATGTCAATGTCTCTTTTTGTTTTTTTTTTTAATTCCTAATTGAGTTCCGTTTTGCACGCCGGTCGAAACATCAATGTGTAAATCTAAATGTAGTAGGTAAATAATAATAAATCATTAGTTTATTTCGCTTGTACCTACTCGTACCTACGATTTATATGTATAACTGACATTGTAGCTAGTATCTAAAGTTTAGATACTAGCTACGTACCGTAGATTCTAAACATTATTCAGGACACAAAACAATTTAATTTTGTAAAATGCCACTTTTCAAATCACAATTTGTATAATCTGGATACCTACTATTATTATTACGCATACGCATATGATCGGTAATTTCATGGTAATTTCACAGCTTATATGTTCTAAAAGCCGTGGTGTGGCCTAGTGGTTCGAGCCACCGCCTCTCATGCCGAGGGTCGGGGGTTCGATTCCGGCTCGCACCTCTAAGTTTACTTACGTGCGAAATTCAATTTGAATTTACTATGAGCTTTTCGGCGACGGAAAACATCATGAGGAAACCTGCACGCATCTGCGAAGTAATGCAAAGATGTGTGTGAAGTCCCCAATCCGCACTGGGCCCGCGTGGGGACTATTATAGCCCAAACCCTCTCATAATGAGGGGAGGCCTGTGCCCAGCAGTGGGACGCAAATAGACTGTAGTAGTAGATTATATGTACTCGTCACCATAACTGTTACAGCGAGCGTGTAGACAGTGCGGGTTTTCTACGCTCGAGTGGTCTACTATCTGGTCAATTTATTTTTGTTTTTTGTTTTTTACCTACAGCAAAAATCAATTTTTATAGACTAACTAGCTGACCCAGCGGACTTCGTACCGCCATAGTTTTCTTTTTGGGTGGGTATGAAAAATAGCTTACGTCCTATTCTCAGCCCTACTGAACATACACACCAAATTTCATAAGAATCGGTCGAGCCCTTTCGGAGGAGTTTGGTTACAAACACTGTGCACGAGAATTTTATATATAGGTACTATCTATAGGTACTATATAAGAGATAAAATGTCCTAAGCAGAGCTCGATCGCCCAGGCCAGGTAGAGATCTTCACTATCTAAAGTCCCGCGCCATCACGTTTCAAAACGCTTCAATATACCACCAACACTCTCAACACATGTGCTGAGACAGCCATCAACTATGCGTTGAGAGTGTTGGTGGTGCTTTTTAAATAATAATAAAAAAATTGAAGCGTTTTGAGATGTGAAGGCGTGGGACTTTAGATAGTAGAAGATCTCTACCTACTTCTTATTATAAGTAGCTATTTTTATTTCTTACATAAATGAATAAAATACTTATAAGAGATAGGTATGATTTATTTCTTCTAGCAGTCTTCTGACATGTCACCGCTCATTACATTTTTTATATCTGATCATTATAAACAACAAAATACTTGTATAGGTACTTACTTACCTATTTCGTTCAATGATTTTCCAACTCATAAAAAGCGATTTACGCGATCAACTATGTAACGGCGGGTTAACGCCATCTTGTGAGCATTCTGGAAATTAATAGGAATCGGACGGACACTAGCACTAGCAGATCAGCTGTTCATAGACCACGACGCCATATTGGCCTGATGCTTACAGTGTAAACGTTCTCTCACACAAGCTTGGTTCGACCGAAATTTTATTGGTTTTGAAATGCTTATAATTATTTTATTCTTTGATTTTTTGCGGTGTTTTTGATCTATGCGCGCTCGGGAAATAATGTAATATTTTATTAGAACGATAAAAGAAACTAAAAGCAGTCGTAGTCGAAGATTACGTGAGCAGTTTTTTGTATGGGGTTCAGCCGTGACGATTCACCTTAATGGGGGATCAAAGGATTTCAGTGTCCATGGGCCGCAGTGAGCACTTACCATCAGGTGGGCTGTGGTGGGCTCGTTTGCCTATACCAACGACATAAAAAAAGATTATTATTTTGACTGTTCTACATATAGACCACGAAATTCTATACAATTTTCCGTAGGGTACAAAGTTAATATTTTTGGTAATTTTCGCATCACGCTCCCCCACTCCATCAAACAGATGCCATATGGTGGCGCATAATTTTAATTCATGCCCGTCAGCCACGCTTGACGCTTTTTTAATGACACGATTATGAATCTCATTAATAAGAGTAATTAACTGATTCTACACACACACATATATACAGGGTGGAAAGATCGAATGCCACATGGATGGCAACTACCTTAAATATTGTAAATAGCACATTTTGTGTAAGGGAGACTTTCCTTTGTTTTTAAAAACAATAAATACTGCATTTAAGGATTTATGAAAAATCGCTTGCCTCAGTCGGGACTCGAACCGGTCAAATGTGACAAAAAATAATGTGCTGTATTTTATGATGCAGATTGAAAGGGTTACTGATAAGGTTAATTTTTCTCTAAATAACAAATACAATCAGAATAACGGAAGGCCATGGAAATTTGTAAACGAAAAATTAAAACACACGGGGCTCATTTTGAACAACTACTTTAGTTAGCAAGGTTTTAGTAAGGTTATTAAATGAATATTGTTTTATTTTGTGTGTTTTAATTTTTCGTTTACAATTTTCATGGCCTTCCGTTAATATATATATATATATCTAAGTTAGATATAAAAGAGGACGTAACGATCGATCGGGTGACCCCATCTATTGAATTAATGAGTTCTTATCATGACTAATTCTCTAATATATGTGTAGCACATATAATTGCGATGGATATGTATCTGGAAATGAGAAATGTAAGGGAGTGCTTGCGTCAATTTTTAATTCTGTTACAGAATTGTCTGTCTACCCATTCTAAACTTCACTACAAAGTCTCGAAAAAGACAACCTGTGGAAGTAGGTGGAGGTGTTTCTTCAGCACAATAGAACTAGGTAACTTACCTACATCAAAATAGCCCGTTACTATGCACATTTGCCTCATACATGCGGAAAAAGAGAAGATAGATATACACCAATTAAATATTTGCTACTACTACTACTACTACAGTCATTTGCGTCCCACTGCTGGACACAGACCGCCTTTCATCACGAGAGGGTTTGGGTTATAGTCCCCACGCGGGCCCAGTGCGGGTTGGGGACTTTACACACATCTTTGAATTACTTCCCAGATGCGTGCAGGTTTCCTCACGATGTTTAAATATTTGCTAGACCTCATCCATATATTAATATTATAAATGCGAAAGTAACTCTGTCTGTCTGTCTGTCTGTTACCTCTTCACGCTTCAACCGCTGGACCGATTGAGATGAAATTTAGCATGGAGATAGTTGGGGGTCCCAGGAAAGGACATAGGCTACTTTTTATCCCGGAAAAGCGCATAGTTCCCGCGGGAGCGCGATAACCGAATTCCACGCGAGCGAAGTCGCGGGCAGAAGCTAGTAAATATATATTGCTACTACTACTACTACAGCCTATTTGCGTCCCACTGCTGGGCACAGGCCTCCTCTCATCACGAGAGGGTTTGGGCTATAGTCCCCACGCGGGCCCATTGCGGATTGGGGACTTCACACACATCTTTAAATTACTTCGCAGATGCGTGCAGGTTTCCTCACGATGTTTTCCTTCACCGAAAAGCTCAGTGGTAAATTCAAATTGAATTTCGCACATAAGTAAACTTAGAGGTGCGAGCGGGAATCGAACCCACGACCCTCTGCATGAGAGGCGGTAGGTCGAACCACTAGGCCACCACGGCTTAATATATATTGCTACAAGATTTTAATCTTTCTGCTATTATAGAGCGTAATTCTGTTATGATGGCAACGTAAGACACGCAGTGGGAAGTTGCTGGCTTTCATTTCAGATAAAACCGAAAAATCATAAGCTAAAATGTATTAAAATATGAAAAGTATTTATCAATAGATACTAGTCGTTGATGGGTCAATATTGCGGGATTATTTTTTACCATAGTAAATTGAACAACTGATACCTTAGGGGTATTTTTTGCCTGGATGAATGGAAAGCACGTGGGTTCTTGTTTATATTGGGGCGCGCAGTTGCAGCCTGTCAATGATTGGGATATTTATTGTGTTTATAAATGGTTTATTTTTGTAGGTGATATTAGTGGGTTTGGGTGTAGATTATTGCACATGTGTTGTTGCTAATTTTGGTGGCATATGAGGGATAGATCTAGGAAAGTCCTTTATTTTATGTTTTGTAACTTTATCAAATAGCTCTGGGGGCAGTTAGATTAAGCTTCAAGATAATAATTATAACACTTCAAACGTTTTCACTCATATGTATGAGTGAAAACGTTTAGATTTTTTGAAAATGTCACCCCGATAACAAATTTTCAGCATGTTCCTGAGTCTCCTCAAGTGATGTTTGTAATAAAACACAACATTATCAAATCTACATATTACAGAAGTTGTTTATGAATAGAAAAAAGAGAGTGGGTCCAAGAACACTCCCTTGTGGTACTCTCTAAGAAAGTAATTTTTACTATAAAAATTCCGATTTAGATTTTTACGTGTTGTTATTAAGGCGGCTAGTATTTATCCACTAAACCACAAAAAATATTTAGCTCACCTCTATCTAATAATAATGTTTCATATAATGCTCCAATTTTCCGAATGTGCCGCCAATACAACAATCTAGTCATTGCAGATATGGATATATTTTCTGACAATAGAAATAAATTTAGAACAGCATTATTCAATTTCTTGCGAAAACCAAGTAAAAATTTTATTTACTTTCAGTGTATTTATCTTCACTGTATCATTTCTAGTGCAATTCGTGTACAATTAATATTGTGTACCACTTAAGTATTTTTTGTAAACTATAACCTATGTTCAATGTTTGGTTCTCAACATGTTATTGTACCTTAATAAAATAAAAAAATAAAATAAGATTTACTATATGTAGGCTTAAGAAAGAAAGCTTGTAACATATAAATGAACATGTCAGTGCTCAGTGCATTCCGCGCGGCGCGTACATCTGGCCGCTGCATCAAAGCCGCCTTATTGCATGTCCGTCTGTCTATGCATGCAGTATTAATATCATCTGCAGGGGTTTGATCCACACGGCTCTTCGTATTGATCACTTTATTATTTATTGATTAGCTATATCAGTGTCGTACATCGTGAGGAAACCTGCACTCATCTGCGAAGTAATTCAAAGATGTGTGTGATGTGAAGTTCCCAATCCGCACTGGGCCCGCGTGGGCTCTCGTGATGAGAGGAGGCCTGTGCCCAGCAGTGGGACGCAAATGGGCTGAAGTAGTAGTAGTATATCAGTGTCTATTGTTTTTAACCCCCGACGCTAAAGAGAGGCGTGTTGTAAGTTCAACGTGTCTTTGTATCTGTGTGTCTGTCTGTGGTATGTGGTGGTGTGTAAACATAACTTAATTTAACTCGATTCGTAAGTAGCAGCAAGTAGCAGACACGGGTTATTCTCAGCCCCATTGCATATTTTAACCAGAAGAAACAAATGGAGTACATTTCAACCCTTTCTCCCGGGAGCAGTGGGGAGCATTACAGCGTAGTAACCGATATTATTTATTTATAGCTCGTTCGGTATGCACTTGCCTCACATGAAACGCTAACCATACTTAGTTTGCACTACTACCAGATCTACTACTACAGTCTATTTGCGTCCCACTGCTGGGCACAGGCCTCCTCTCATCACGAGAGGGATTTGGGCTATAGTCCCCACGCGGGCCCAGTGCGGATTGGGGACTTCACACACATCTTTGAATTACTTCGCAGATGCGTGCAGGTTTCCTCACGATGTTTTCCTTCACCGAAGAGCACAGTGGTTAATTCAAATGAATTTCGCACATAAGTAAACTTACAGGTGCGAGCCGGAATCGAACCCCCGACCCTCTGCATGAGAGGCGGTAGCTCGAACCACTACGCCACCACGACTTGTTACGGCCACTAGGCTACCAGATCAACTAGGTATAATGAAGATGTAGAAAAGTTGTTCGAAACAAGATATATAATTTAATCATGGAATAAAATAAGAAATCACTCCTCGTACCACGTTAAATATCATATCTTATACTTTAAACGCGCTAAACTTGTATATTTCTCTATTTCTTTATTTATTTACTTATCAAAGCGATCTCAGAAACGGCTCTAACGAGTTCGAGTTGGACGTAATTTGGAATAAAGGGGTTTATGGGGGCGACAAATCGATCTAGCTAGGTCTGGTATCTGAGAAAACTCGGTTTTAGCTACTTATTTTCACCCGAGCAAAGCGCGGTCGCCTAGGTCCTTCCTGTTAAATACCCCTACATAACTCCTTTAAAAGTATTGTGCCCAACAGAGTCCATGTTTTTTATTTATTTTTAGTTGTAACAATTACTATGTAATGTAACACTGTAATAATTAGGCTGGAGATGCATTTTGCATTTTTCTATTGCCAGTTTTTCATCAGTTCCTTTTGTTGGTATCTCCCACGCTGTATCATATCCCATGTGTCAGCCATCAGTTTTGCGAAGAATCTTTCCTGCTCGCTGTCACTTTTTACAAAATGGCTGACAAACCTGTTTTAGAAGTCGTTGAAAATGGGTAATGACTTTAAAAGGCTAGGCTATTTAAAATAGCTATAACTGAAAATCCTTATAAGGATTTATTTATTTATTTCAATAGACATACCAACAGCATACATATTCAACTTTAACATAGACACTGAAGGGTAAGATCGATTTGATATGTATGCCTATAACAGGCATGTACAACATTCTCTAAATACTTAAATGCAAGGATTGCTCATTGGACATTTAAAAAATCTAATATGCCTTAATCCACAAGACCGCGCAAGGGTCCCCAGTTAATGAACCCGCTTTGTGCATTATAATATGGGTTAGTATAATATGGGTTAAGAGCCCTTTGATTAGCTGTCCTATTGTCCCTTGGATGGCTTTTGGGTTATTACACGATGTGATCGATGTGCCAATATAATGCTGTTTGGATCTGCTTGTGATTTGCCTACATGCTAGTGGTAGGGCCTGCTGGTGCTAGGTCCATCCGGGGTGGTACCACCGTCTTTCCCCGCTAACCTGCCGCCAATTAGCAGTGCTCGTACTGTTGTGTTCCGGTAGGGGGTTAAGGCAGCCGGTGAAATTTCTGGCACAGAGGTATTCGATCTTAGGCCTCAGGGTAGGCAACGCGTTCGAGATCTTATGGTTGGTTTCTTAATGGGGGATCATAGGATTCCGGTGTCCATGGGTCGCAGTGACCACTTACCATCAGGTGGGTTGTGCGCTCGTTTGCCTATACTATTGACATAAAAAAATGCTGTTTTCAGTATCAAACTGGTTTTAGCAGGCGATGTATACATATACATATATATAAGCTTCCGTATAAGGGACTGAATTCCATACAAGCCCAGAGGCATGATATCGATACCTACGATAAATATAACACGATGTCACCACAAACACGTGTGCATTGGCACGTGCAAGTGTCTCACTCGCACACGTGGTGATAATTGTCTTATATTATACGTATTTTGATAATAACAATTTCTAAATTTTAACTGACTTCGAAAAAGGATTGCGCCAGTGTATTTTTTTTCACCGTTTTCTAAATCAATTACGGACTCATTTCGATTTTTTTTTACTAAGAAAGAGTTTTTTTTTAATTTAATAAAGAGTTAAGCCACCAAACCTAGATCTGATGATAGGATCCCAGAAAAAATCATGGTAACCTACTCGAAGGCTTTTTTTAAATTTAAATTTTAAGTGTTAATTTCGAAGATAACACTAATAATCCCGTCCTATCTATCCATATTATAAAAATGTTCTAAATGAAATACATTCAAAGCGAGAATTGGGGTAGGGAAGTCATTGGGGACGTAAATACCATATGTTTTTGCAACGAAAACTAAGATTACATCTGAGTGAATTTGGTCTAAGCCCTTTTGTTACCTGATAACACCATAGGTATGTATGATACAATACGAATAAACGCACGCAACAAAAATCTCCCGCACAACCAAATTTCCAGGTTAAAAAATAGCATTTTTCATCCGGACTGCAGACAGGATAAGGGTTAAAGCCAATAACTCGGATAGCCGGATAAAAGGCCTTGTAACCCGACACTAACCTTTCAGATTCAAATGAGAGGCCTTTTATAAATCATCCGCGCGCCCCCTTCGATGAGGAGCGTCGGCAAATAAGGACAACAGGGAAATATTTTTTATGCTTAAAAAGGGATTTATCTAAATATATAAAACTCAAAGGTGACTGACTGACTGACATAGTGATCTATCAACGCACAGCCCAAACCATTGGACGGATCGGGCTGAAATTTGGCATTCAGGTAGATGTTATGACGTAGGCATCCGCTAAGAAAGGATTTTGCAAAATTCCCACGGGAACGGGAAAAATCGGGATTTTACTTTTTAATATTTCTGCGCATACGAAGTTGCGGGAAAAAGCTAGTAAGAATATAAAACCGTGTTATATTTCTTAATCCCAAAGACTTATTGCACTCCTTAATGCCTATATTTTTTTGGGTTAATCGTGCATGTTTCCTTAGAAATTAAAATGACAAATTGCTTTGGTTACGTAACTTAAAATTTCTTAAAATCTGTCATATATACGAAAGATTTGTAGATGTTATAATCCACGTTTTGAACATATTTTTAAACTTTGAGAAATATAATTTTTTGACGTTTCCAGCTTCCTTGTCTTACCATAGTATCGGTACGCTCTATGCACTGCTAAAATGGAAATGATAACAGAAAAAGATTTAATTACACATTACTGCGATTAAACGTGATCGTGTTTTTTTTTTTTTTTTGTATTCCTAAAGCAATGTCTAGTCTTGGGCATACAATAAGTCCAATTATGAACAGAAAAACTCTGTAATTCAATCTCAAATTAATTGCTTAGTAATGCCCTTTAGTCACTTGGTCTAGGTGACGTTTTTTAATATTTATGCAAATACTAGCTTCTGCCCGCGTGGAATTCGGTTATCGCGCTCCCGCGGTAACTATGCGCTTTTCCGGGATAAAATGTCGCCTATGTCCTTTCCCGAGACCCCAACTATCTCCATACCAAATTTCATCCCATCAAATCCCAATTTTTCCCGTTCCCGTGGGAATTTTGCAAAATCCTTTCTTAGCGGAAGCCTACGTCATAACATCTACCTGCATGCCAAATTTTAGCCCGATCCGTCTAGTGGTTTGGGCTGTGCGTTGATAGATCACTATGTCAGTCAGTCAGTCAGTCACTATTGAGTTTTATATATTAAGATATGGATGTTTTTATATAAAAAGTCCATTGAAATAGCCTTGTCTGCTATCCTTGCCAGTAATTGCGCGCCACAGTCGGCCCACACAATCAACACCGAACTTTATCTACTGAAGCTTCAATAGCCGCGATCCGAATTTAGGAAGCTCTCGAATTCAACTGGAATAAGAAATTACGGCATTTATGAGAAAAAGAAACGTTTTCAGCGTCAATCTATAAATGCCTCTCATTAAATAGTTTAAAACGCAACTAGCCTGGCAAAAAAGAGTTTGTTGTGGTGACAGTTGGAACTAAAATTTTAAAGTTAATCAAGACATTTTTGTTTCACAAATCTTATACTTATACTAGCTGTTTGCATGTAACTTTCATTTTTCTTCAAGTAATTTAGTTTTGTATTCAAAGGCTTTTGCAAAATTATCATGTAAGATATCTAAATTCCGATTGTGGCGACCCCATTTTTTTCAATCTCTTTTTTTGCCAAGCTATATATCGTTCTGAACTTTACGTTTTGAAATTTATTTAAATTTGGTAATTTTATTAGTGGTTGAACTGAAATCTTTAGATAGGCATTCATAGATACGTCCAGTTAAGTATTCAAAAACAATGTTATAAAAAGTTACCTACACAAAGGAGATAAATCAACTTGACTGCATAACCGAATCACTTTAACTTATTACTTATTTGCTTGAACATGAGACATTTATAAGCATATCTATTTCTCAAAAATGACAGTCCATGAAAACAAATTATAAATCACTTAAATCTGAACTCCTTAAAAACCCTGAAACCTACCGCACGATATTTTTTCCCTAAAAAATAACACATACAAAGTATGGCAATTAAACGCCCCGTCTCATTTACAGCGCCATCTGTGTTTAACCCTCGCAGTTAATTTAGTTCTTACCGGAGGGTGGTAAAAAACTCCCCACTGTCCTTTCAAGGCACTGGTTAATTATCTTTAAAAATACCAGAGGGTGAAGTTTAATGATAAATGAAGATTTGAATTTGAATTTACTTACTACGTTGGCTCAGCGACCTAAAGTGTATCTTGGCGTCCGACACCAAAGAACGCCACTTTCTTCTGTCTTGAGCGACCTCTTCCCAGGCTGACCACTGAAGTAGACCCAGTTGTTCCAGATCTTTCTCAACCTGGTCTTTCCAGCTGTATCTAGGACGTCCGAATTTGAATTTGTTTTAATGTAAAATTTTGATAGGTTCAATCCAAGAGTAGGTATACTTTAGGAGCTAATATTACATAGCTTGTTTTGGCCATAGCAAATATGCATCTATCCATTTTCAAACCGTCAAAATAATTATCTTAATAAATAATATTTTACAAGAAAAAACAACTTTCAAGTGATTTTCAACACTCAAGGCGACAAACGGTCCCGACGTCTTTTATCAAGGCCATTTATTTTTTTATCTTTTTTTAATGATCTTGGGCTTTAAGTAAATGAAGTGCCAGTATGTCACACACACTTGTCTATGGCGTGCCGAGTGATATGTCACTGGCTGGAAAGTAACGGCGCTTGGAGTGTTCCATTTTTGAATTGATTTTAAAAGGAATAAAATTAAACCGTCGTCCGAACAAGTCGTTTATGAAACGATTTTCTTAATTCTTTCTTAGATGATAGATGTGGTACCTAGTAAGTAGGTACTTGTTAACATTAATATTACTAGAGCTGTTACTAGATATACTTATATGCGCAAAATAATAGGGTGAATGAATTGAGATATTGATACTGAAAATTAGTTAGGTAGAACATGCATTTCCAATTTTCCACATTCATAGACTTTTTTCTATAAGTAGGAATTCTTTACCTTCAATTTTCTAATAAGCCACAACAGGTCCGTTGTAGTACGCAAGTTTTACTGTTAGTTTCAAGTACGTATTTCCTATTCACTTCAGTAAAATCACTTGTTGAATACGTGAAGATCAAGAAGCCATGTTTTTGCAGTCATATGTGTATATGATCCGTGATCCTCACATTTTTCTTTCAGATGCCTCACTCAGTCTAGAACGTTCTCGAACACCAGTTAAAGGTCATATCTGTATCGTTAAATTATCATCGTGTTATCGTGCAGCGCGAGGTCCTGGCGCCCCCATGCCGTGCGCGAGGTCGTTAAGATACGGCGAACGACGTGTTTTTAAAATAATGAAACGACGAATTAGGACAAACGACCTTTCAGTTTTTGGACTTTTCTTGATGTTCGCTGTTTATTTAACACCCTATATATACTCAGTGTTGCCAGGTGGAGTGACAATTTGCGCAAGGTGGCCGGTGTAGATTGGATGCGGCACGCCTTGGACAGAGCTCATTGGCGTGCATTGGGTGAGGCCTACGTCCAGCAGTGGACTACTATGGGCTGTTGATGATGATGATGATATACTCAGTTGACCTCATAGTACCTTCATCCCTCATCATAGTTAGTTGAAAAGATATCTTGATTTGTATTTTCACTTTCTGCTATCCAAAGGTTGTCTGGAAGAGATCGATTTGTAGCAATAAGACCGCCTGTTGTCACCCTTTTTTTGTATTTACTTGTGTAATTGTTTTTTTGGTGTTCAATAAAGTGTGTTTGTATTGTATTTTTTTTTAATCATTGAATTGAAATTTCGTAAAAATAGTGTTGCTCAAAGTCTGAAAAACTTTCTTTTCTATTTTTGGTCCTAAAGTCACGTGTTTCAAGCTTGATACTTTGTACACTTCCTTCTCTGGACACACTGTACCTCCTTCCTTACCTATACAGGGAATTAGCTTTCGCTATATTTTTTTAGTTTATAATAATATTATAAAAATTATCGTATACATATTATGTATACGATAATTTACCTTAATCATTTACTTACAATATCACATAGCAGGTGACAGTGTGATTTATATTCGTCTTAAAGGTTTTTGAAGGCAGTCGTTCTAAAACGGATATCGTAGTTGGTAGGTAAATTGTTTTAAGAGCTAATATTGGAATAAGAGACTGGAAATCATAATATATCGCACCCCATATTATGGGGTGCGAGTTTTAAATTAAGATAAGGGTATAAAGTCAAACCAAGGTTAAGTTGAGGGTGGTGAGAAATCTTTGTTTGGTATTTTTAAGTTAAGCTACTTACTAAATATTTCATACTAAAAATGTTCCGCGGTATACTCGAAGCAATCTCGATCCCGTGGGAACTTTGTAATAAGAAGTAGCCAATATATGTTATTTCCATTTGGATTCTTCGGAATGTCCGGTAAATAGTGAATAATTCTGCAGCACTGAATAGCCAAGTGTAGGTATTCAATGTAGGTAGATATGGGATTTAAGGTCATGAGTAGGCTGATTTTCGAGATAATTGACTTGTTGATTTTTTTGCAACAAAGCGTCTCTAAACTCGCACAGGTAACGGCGTGGTACGCAAAGTTGTACCTAAAGATCAATGGTATAGGAACGAGCACACCCCACAGCCCACTTGATAGTAAGTGGTTACTGCGGCCCATGCGCACCAAAATCCTATTATGATCCCCCATTAAGAAACCATAAGATCTCGAATGCGTTGCCCACCCTGAGGCCTAAGATGGAATGCCTCTGTGCCAGAAATTTCACCGGCTGCCTTAACCCCCTACCGGAACACAAGAGTGCGAGCACTGCTATTTGGCGGCAGGTTAGCGGGGAAAGACGGTGGTACCACCCCGGACGGACCTAGCACCAGACCCTATCACTACCAACAACTATCGCGAAAACCATCCAGCTCTTATATGACCTAAAATCTCACATTTGTACAGTCATATACTTGGCTGCAGGATTACCGAATTTACCGGTCAACATGACCTAAATAACATTTTAAGCAAAAATCATTCATTATTTAATGCGCGAAAACGAAAGAAAAATCCATTCATCAGACAGACTTTCATGTTTATATAATTGAGGATATAGGATGATAAAGGCAAAGATTTTAATGGAAATTTCGACACCATCTCACTTTGTACTCAGTTCAGAAACACTCGTGTCTGTCAAGCCATTGATGTGGGTAGTATTGAGTTATTGCCAAAGTTCCCCACTCTCCCCTAATTGTTGTTGCGCCGTGTTTTGTTTGTTTGCGAATGTTTTATGAGTTTGTACGGATGTGATACCTCTGTACATTTTAATGATGTTTACCGGAGTGGCATCCTAAGCTTTAACGTATTTATCTTGAAAGAAAACCACTCCAGTAAATAACAATTACAACCGGTTACAAACCATATCCATACTAATTTTCTTATTTATGTTCATATGTAAATTAACCCCAAAAAACCTGTAATTGGCTTTGCTACCTTACTAAAACACCCTTGTAAGTAGATCCATTATATGCTGTTGGTTTTTTAAATAAATAAATAAATAATATTATAAATGTGAAAGTGTGTTTGTTTGTTTGTCATTCCTTCACTTCGCAACGAGTGGATCGATTTGGATGAAATTTGGTATGGAGATAGTTTGAGAACCGGGCAATAAGGATACTTTTTTCCCAATATTTCCACGGGAACGGGTTTTCCTCGGGTCAAACCAATTTTTCAATACTTCTATAACTATAACTGTCTATATATATAATATCATCGGGTACGCAAATTCTAAGTCTACGCGGGACGAAGTTCGCGGGACTCGGCTAGTTTTGTTATATTTTACTAAGTATCTATTGTATTTATTACCTGCCTAGTTTTAGTAATGTATTGAGCAACCTAGAAGGAAACCATTAAGGAAAAAACTTATTTAGAGTTATTCGTATCTTATATTTTTTGTATTTAGGTAAGTTTATGTAAATAAGTACAAAAAGTGAACTCATTCTCTTTAAAGCTGCCGTAACGTACCGAGCTAATTATGGTTTGTTCCGTAAAAATGACAATATTACGAGTTCATGATAATAAGGTATACGTCTAGGAAGGTAAAAATTAGTTCCTTACGATCGTTTAGAATGCAAAACCTGTATTTATCAACAAACATTTTAGAATACAAGTCTATTGCGATAGTAATTAAGTCCATTATAATATGTGGTGCGATGGGTGAGATAGTTGAAATGCAAATGTCTCATTATTCATTTTCGTGCTGCGTGTTTGTTTTTTCTACGTCAGTGCCCATTTTCCCGTGTTTCCCCTCCAGCTTAGATTTTATCAGAGGGACCATTTGATTGTTACATTATTGTACCATATAGGTAGTTGGAGTTTTATGATCTACTAGCTTTTCCCCGCAACTTCGTATGCGCAGAAATATTAAAAAGTAAAATCCGATTTTTCCCGTTCCCGTGGGAATTTTGCAAAATCCTTTCTTAGCGGATGCCTACGTCATAACATCTACCTGCATGCCAAATTTTAGCCCGATCCGTCCAGTGGTTTGGGCTGTGCGTTGATAGATCACTATGTCAGTCAGTCAGTCACCTTTTGAGTTTTATATATTTAGATGTCAAACATCAAAAAAAAGTAAAAGGGAAACAAACACTCATACATACAGCTCGCAGGACTGATGGTCAAAAAGTTCTCTAGTGGCGTCTGGGAACCGGGAGACGAGCTGTCGATAGGCCTCCAACAAGATGGAGTGAAGACCACGTGAAAGTTGCGGGTATCCAGTGGAAACAGGTAGCACAAAAAGGGAGGCCTATGTCCAGCAGTGGACGTCTTTCGGCTGACATGATGATGAGGAATGAGAATTATATTGCTGCGTAAAGTGCACCTTTTTGTAAAATTTTGTTTGCATCGGTCGGCGGCCATGTTGTTTTCGAACATGACAGTGATGGCCGCTAATTGATACAGCTGTTCATGCGAACTGTATCATAATTTGTTTGTTTTCATTAATTTTTATTACTCGTTTTTTGTTTCATTATGATTAATAAATAATAGTCACTTGCGACTCTAAACCGTAGATATTAAGTAAATATCTATGCATTAAGATGCATAACAACAAGTTTTGTTTGTCTAATTTTTCATTTCACAGACACAAAACTACACTTAACAGCAATGAAAACGGGTCACTTTGTATGGAAAATCCTATAAAAAGTGACTCGTTTTCTTTGCTGTTGAGTGTAATTCACAAATAGTTCAAATTTATTCATTCAATCTTTGAATTAACCTGCATCACCATTAAATTTGCATCTGGCCGTTTAAAAAAATCCGTTAAAAAAAAGATAAAATGTGTATGTCTACTAGATACATAATTTTAAAATTGGAACGTGGCGTGTGGCCCGGTGGCAACGTGCTAACTATCCGCGCCGGTTAACGTAATCCCGGCTCGGGTGACGCCGGGGCATTGTTCTAACAGAATAGATAATTCACGACACGCGGTTGGATTAACCGAGTATGGTGTCACCGGCCCGTTTCGAAATACAAGCCGAGTTTTGAATTAAGAATTCATGCACATAGTTTTGATTATTAAATTAAAACAATTACATGTTCCAGGGTATTAAAAAAAAAGTTGTACGCATTGCGTCAGATCTGAATCCGAGAATATCGGTCCCTCCGGATTCTTTTTTCTGATTGGTAGGATTTTTTATGTCGTAGGTAAACGAACGCACTGCCCACCTGATGGTAAGTGATCACTGCGGCCCATGGACACGGAAATCCTTTGATCCCCCGTTAAGAAACCACATAAGGAAGATCTCGAATGCATTGCCTACCCTGAGGCCTAAGATGGAATAACTCTGTGCCAGAAATTTCACGATTTTCGCACTACATACTAAAACTATGGAAGCTTCCTAAATGATATTATCTAATTAAGCCGTAACATTGTAATAAATATGTTGGTAAGTACTTAATCACTGAGGTACATTACATGGTGAGGTGTAACATTTAAATCAGTGTACTTAATCGTATTTATAAACATAGAGATCTTCTACTAGATATCTAAAGTCCCGCGCCTTCACATTTCAAAACGCTTCAATGTATTTAAAAAGCACCACCAACACTCTCAAACCATGTGTGCCTGCTGAGACAGCCAATTCAATTCAATTCAATTCAATTTTTATTGCAATCATATGGTTATACAGATGGTCTTATTTCAAAGAGTTTCACATATGATACCCTGTAAGGGCACTACAATTTTTATTATTATTTATATCTGTATAAATAGTTCCTATTTTTTGTTAGAATATTATTATAGTACAGTTTAAAATAATGTTTACATTTATGTTAATAGAATTAATTAATAAAAATAACAGTTTTCATGCAATAATAAAATTAATAATAGTTATACTTATAATATTATAGTTAATCATTAGAAAAGTCGTCACTGAAAAAATCTTGAATGGAATAATAGCATTTAGCAGTCAAAAATGTTTTTAATTTACTCATAAATAGTTTTTCATGTCGCTTTATTGATTCTGGTAATTTATTTGTTATTAATATACTTTTATAATGAGGCCCATTCCTGTACATAGCCAAATTTGTTTTAGGTAATAGTAATTTATTTCTATATTGTGTTCTAGTTCTTTCAGTATCTTTGTTTTTTTCGAACAAGTCAGGGTGATTTTTTACAAATAATGCCGCTTCCAGTATGTACATTGACGGTAGTGTTAAAATTCCGTGTTGGATGAAGTGTGGGCGACAACTCTCTGGGATACGTATATTGGCTACAATGCGAATACATTTTTTCTTCATTATAAACAGTTGTTGAGCGTCGGTGCTATCTCCCCAGAGTAGCACTCCGTAGCGTAGCCATGCGTGCGCATACGCATAATATGCACATAACGCGGATTCCGTATTTGTATTCCTTTTTAGTATACTTAGCGCATATATAAATTTGGATAACTTTGTTTTTACATTTTGAATGTGACCCTTCCAGTTTATACTTGAATCTATGGTGATACCCAATAAATTAAATTCATTTACTTCCTCTATTTTTTTATTGTTAATAATTAATTTTAATTCTAATGGTTTTTTTTGTGTAGGTTTAAATTGCATAATTTTGGTCTTTTTTTCATTAATTTTCAGATTATGTTCGTCCAGCCATTTTGTTATTGTTTGGAATATACCTTCAATACGCGAGTTACAGTCGATGCTATTTGTGCAACTGAATAGTAGTGAGACGTCGTCAGCAAAGACTACGCTCGTAACATTTGTGTCCAAAGCTCTCGGTAGGTCATTTATGTAAGCTAAAAACAGGATACAGCTACATACACTGCCCTGTGGGATCGAGCATGAAGTACGACGGATTTTTGAGGTAACTGATATAATTTCTTGAGATTTTTCGTCATGGAAGTCAATTTGCACATATTGCTTACGGTTTTGGAGATATGATTTGAACCAACGCTGGGCTGTACCTCGAATTCCCATATCATATAGTTTGTTCAATAAAATTTCATGTGATACTTTGTCGTATGCTTTTGACATATCTAATAACAGGCCTACGCTATAATTTTTATTATTTATATGTCCTAATATTGCTTGTATATAATGGTATACTGCTAATGTAGTTGAACGATTTTTCCTAAATCCGTATTGATTATTATTAAGTATGTTGTATTTTTCAAAAAAGTTATATATTCGGTTTGACATACATTTTTCGAATATCTTCGATGTGCTTGGTAAAAGTGATATGGGTCGATATTGGCTCGGGTCTCGCGCGTCTCCACCGGGTTTCAGAAGAGGTTTTATTTTCGCAATTTTTAGTAAATCCGGAAACATACCATCATTTAGCGACTGATTTATTAATCGGCTTATAGGGAAAGTTAGTTCAGTTGCACATAGTCTTAAGAGTGCCGATGGAACCTCGTCATCACCGAAACTTTTTTTATTTTTTAAATTTTTTATAATTTTTAGTATCTCTGTTTCCGTAACCGGGTGTAGGTAAATTGAATTACTTATTTTGTTATTACGTAACGGGCCGAGCGGCGGCGAGGCGCCCGCACACTGCGGTGACTCACCTACCGACGCGAAGTGTTCGTTTAACGTGTTTGATATTTGTTCGGGCGATTCTATTTCTAAATTACCAGATTTCAAAGTTATATTTTTAATCTTTTTGTTTTTGTTTTTATTTGTAGTAGATTTTATGATATCCCACATTGTTTTGATTTTATTATTAGATTTTTTCATTTTGACCGCATGATTTAATTTTCTTGATTGTTTTATACATTTTTTCAATAATTTCTCGTATATTTTATAATGACTGTCTAAAATTGGGTGTTTTGTCTGGTTGACTATGACCTTGAGCAATCTTTTATGTTTGCATGATTTTTTTAAACCCTTTGTTAACCATGTGGCAGTGGAGTTAGATATGGATAATTTGATGCGTTTTTTTGGTATATATTTATTTAGGAGCTCTTGTATTTTATTGTTATAGCCTCATAGTTTTTATTTATATCATTTTTTTCTAATAATATCTTATTCCAATCCACGCTTGACAAAGCTTTTTTGAATGACGACATATTGTTTTTTGAGAATATTCTATTTCTTATATACCAAGGTTTTTGTTTCGTTTGGACAATTTGATTTGTAGTTTTATATGTAATACTTTTATGATCTGAAATGCCATGGTCAGTAATATCTACCCTATATTCTTTTATATTTGAGAATACTAGATCTATGCACGTACATGAATCTTTACTCTCTCTAGTTGGTACCTTCACCGCTTGTTTCAAATTGTAACTTAACATAATATCAAGGAGTTTTTTAGCTATAGTATTTTTACATAACATATTTATGTTAAAATCTCCTGTAATTACAATATTTTTCTTTTGTTCTTTCTGTTGTACTTTATGTAAAATTTGGTCTAAACAGTCGAAAAAAATGTCTATTTCACGGCCTGGTCTATATAAGTTTATAAGTAACAAGTTTTGTTCAGGTATTTCTATACTACAACATTCAAAAAAAATATTCTTGAGATATGTTTGTGATATCTGGTCTTTCAATGTAATTTATTCCTTCTTGTATCAGAATGGCCACCCCGCCCCCTTGGCGCTGTGTACGGTGAAATGCTGCTGCAAAAACGTAGCCGTCGATAGTTACATAATCTTTCTGGTTTAAAGATATCCATGTTTCCGTAATACAAGCGACCGGTATTTTTTCTTGCTGTCGTCGCCGTCAACTATGCGTTGAGTGTGTTGGTGCTGCTTTTTTAATAATAATAAAAAATTGAAGCGTTTTGAAACGTGAAGGCGCGGGACTTTAGATAGTAGGAGATCTCTAATAGCTTTTACCCGCGACACGAATTAAAAACAAAATTCTACGCGTCAACATTCCTGTAAATAAAGAGGAGCAAAATGTTTCGTCATTGTGCAATATTGCTGTAAGAATTTGAGCAGGCGCATTTTATTCTTAATTCTTAAATGCTATAAAATTATGACGCAATGAACTTTACATCACCCTTGGCCCTAAAGTGGGATTTTCTACCCGATACGCGGAGAGAAAATCTCACTTCTTGGCCAAGGCAAGACGTAAAACTTTTGACAAACCACGGGCGGTAGGTAATTCGTAAAGACCAGATCGCATATTTATGGCCCTCACCTTCCTGCGATCTGGGACATTTAAGAATTCACCACCCTAGGTCTGTAATGTACTATTAAATGCTTCGTTGACCTTTTTTTAAATATCAATGTCAGTTTAAAGGCATGGAACCTGTTACTTTGTTGTGGACCTTTTTAATTAATTTTGTTTGAGAATTCATTGTACTTATTCTATGTATAGTAGCTATTATTAAAATACTAAGTCATAAAGACACATGTTACAAAATGTTCAGAACCTGGTCATAAAGCTAATTTTCCATGACCATTAAACAAATTCAACAAAAGAAGTTCACATTACAGTAAAAAAGTTAGGTTAGGCTGTAAAACTGAGATATCTTGGCCATCGTAAAAGAAGTCTATTAAAAAGTTAGCGAAGGGCTTTCCCGTTCCGGACCGGAGTTAAGATTATTTCTTTATGTTTAAGTTTTGCGAAGTCGAGGGGTCTGAGAGGAAGGTCTATTGCGATTATAAGACAGCTACATCAAATCAGAATTTTATTATTAAGTGATTCATATTATTCATACGATGAATCGGGATTTTCCGCAAGGACTACGTTCTAGACTTCCTTGCTCAAAATGATTGTAGGTATATCGAAGAGATTTTTAATCAATTATTTTTCTTCGGACGCTGACCTGACGCTGATGAGAAAACAACCAAATTTACTTAACCATCAGAGTATAAGCATAGAATATCTAATAGGTAATACGTATGTATAAGGTTAAACTGAATTAATATAAATATGTAATTGGAGCATTATATTACATGTTTAGGTAATTAAAGTTTACCCAGCTCTAATAAAAATGTACATCATGCATTAAATGACCTGTAACAATTGGTTATAGGTACTAAATTAATTCATTCCGTTCAGTTGGTCAATCATTGTAAATGTAAAGGCTGAATATTCTTCGAATCATGAATTTAGTATAACAACAACAACAACAACAACAACAACAACAGTACTCTTTATTGAACACCATATATACAAAACACAGAAAACACAAAAGGAATACGCAGCTAATAGGTAAACAACAGGCGGACTTATCGCTAAGCAGCGATCTCTTCCAGTCAACCTTGAAAGTGGAGAATGCGAAAAGAAAACAATGATGGGCGGTGTAAAAATAAGAAAACAAAACATACATAATAATGAATACATTATTTACACAAATAAATATACACAATACAAATATTTAAAAATATATACACAATTGAATACATATTATATATGTCGGAGAGTCGCGTGGGGCCGCGCGACATCATCATAGCAGGCTAGCGGAACTAGGCACGAGCGTCTGTGCGGTATCATCTGATGGATAGGTACTTATCCTCTTTACCGCACCGTGGGCGTCTCACGTAGTCAGGAGCTTAACAGAGCAGATGTAGGAGGCACGAGGTAGTACTGTAGCTTCAATAAAACGTTACACGTTGGTCTTATTCCTTTTATTCACCTTCGCTTATGTACAGTACGAAGAAACGTTACACAATACAGACTTGATCATCGTTATTACGATACTAGGCTAACGTCCGATCGCTACGCGATTTAGTAACAGCATGAAGCAAGTGACAGCTTTGACAAGTACGCGTCGTCACGAGGCTGACAGCTCGACTCGACTGATCTGAATAGACTGCCTCGACTGATCTGAATAGACTGACCCCACTACGCAGTGAGCGTCTCTTTTATAGCCTTGACGTTTAAAGGAAGTTACGTCACATAAGGTGACCCGACCACGCTGGGAAATGCTTTATGCATACCACCTGCCATAGTGGTTATGTGGGACTCGCCGATTATTCGGAATACCCACTAAAACCCAGCGTTACTTAAATCTAATTAATTTAAATTAAATATTTCGTTCTTCTTTCTCCG
>OZ020287.1:1672078-1897737 GCA_963971205.1 Aethes cnicana | reverse complement strand
AATACTCACAAGATGGCGTTAGCACGCCGGTAGTTGGTGGCGTTTTATGAGTTGGAAAATGATTGAACGAAATAGGTAAGTACCTGTACAAGTATTTTGTTGTTTAGAATGATCAGATATAAAAACGTGTAATAACATGTCAGAAGACAGCTAGAAAAAATATATCATATCTATTGTAAGTATTTTATTCATTTCTCTAAGAAATAAAAATATATTTACTTATAACTGGGCGATCGAGCTCTGCTCAGGGCATTTTTATTAGTCTATAAAAAAATATTTGTGCCTAGTTGTAGGGCCGTATAGGCTAGGGTACCTACTAAAGAATGAAAAACGAAAAACAAAAGTAAACTGACCAGATTCGAACTCGCTCACACGAGCATAGAAAACCTGTATTATAGAAGCTAGGCTGACCTGAACATATCTATGCTGCGAAGTTACCGATCATATGCATAATAATAGTAGGTACCTACCTAGATATATACAAACAATTTTTCATTTAAAAAGTGTCATTTCACAAAATCAAATTGTTTTGGATAATGATAATGTTTAGATACTAACTACGTATTTTCTCAATTCAGTTATAAATCATAGAACGGCGTGCAAAACGGAACGTAATTAGAAAAAAAAATACGTATGGTTCTGTATGGTTCATAAGCTGCGTTCCGAATCGCGCTCAGCGCGCTTGAAAGTCGACTCGCGAGAGACAAAACAGCGCGATTCGGAACGTAGCTAAAACGGAACGTACCTAATTAGAAAAAAGAAACATTCTTTTGCAACTCGACCGTCTGGTAAACTGCATCGAATATATTTATCTCATCGTTTATTCAATTTTTCAATTGATTTTCCTCTCACTTTGCATTTATCTAAGTATCTCTCTGTGCATGGTATTTTGCGTTGTATTTTTTGTTTCAGATCAATTTTATCAATGCCACCAAAGACGAACCGCTCCGCATACAGAAAACACACGTGGTCGGGAGGAAAACGAAAATGGAAAAAAGTAGCTGCTAGTTTGCGGCGACATTATAATGGAGTCACATCGTTAGTAAAGATATATATCACTTCTTGGGGCATTTGAATATATTCATTACTAGCCTTTTCCCGCGGACTTCGTCCCGCGTAGACTCAGAATATGCGTACCCGATGATACTATACACATGGTTACGACAGAATATTCTTACTCTTTTATCCAATTCCTCTTATAATAATTTCAAATTTTTACAGTAGAGCTGTGGTTTGGCGTAATAATGATAGGTCGCAACAACGACCTCGTGACCTAACAGATCAGGCGTGCCAAGATGAGAGGGGTATGGGGTCACAACAAAGACCTAGCGGCCTAACAGATCGAGAGAATCAATTGCTAGAAGAAAATTTGTCAACAAGCTGTACAGGTGACAATAGGTTACTCAATTTGTTTTATACTTATTTATTACATGTCCTCTAAATTTTTTTGTTCATTCCCACAAACCCCTCTATTCAAATTCCCAAAACCATAAGAAAGGTTTGCTTAGCAGTCATTGTATGTTTGTATATAAACAATTGCAACAGTGGGCAAATATCGAACATTCCGCTTCAACTCCTGAAGTATACTACTACTACAGCCTATTTGTGTCCCACTGCTGGGCACAGGCCTCCTCTCATCGCGAGAGGGTTTTGGGCTATAGTCCCCAAGCGGACCCAGTGCGGGTTGGGGACTTCATACACATCTTTGAATTACTTGGCAGATGCATGCAGGTTTCCTCACAATGTTTTCCTTCAGCGAAAAAGCTCAGTGGTAAATTCAAATTTAATTTCGCACATAAGTAAATTTAGAGGTGCAAGCCGGAATCGAACCCTCGTCCTGCATCAGAGGTGGTAGGTCGAACCACTAGGCTTCACGGCTCCTGAAGTATACCAAACCAAAATGTCGTATGATTTTCAGTATTTTGATTTTGATATAGGTGGACAGTTTGTATGTATATCTTTTTTTTTATTTTGCAGAGCTCCATTGAGAACATATGATCGTCTAAAACCCATTATTCGAATGGAAGCATCATGCACTTCAACTAGCAATAATGAAACTCCAGTAGAAGAAAATTCATCTCGTCCAATTGATATAAATTGGCCTGCTCCAGACCCCGCAGTAGAAAGCCATGAGTTGCAAGTAGAAACTGTCCCAGATGAGACATTGTCTGACCTTACTGGGTATCGTATGGTGGACATAAAACATGTTCTTCAATGGGCATTTTCCATGGAGCAACATAAGAAAGCTTGTACTGGATCTATCATTGATTTAGTGTCAGAAACAAAAACTGGATTTCACAGTGTATTTACTTTTAAATGCAGCATGTGTGAAAAAATTTGGAAACAGACTAATGAGAAAAACGAACAAATCAACAAAGCATTTGTTTGGGGTACTGTTACAGCTGGGAGCTATTATACAGCTTCTGCACATGTTACGGCTTGCATGGATATACCGACCATGTCAGCTAACAAATTCCGATCCATTGAAAAAGAATTAGGTAATGTTTGGCAAGACCATTTGACTGAAGAAATCATAAAAGCTGGTGAAGAAGAGAAAGCCATCGCTATTGAGAAAGGCCATGTCAATGAGCAAGGCATTCCATATATTACAGTGTATGCCGACGGAGGCTGGCTGAAAAGATCATATGGTCACAATTACAATTCAAACTCTGGAATGGTATGATAACATTTTATTTAGCTATTTATGGATATATTTATCTATACCTACATAATCTCTTGGTTCAAGTTCAATACTATTTACCATGGCATGCTTTCATCCTTCAGACGTCATACTATCTTTGCTTGCAAATGCCAGTAATAGTATTACTACTACTTCAGACTATTAGCATCCCACCTGGGCACAGGCTGCCTCTCATCACAAGAAGTAATAGTGTTACTTTATATTTTATATTTGGCAATTTTTTCAGGCTTGCATTATTGGGAAAGAAACAGAAAAATGTTTGTTTCTTGGTGTAAGAAATAAATATTGCTACCAATGTCAATACTATGAGAGAAAGAGCATGGATCCTAAAGAGCATGTTTGTTGTAAAAATTTCACTGGACCGTCAACAGCAATGGAAGCAGACATTGTAGTGGAAGGATTCAAAAAGAGTGAAGAAATGCATGGGCTGCAATATTTGTCCTTCATTGGAGACGGAGACTCGTCCGTGTATGCAAATTTGAGGAAGAGTGTGTCTTATGGCTAAAGAATTACAAAAATTGAGTGTAAAAACCATGTTGTTAAAAATTACACCAGCGCTTTGTACAAGGTAAGTGAAGATATTTTTTTCAGTCTGAAGTCAGTTTTGAAGTGATTGAAATTCTGTGAAGATACATTTTTTTTAGGTACCTATTCGTCTGTCCAGTCCAACCCATGCAGTTGCTTTGCATAGTGTGTGCACTTTGCCTAAACAGATTGATATTCTATCAAGATACATATATTTTTACGGTTCGCTGTCCGTCCGTCTGCTGTTTGTCTATGTGTATAAAACTGAACTGATGGGATTTATTTGGCACTAGCTTTGCCCGCGACTTCGTCCGCGTGGAGTTCGGTTAGTTCCCGATGGAACTGTGCGTTTTACCAGGATAAAAAGTAGCCTATATATAAATTACCCCCATACAAAGTTTTGTTGCAATCCGACCAGTAGTTTTCGAGTTAAATCCGGACATACATACAGTATTTTTTTCTTCAAATCGTTTTTAGGGTTCCGTACCTCAAAAGGAAAAAATGGAACCTGTCTATCTGTCTGTCTGTCTTTCTGTCCGTCCGTCCATCTGTCAATACCATTTTTCTCAGAAATGTGTAGCGGTGTCAAGTTGAAAATATCAAATATACACCAGTCTATAGTCTCTTGGCTGTGAAAAAATTATAGTTGTACGTCAACGCAACGCGATCATAAGTTGTTTTATTTTTTTGTTTGGTGTTTGTCCTTCCTTCACGTCGCAACCATTGGACCGATTTGGATGAAATTTGGTATGGAGATAGTTTGAATGCAATAACATAGGATACTTTTTATCCCAATATTTCCACGGGTCAAACCAATTGTTCAATACTTGTATAACTATAAATGTCTATATGTATAGTATCATCGGGTACGTATATCCTAAGTACGCGGAACGAAGTTTGCGGGCATCGGCTAGTATTGCATATTTGGGGGTACTTCCCGATGACGTAGAATCATGAAATTTGGCCTGAAGCAAGTTCTAACAGCACACACGTACCCATACTTTTACTTACTACTACAGCCTATTTGCGTCCCACTGCGGGGCACAGGCCTCCTCTGATCACGAGAGGGTTTGCGCTGTACTTAGTGGGCGTGGGGACGCGGGCCCAGTGCGGATTGGGGACTTCACACACATCCTTGAATTACTTCGCAGATGCGTGCTGGTTTCCTCACGATGTTTTTCCTTCACCGAAAAGCTCAAAGGTAAATTCAAATTGAACTTCGCACATGAGTAAACTTGAGGTGCGAACCGGAATCGAACCGCCGACCCTCGGCCACTAAGCCACCACAGCTTTTTACTTACTAATAATAATTATGTCAGTGTCAAATATAACCACTAGGCCACCACGGCTTCGACCTACCGCCTCTTGAAGCCGTGGTGGCCTAGTGGTTCGACCTACCGCCTCTCATGCCGAGGGTCGGGGGTTCGATTCCGGCTCGCACAGGTTTACTTACGTGCGAAATTCAATTTCAATTTACCACGAGCTTTTCGGTGAAGGAAAACATCGTGAGGAAACCTGCACGCATCTGCGAAGTAATTCAAAGATGTGTGTGAAGTCCTCAATCCGCACTGGGCCTGCGTGGGGACTAAAGCCCAAAACCCTCTCATGATGAGAGGAGGCCTGTGCCCAGCAGTGGGACGCAAATAGGCTGTAGTAGTAGTCAAATATAATACATGCAAATTTACTCATACAAACTTATTATTTGCGGTTGGTACAGTAGCAGTTTTTACTGAACCAACCGCAAATAATAAGTTTGTAATAGCAAATTTGCATTTTACGATGTCCCCAAATTTTATTATTAACCGACTTCAAAAAAAGGAGGAGGTTTTGAATTCGTCGGAATTTTTATTTTTGTTCAAAAGCTGGGACTTCCAAGTTGGTCCCATAGTTCTGATGATGGGTTCCATGAGAAAATGAGGGGGAACTCCTCAAAATTTGCTAGCACGTAGATGATTTTGGTGTCAATTTCGAAGATTTCAGAGTTACTTTTGTATTTCTATGGTAAAGTTTGGAAACTAGCCAAAAAAAAAAAATTAATAAAAACCGCCTTCAAATTCTGACAGACTGCGAAGTTGGTGTCAAGTAAACCGACCCAAAGGAATAAATCATATAGTGCACTTGACATTGACATCGCAGTCAGTCGGAGTTGAAGGCGGTTTTTTGTTTGTATGTATGTTCCGCGATTACTCCGTCAACTGTCCCATTAGTCCCATATTAATTTGGTTGTCAAATCATCATGAAAGGCATATGTCTTGATACCCATTTCTCATCCAATGCCTCAAACAGAACTATAGAAATATCATCAAGCCGCCTTTGCATGTAAGTCATTTTCTGTCTTTCTAGTTGGAATAGGTACCGGAGAGGGTTATCCATCTTTTATGTAATTGAAGACGAAGGAGATCTCTATATACATATATATAACGCTACGTCTATCCGTCCGTCCGTAGCATGTTATAAATGCGAAAGTAACTTTGTCTGTCTGTCTGTCAGTCACCACTTCACGCTTCAACCGTGGAAACGATTTTGATGAAATTTGGTGGTTTTGGCGTAGAATATAGGGAGATCACTTTGTAAATAACATAACCGTTGTTTTTCGTCCATCAGGATTGAATGCGACGCAACACGGTCCCTTGTCAAATCACCGTGAAAGGCATATGTCTTGATACCCATTTCTCATCCAATGCCTCAAACAGAACTATAGATCTTCATCAAGCCGCCTTTGCATGTAAGTCATTTTCTGTCTTTCTAGTTGGAATAGGTACCGGAGAGGGTTATCCATCTTTTATGTAATTGAAGACGAAGGAGATCTCTATATATATAACGCTACGTCTATCCGTCCGTCCGTAGCATGTTGTAAATGCGAAAATAACTTTGTCTGTCTGTCAGTCACCACTTCACGCTTCAACCGTGGAAACGATTTTGATGAAATTTGGTGGTTTTGGCGTAGAATATAGGGAGGTCACTTTGTAAATAATATAACCGTTATTTTTCGTCTATCAGGATTGAATGCGACACAACACGGTCCCGTGTCAAATCATCATGAATGGCATATGTCTTGATACCCATTTCTCATCCAATGCCTCAAACAGAACTATAGATCTTCATCAAGCCGCCTTTGCATGTAAGTCATTTTCTGTCTTTCTAGTTGGAATAGGTACCGGAGAGGGTTATCCATCTTTTATGTAATTGAAGACGAAGGAGATCTCTATATATATAACGCTACGTCTATCCGTCCGTCCGTAGCATGTTGTAAATGCGAAAATAACTTTGTCTGTCTGTCAGTCACCACTTCACGCTTCAACCGTGGAAACGATTTTGATGAAATTTGGTGGTTTTGGCGTAGAATATAGGGAGGTCACTTTGTAAATAATATAACCGTTATTTTTCGTCTATCAGGATTGAATGCGACACAACACGGTCCCGTGTCAAATCATCATGAATGGCATATGTCTTGATACCCATTTCTCATCCAATGCCTCAAACAGAACTATAGATCTTCATCAAGCCGCCTTTGCATGTAAGTCATTTTCTGTCTTTCTAGTTGGAATAGGTACCGGAGAGGGTTATCCATCTTTTATGTAATTGAAGACGAAGGAGATCTCTATATATATAACGCTACGTCTATCCGTCCGTCCGTAGCATGTTGTAAATGCGAAAATAACTTTGTCTGTCTGTCAGTCACCACTTCACGCTTCAACCGTGGAAACGATTTTGATGAAATTTGGTGGTTTTGGCGTAGAATATAGGGAGGTCACTTTGTAAATAATATAACCGTTATTTTTCGTCCGTCAGGATTGAATGCGACAACACGGTCCCTTGTCAAATCATCGTGAAAGGCATATGTCTTGATACCCATTTCTCATCCAATGCCTCAAACAGAACTATAGGTCTTCATCAAGCCGCCTTTGCATGTAAGTCATTTTCTGTCTTTCTAGTTAGAATAGGTACCGGAGAAGGTTATACATCTTTTATGTAATTGAAGACGAAGGAGATCTCTATATACATATATATAACGCTACGTCTATCCGTCCGTCCGTAGCATGTTATAAATGCGAAAGTAACTTTGTCTGTCTGTCAGTCAGTCAGTCACCACTTCACGCTTCAACCGTGGAAACGATTTTGATGAAATTTGGTAGTTTTGGCGTAGAATATAGAGAGGTCACTTTGTAAATAATATAACCGTTATTTTTCGTCCGTCAGGATTGAATGCGACACAACACGGTCCCCTGTCAAATCATCGTGAAAGGCATATGTCTTGATACCCATTTCTCATCCATTTCTGTCTTTCTAGTTGGAATAGGTACCAGAGAAGGTTATCCATCTTTTATGTAGAGATCTTCTACTATCTAAAGTCCCGCGCCTTCACATTTCAAAACGCTACAATTTTTTCATTATTATTTAAAAAGCACCACCACTCACCCAACGCATAGTTGATGGCTGTCTCAGCTCGCACACATGTGTTGAGAGTGTTGGTGGTGCTTTTTAAATACATTGAAGCGTTTTGAAATGTGATGGCGCGAGACTTTAGATAGTAGAAGATCTCTAATTGAAGACGAAGGGGATCTCTATATTTATATGTATATATATAACGCTACGTCTATCCGTCCGTCTGTAGCATGTTGTAAAGGCGAAAATAACTTTGTCTATCTGTCAGTCACCACTTCACGCTTCAACCGCTGAACCGATTTTGATTAAATTTGGTTTGGAAATAGTTGAGTTTCGGGGAAGAATATACTCACTTTTCACGTTCTCGTCACTTTTTATCCTGGAAAAGCTCGCAGTTCCTGGGGGAATCATGATAAACGAATTCTACGCAGAGGAAGTCGCAAGCAAAGCTTGTTTTCTATAAAGAATATAACCGCTATTTTTTTGTTCACCAGGACCACATTGTAACCCGCTGTCATATCGTTCTGTAAAAATAAACTGAACAGCCACATTTATTACTATCCGTAGAGTGCGGTAGAGTAATCTTTTGTCTCTATTTCAGATCAAACTGTCAAGCATCTAGCTTCTGGAATGCCTGGTCTTCCTGGGAGGGATGCAGTAAGCCTTCTCGAAGAGAAACTGATTACATTTCACATTTCAACAGTATCTCGGGCCCCTCCTGTGAGTAACAACGAAGAGACGTTGTGAAACCAATTACTGCTAATCAGAACCAACCTTATCACGTGTAAAATTGTGATATATATTAGTTATATTTCAATAAACTGATGTCAGAAATGTATAGCAATTTTATTTTCCTGTGGCCGTGTGGCAATAAAATATAAACCAACCAAGAGGATATGTACCTACTGAGATAAGGTAAAATGAAGAATAATATTTGGGATTCGACATTATTGATGTACTCCCAAACTAGGATTACCTGTGATACGGGTACTAGACAACGATATAAGTAAATCTCATATGATAAAATTCTCGTGTCGCAGTGTTTGTAACCAAACTCCACCGAAATCGCTTGGCCGATTCTTATGAAATTTGGTGTGTATGTTCAGTAGGTCTGAGAATAGGACGTAAGCTATTTTTCTTACCCACCCAAAAACAAATCCAAGGCGGTACGAAGTCCACTGGGTCAGCTAGTACTTATATAGAGAAACTTACCGCCTTGATTTTTTTTCTTGGATGGGTACGAAAAATAGCTTCCTATTCCTTTTCTCAGACCTACAGAACTTACACACCAAATTTCATAAGAATCGGTTTAGCGATTTCGGAGGAGTTTGGATACAAACACTGACACGAGAATTTTATGTATTAGACAGTTAGATATGTAAATACATATGCAAATAAAGATCCATGACATGAGAACAAATATTCGTTCTCATCATACTTTGTCAACCGTGTAGGTGTTTAGATACTTTGATAAAATATTACGATATTAGGAATTTGTAAAGTAAATTAAACTATTAGTAATTAAACTATGTTATTGAACTATTTAGTTGATCCTTACTAATAATAATATTATAATGTATTCTTTTCTTTACATTTACCTTACCTACCTACTTGAAAAAATTGATGTCAAATGTGTAGAAATTTTACTTTGGTTGCTTCGCAAAGCAGTAACAATTTACCACCACCAACAATGAAAAGCAATGATCTAAAGAATCAAGTTGGTATAGGTACTAAAATGTGTACATATTTTTGTTGGGATGGGTACATAATAGTACAATTTATTGCAAACCGTGCGCGGAACACTAACCCGCTTGGGCCTTAGGTACTCGGTTGCCATACCGTTTCGCGGAATAGACGCGCGTCTCGGAAAATAGCCCTGTCCCGCTCTCTCCTACCGGCCGACCCTATGCCCACGCGCCGCGCGCGCCAGCCAGCCAGTCAGTTGTGCAATCGCTACGCACACGCTACATTTGCCACGAATTCACGGTCACTTGTGATTAGGGCTTCGCCCCACACCGTCTTCTCATTTCTACATCTGCCAAGACTCCACCGTGCGTATAGGTATATTATATTTTCGACGCCGCAAGACAAAACTGACATGTTTATAGTGAGGCTGCGGTCGCTCTTTGTGAGACTAACGGAGAATGATATCTCAGAAAGAGCGCAATTGGACATAACTTACGCCCTCCTTTCTAATAAGATAAGGAAAAGAGTACGGAGGGAGGACTTCACAAACTTCAAGGAGCTGCCCTTTCGTGCGAGAAGTGTGGAGAATTCTGTCGACGAGAGGGAGAGGAAAGCTAGCAAGGCGCCCTGCGCGCCCACGGCGGCTGCGGCGCCGCAGCTTCGGCCGCGCCGACTGCCTAGACGCCCGCGTCAACCCAGGCGAGACCAAATCCCATAATTGCTTTGCGAACGCACAACGTGTTATCAGTGAAAAAATAAAAGTGATCAAAGCTTTTATAGTAGAGATCTTCTACTATCTAGTCCCGCGCCGTCACATTTCAAAACGCTGCAATTTATTTAAAAAGCACCACCAACACTCAACACATGTGTGCGTGCTGAGACAGCCATCAACTGTGCGTTGAGAGTGTTGGTGGTACTTTTTAAATAATAACAAAAAAATGCAGTGTTTTGAAATGTGAAGGCGCGGGACTTTAGATAGTAGAACATCTCTATCTAGTCTCGGTTGTGTTTCGGTAGTGAAGTGCGTCCGTTCGACTCGGTAGTAATGTCCCTGCCCTCCATGCCAAATACCTTCTGATATTATAAGTGCGAAAGTAACTCCGTCTGTCTGTTACCACTTCATGTTTCAGCCGCTGAACCGATATTGATGAAATTTGGTTTGGAAATGGTTGAGCCCCGGGGAAGATTACTGGTCACTTTTAATCCCGGAAAAGTGGACAATTCCTGGGGAATCACGATAAACGAATTCTACGCAGATGAAGTCGCGGGCAAAGCTTGTATTTTATAAATAACTAGCCTTTCCCCGCAACTTCTATGTGCAAAAATATTAAAATGTAAAATCCCGTTCTTTTCCCTTCCCGTGGGAATTTCGGGAAATCCTCTCTTAGTGCTCCCCTACGTTCCCTAAGGAACCTGCACGCCAAATTTCAGCTCTCTACAACCAGTAGTTTCGGCTCTGCGTTGATCGATCTGTCAGTCAGTCAGTCAGTTTCTTGTTTTATATATATAGATATAACCGCTATTTTTTTGATCACCAGGATTGAATGCGGCCATACAACCCGCTGTCATATCATCTCAGAGAGATCCTCTAAAAAAACTGAATAGCCAGATTTATTATTATTATCCGTAGAGTGTGATCGAGTAATCTTTTGTCTCTATTTCAGATCAAACATCTTCTGGAATGCCTTGGATCTGTCTTCCTAGGAGGGACGAAGTAAGCTTTCTGGAAGAGAAACTTTCTGGAAGAGATTACATTTACCTGTGCCTGCCTGTTTGCGGCCTGTGAGTAACAATGAAGAGACATTGTGAAACCAATCACTGCTAATCAGAACCAACCTTATCATGTGTAAAATTGTGATATATTTTGTTATACCTATTTTAATAAACTTGTCAGACATGTGTAGCAATTTTATTTTCGTGTGGCTGTGTGGCAATAAAATGTAAACCAAGAAAGAGAATATTTACTTACTGAGATAAGATAAAAAGATGAAGATAAAATGAATAATATTTGGAATGCAACACAACATTGTCTACTCTCAAACTAGGATTACCTGTGATACGGTTACTAGACAACGATATAAATACTTATAAAGAGAAATATGTAAATACATATGCAAATAAAGATCCATGACATGAGTACAAATATTCATTCTCATCATAGGTAGGTAGGTAGGTACCCTGTCAGTCGTGTAGGTGTTTAGATATTTTGATAAAATAATACAATATTAGGAATTTGTAAAGTAAATTATGATATATTGAATTGAACTATTTAGTTGATAATATTATATACTATACCTTGGACAGCTCATCGCACCAACATCTCGGTGCTCAAAGAACTCAAACTCGACCAACAATATCCGTCCATGGTTCGTCTAAGCCGAATCGTCAAATACTTCGGTCACATCTACTACTACTACTACACAGCCTTTTCACGGCCCACTGCTGGGCACAGGCCTCTCATTACGAGAGGGTTTGGGCTGAAGTCCCCATGCGGGCCCAGTGCAGATTGGGGACTTCACACACATCTTTGAATTACTTCGCAGATGTGTGCAGGTTTCCTCACGATGTTTTCCTTGACCGAATAGCTCAGTGGTAAATTCAAATTGAATTTCGCACATAAGTAAACTTACAGGTGCGAGCCGAAATCGAACCCCCGACCCTCTGCATGAAAGGCGGTGGGTCGAACCACTAGGCCTCCACGGCTTACCTTCAGTCACATAACTCGTGGAAATCCGACAAGTTGGAGAGACTAATGCTGAAGGGAAAAGACCCAGAGAGAGGAGGCCGAACAGGTGCCGCCGGTAAATGCGGCGATGCACCAGGGCGAAGATCGCTGCACATGGAAGACCGTCACAAGAAGTATGTGCCGGAGGAGGAGGATAATGTAACGAAATACACACGGATTTTTATCCTTTGATTAAAAATAGTAGTAGAAATAAATAATCATATCTAGATCAAAAATATTTCTATAATGTCAAGTAAAATATATCAAAGGTTTCACTAGTTTTATTTTTCCCCTTTACAAATATTTATTATAGAAAAAAGAAAAAAAAAATACAAAAAGTTGAAAAAGTGAGGATCGAACCCACGACTTCCACGATTTATACTTCATAAAAAGAAATCACAAAACCACAGCGCCACAGAAGCTCTATATTTCTCGGCGAAATTAAGCCTTGGTTTCCACTACGTTTCACTACCTCTGTATGTGTGCGTGAGTTCATTCTCGGCAGACTGCTCGCCTTTTTTCCTAAATGAAAGGTGATGTACGGATAATTATGTGAAATTGAGATGTATAATATATCCCTTCAATCGCATAGTCCATCAAAGTGTACCTTTGGGCTTGGAATTTGGCGTAAATCCTGAAAATTACAATATCTACCACCCGCGCCATCTATTATCGTAGAGGCTACATAAAACCGTGAGTTATCACCTTAATAAAATCAAACCAGTTATTCACACCACCTCACGTAGCCCTGACAATTAAAATCAACAAACCTTCATAGTAAATTACAGACTCATTATAAATGCAACGTTATCAAGGACGCGTGCACTCAACAAGCGAGCTGTCAAATTAGAGAAATTAATACAACCTGCCCGAACAGGTGCAAAATCTGCCCGCAGAACACCTGCTGCCTCTTAGGGTTGCCAGTTAAGCAAGCAATTTGTAAGTTTTTTTACGGAGCGTGTTGTCGATTTCTCCTTCTTGACGAAGCATATTATTGTCTGTTGCAGTTTGTTGTTTTCCCTAGTGACATGTGAGCTGTCATTCCATATACTTCATAGAAACGTCATTTACTCCTCAGGCGTATTCTTAGACTCTTGCTTCTTTGTTATAAAAAATATTGAAATGATGTATGGAACGTCGTTTTTTTCTCGCATTCTAAGTGAAAAGTAGAGTGTTTAACGCGCAACTAAACAACCATAATGACACTCGAACTATAGGCACCCTCGCTCAGTTCGGGTGGCTAAACATCTCGTGTCATTATGGCTTGTTTTAGACCATTGGTAAACAATCTACTATTTTTGAAAAATAAAGATTTCATATACATATATGTGCATGTTTATGCATGTTTTGTTTAGATAGATGATATATATATCTATCTAAACAAAACATGCATAAGGCCATTTCGGTCAAACATACAATGCCATGGCATAAATGCATCCAATTATAGTTTTTCCAACACTAACGCGGATTAACCTCGTGGCCTTGCTCACGCGCAGCTAACTATAGCGGAATGATCGATGGATCGATAAACATCGTCATCAATCATAAATGCGCTCAAGATTACCTACACATATTTTTGGCCAAGTCAACGCTATAAAAAACACTTGACTTAGTTTATTTTATTAAGCAAGGATTATGAGTATTTTATACATAGCTTGTTTTACGGTGTAGCGATTTAAAAAAAAACGAATTTCATCTAAGTGGGTAAGGATCTGGTGGCTTACAAAATGATATCATTTATTTTAGAATAAATGTACACCATACCGGGAATGTGTACCGGGAGACGAGCTGTCGGTAGGCCTCCAACAAGATGGAGCGACGACCTCGTGAAGGTCGCGGGAAACCGGTGGAAGCAAGTAGCACAGGACCGGTCTGAGTGGCGAGCCTTGGGAGAGGCCTATGTCCAGCACTGGACGTCTTTCGGATGAAATGATGATGATGATGATGTACACCATATACCCTTTAATGTGCCCAATGTATAAGAAATGCTATGGTTGCAATAAATAAATAAATACTAAATACAATGAAGCATTACTTATGTGTAAGTACCGATAATCTATACTAATATTATAAATGTGAAAGTGTGTTTGTTTGTTTGTCCTTCCTTCACGTCGCAACGAGTGGACCGATTTGGATGAAATTTGGTAAGGAGATAGTTTAAGACCCGGGCAATAACGTAGGATACTTTTTATCCCGATATTTCGACGGGAACGGGTTTTACACGGGTCAAACCAATTTTTCAATACTTCTATAACTATAACTGTCTATACTGGGTGCGTTAGCAATTATTATGTATGAAAATAATAATAAAAAAAAACGTGTTTCGACCTAAGTTCATATAACATTTATTACTTTTTATAGCCTCAGCAATTAGTAGTTAAAATCTCTCGCAATGCTCACGAGCACCTTGTATGTATAGTATCATCGGGTACGCAAATTCTAAGTCTACGCGGGACGAAGTTCGCGGGCATCATTTAGTAGATTTTATAATTTACAAAACGATTTATTTTAAAACAGTAGCAACCCTAATTGAAGGAACTATAACGTCCAATGAGAAATTATCCTTCTTTAACAGCATACAAGATCCAATTTCCATTAACCAAAGTAAGAATTAATAAAGTTTACAGAAATGGGTACACAAAAAGTTGCACGCAAAATCTTGAACAGGTGGTATCCAGTTAATACCGGTATGTGTCAAAAGAATATTGAAAAAAATAGAGGGACATTCATTGTCGACAAATTTATTCAGATTGCGATCTTGAAATGGATTCTTTGTGTTTAAAATCCTGATAAACTATAAATCTATTACTAATAATAAGTCTGTAGAAGAAGTCGCGTCTGAAACTTGAAAATTAAATAAAACTATCAAGTCGTGGGGACTATATAAACAATACTGAACACAAAATAACGATTTTTAGAAAAAATAAGTTTGTATGTATGTATGTGTGTATGTATGTATGTATGTGTGTATGTATGTATGTATGTGTGTATGTATGTATGTATGTATGTCTGTATGTATGTATTTATGTATGTATGACCGGATTTAACTCGAAAACTACTGGTCAGATTGCAAAACAATTTGGTATGGGGGTAATTTATAACACTGGTCAACATTACTTTTTATCCCGGAAAAACGCATAGTTCCCGCGGGAACGATATTTGAGAATTCCAGGCGGACGAAGTTGCGGGCAGAAGCTAGTTGTCAATGAGTAGAATGCTGGGATGACGGCCATGAGAGAATTGGATGGTTGAGGATTTACAATCAGCCGGAGAAAAATGGCCCCGTCAAAACGGGTGCCCGACCAGCTCGGGCACCCGTTTGGCCTTCGTTATAAAGAGGCGTTATTAGCATATTGGAACGTATTTTCTAATGTCAGTTTGCTCCATATATTTTGACATATTCTGTTAGGCACTGTTCGTCCATATGTTATTTACTTATTATAGGTCAATGGTTTTACACAATAAACTTTACTTTACTTTAGTTAGACAGTAGGACCCCCGTTCATGTGATGAGTTATAAGGGCTTATGTTCAGTAGATTGTCTTTTTGTTGACAATTGGTGACATGGTGACGTCGTTTTCGAGAAAAATCAATTTTATTTAGATCACCGTTTGAATATTCAGAGTTATAATTATTAGTTGACAAGACAAATGACGCGTTGTCTAGTTATGGAAAAAGGTGATTAGACAAGTACCTACTAGCTTCTGCCCGCGACTTCGTCCGCGTGGAATACGGTTATAGCATCCCGCGGGGACTAAGCGTTTTTCCGGGATAAATTTCGATTTAGTCAGTGATAGACTTTCTCGAAACCAGCAATGTACGTCTGACTACTACTAACTTGAATTTTCTCCCCCATCTTGAACTATCATTTCATCTAATTTACAGAAAACTGTAACAAATTATATACTTAAACCTTCCTCAAGAACTACTCTATCTATTAAAAAAACCGCATCAAAATTCGATGCGTCGTTTTAAAGATCTAAGCATATATAGGGACAGACAGACAGCGAAGCGACTTTTATACTATGTAGTGATTTGTCGAAGAAAACACAACAAAAGGTTAGGTCAGCCTTCGATTACGAAATGGCTCGAACGGCCTTAGAAGAAGCTGTTTTCCTCAAACATTCACTTCATCGATTCTTTTTATTACCGGCCAGTTAAGTACAATTTGGTCTAAAAAAAAAGAAAACAGTTTTAGTCATAGTTCAACGCAAATTATTCATCAGTTCATCACTGGCCCCATCGAAATTAGATTCGAAAAAAAAAAGAATTATGAAAAAAGAAAACAGTTGAAAGATTTGATTGGATTTCCTTTGTCACGACAGGAATCAAATAAGAGTTAATACTTGAAAAATAATTGTTTTCTACCAAGCCATGTTAGAGAGAGACAAATAAAGCCGGTCAGAAAGGGGCGGAAAACTTCAATATTAATAAAAATAAATAACGTTGCTCATGCGAATGACAGTGCAGTAAATTGAACAAAAGTAGGTTGATTTCTCGGCAGCGAATTAAATAAATACATACTTAAATTACTTTTATTTATTATCAGGGAAAATCTCGGGGTTTCTCTGCGTGATAGAATCAGAAATGATGATATCCGCAGTAGAACTAGGGTCACCGACATAGCCCGAAGAATTGCGAACTTTAAGTAAATAAATAAATATCTTGGGACGTTTCACACATCAAAATGACCTAGCCCCAAACTAAGCAATGCGAGCCTTGGGGGAGACCTATGTTCGGCAGTGGACGTCTATCGGCTGATATGATGATGATGATTATCAGGGAAAATTATTGTCGTCACGACAAGCGTTGACGTAGGTACCTTAGTAGGTATATTACTTTTAAACAGGCATTCAGAACATTTATATTTCTCGTAATAAATATATCCAAAGTTTTATTACAAATCGATCGTTTAATGTCGAAGTCAAATTAAAAGTTTTATTTACAGGTAAAGTTTTATAGCCCCCTTGTGCTTTAGAAGATCATAAACGTGCGGGGTTCAGAATAACCACAGTCACGTGACAGATTGATAAGCGTCAGTTACATCACTTAAAATTAAAGTCCATAATTAATAAAAATAAAATAAATCTACGCGTCGCAGCCGTGTCATAGGTAAACCGTTATGGATTGATATGTACTGTACTAACGCAAACAGTGACTTTGAAAGGACGGAAAATTATTTTTTGTTTGTCCGTTTATCGATTAGTACATTTAAATATTGAAACACTGATAAAAATATTTAGGTACAAATTAAACTTTTATCGACCGAGTTGATTTTCAGTTAAAGGTGGACCTATTTTAGATTCTATATTGGATATAAGATATAAAAGTTTTCTTAGAATATAGAAAGTAACCTACATATTTTATGACTAGAGATTACGATAGCAAACAAGAAATTTCGAAGAAAATAACATTTCGAATAAAATGACAAAAACAGGTTCTTGTTTTGTACACTTATATACCTACTCATGTAGACTGCAATACCGCGTCTATTATCAAATTCAATTACCTCATTGGCTAAACACAAAGTGACTTGGCTGCACAAATCTGTAGTTTATGTAAATCGTGTCTTAACAATAAAAAGGTTGCATCATTCATTTGTTACCAATGCAGTTTGAACTTTACCAACTTAGAGATATAGTCGAAAATTTTATAATATTCATTGTAGATAGGATGTTGTTGATGAAATCCAATTATATTAACAAATGTATGGCACACGAACACCTGAGGTTGGAAATGTAACGAAGTGGACCACCGATAGTTAGCACGATGTACTGGAGATAAACAGAACTGGCACGTTTTGGTACAGGCTATAAAGTTCAAGTACAATCTAAATACCGTACCTACATGCTATGAAACAAGTTTGCTAGTTTCACTTTCACGCCTTAACTACGGAACTTATCATACAATACAAGGACGATAGATAGAACATGGAGTTATCAGTTTGACATATTGAAAAACGTACATTGAAGCGAGTAAAGCCGGAAGAAAAGATAGTCTTTAAGTAAGCTTGGAATATTCAAAATTTCTTTTTCATAATTTAGATTATCCTGAAACTAAGCATAGTTTTACTATATGGGTAACTTTGAAAAAAAAGTAATGATCGAAGCAAGAAGTTTTCCATCAGCGGGATTTAATAAAAGCCGTGGTGCCCTAGTGGTTCGACCTACCGCCTCTCATGCAGACGGTCGGGGGTTCGATTCCGACTCGCACCTCTTAGTTTACTTACGTGCGAAATTTAGTTTAAATTTAAGTACCATGAGCTTTTCGGTGAAGGAAAACATCGTGAGGAAACCTGCACGCATCTGCGAAGTAGGTATGTATGTTTTAGGAACTGTGCAATGCTCATACAAACCCGATAGGTTTCCGAGCACCAAGATTGTTTGTTTTTTGTTATTTATTTTTGGTTAATAAATAGAAAAAAAAAGTAATTCAAAGATGTGTGTGAAGTTCCAAATCCACACTGGGCCTGCGTGGGGACTATAGCCCAAGTCCTCTCGTGACGAGAGGAGGCCTGTGCCCAGCAGTGGGACGAAAATAGGCTGTAGTAGTAGTAGTAGTAGGGATTTAATAAGTTTTTAGCCTGAGTAGATAATATTTGAGTAGCATCCTTGAATAATCATAATATTGAAAAACTTACAAAATAATATTATGGCAGTGTGAACCTCCAATTATTACCTGAAACAGAAACAGAACAAAAAAATCAACACGTGCAGGACATAAAAATAGTTCGAATACATATTTTACCACAAGACAAGTGTGGAAGCTTTTTCAAAATGTTTATTTTCGTAGCCATTCGTTCTACAGCACGACCCGACTTAGAAGGCGCGCGGCGAAGCACTTGCGCCGTTGACGTAGAGTCTATTATTGCTTAATCCGCGCGCCTTCTAAGTTCAGTTGTTCTATACGCGCAAGCGCATACCGGCGTTGACGATCTACAGGGCTGTCAGTTGGTAGCTATTAACGCTAGGGTTGTCAGAAAAGAATGCGCTGACATTCTTCTTATACAATGTTGGGAGCACTATACTTAAGGCGGTTCTTAACATACAGTCAGCAGCAGAAGTAGATAAGCTGTCCAGGTGTTCAAAATGACCTACACACGACCTTATTCTTAAGACGTTAAGGGCGTGTGTAGGTCATTTTGAACACCTGGACAGCTTATCTACTTCTGCTGCTGACTGTACATCGGTCCATCAGTCTGTTCAAGAACTAACAGTGCCACAGACAGACACATAATCCATACTAATATTATAAATGTGAAAGTGTGTTTCTTTATTTCTTTGTTTGTCCTTCCTTCACTTCGCAATGACGGGACCGATTTGGATGAAATTTGGTATATATATAGTTTACGAGCCTGGGAATAACATAGGATACTTTTTATCCCGATATTTTTGCGGGAACGGGGTTTCCGAGGGTGAAACCGGTTTTTCAATACTACTATAACTATAACCATCTATATGTTATAGTATCATCGGGTAAATTCTAAGACTACGCGGGACGAAGTCGCGGGCAAACGGTTAGTCTTTTTATATTTAAAAATAGAAAAAATTGTGCCTATGGGTGTATGATGAATTTGTGTATACGCCAAAAAATGCCATTCAGAATTGTGCTCAATTGAGATATTTTTAACCTACTTAAAAAAAAGGAGGAGGTTCTCAACTTCTCAATTCGTCGGAATCTTTTTTTTTTTATGTATGTTCACCAAAAATAAATAGTAAACGTGAACCGATTTCGACGATTCTTTCTTTGCTCGAAAGGTGGTACTTCCAAGTTGGTTCCATATTAATTTGGTTCAGTTCTGATGATGGGATCCATGAGAAAATGAGGAAACTCCTCGAAATTTGCTAGCACGTAGTTGATTTTGGTGTCAATTTCGAGGACTTCAGAGTTACTTATGTACTTCTATAGTAATGTTTGGAAACTATAGCCGAAAAAAAATTTTTAAATAAAAAAATTAAAACAGTCTTCAAACTCCGACAGACTGCGAAGTCGGTGTCAAGTGAACCGACCGAAAGAAATGATAATCATATAGTGAACTTGACATTGACATCGCAGTCTGTCGGAGTTTGAAGGCGGTTTTAATTTTTTTATTTAAATTTAGATTTTATTTCGTATAAATTTGCTCGTATAGCACCAGTCAATTTGTGTGTGGACTTCCACCTACATTCACTTCCTTTATGTTTATTGTTTGTATACATTTCAATACATATGAATTTAGACCTCATTTAAATGATAATCAGAGCATTATTCTTGTCAAAACAAGAAAGTGACCTGAACGAATGCACTAAATTCAGGTTATTCAGGGAACTGTAGAATCTAGGCTAATGACATGTCTTCAGCCTTCAGCGATACAGAAAAATGAGGGAAAGTTTCACAAGCACCGCTTACAAGGATCAAAACATGTTTGTTTACTAATCAGCTACATCAGACTAGCCTCATATTTCTCATGTTTTTTTTTTACGGAATTTTTTTTTCGGCCCAAAGTAACTAGTACACTAAGCTGTGGTGGCCTAGTGGTTCGACCTACCGCCTCTCATGCCGAAGGTCGGGGGTTTCATTACGGCTCGCACCTCTAAGTTTACTTACGTGCGAAATTCAATTTAAATTTACCATGAGCTTTTCGGTGAAGGAAAACATCGTGAGGAAACCTGCACGCATCTGCGAAGTAATTCAAAGATGTGTGAAGTCCCCAATCCACACTGGGCCCGCGTGGGGACTATAGCCCAAACCCTCTCATGATGAGGGGAGGCCTGTGCCCAGCAATGGGACGCAAATAGGCTGTAGTAGTAACTACACTACATACATAGTTATCTTACGCGAACCAAGATTTGAGCGCAGCATGAAAGGCGACCACTAGGCTACCACGGTTTAGTAACCTAATTGTTTTTTTTTTATAAAATAAAGGGCTTTCAACACCAGCTGTCCAGCCAATGCCAAGGTTACGTCCGCAAACATTCTGTCTCACTCACACCAAAGAGTAAGCGAGATGGCACTGTTGAATCTGCAACATTTTGGCAAAAAAGATACTATAGCATCTGCCAGTATCACCTGCCGCTCGAATTTGGAACACACCTTTAGCACAATTTTATACGCGCAATGTAGCTGTTACATCGTTGAAGTACTTAATAGGCTAGTAGCTATTAATATTTAGGCCACTTCAAAATTGATCAATCAGAATATCAGCAGAAAAACTCCATACAAGTAGTTTTGCGGGAAAATGCTTTTTATTTCTGTAAGATTTATTAATCTAATATATAAAAATAAGTCGGGTTTTCCTCCCTGACGCTATAACTCCAGAACGCACGAACCGATTTCCACGGTTTTGCATTCGTTGGAAAGGTCTCGGGCTCCGTGAGATTTATAGCAAAGAAAATTCTAAGGCGGTACGAAGTCCGCGGGGTCAGCTAGTCTACTATATAAAAATAAGTCGGGTTTTCCTTCCTGACGCTATAACTCCAGAACGCACGAACCGATTTCCACGGTTTTGCATTCGTTGGAAAGGTCTCGGGCTCCGTGAGGTTTAAGGCGGTACGAAGTCCGCGGGGTCAGCTAGTTTTCAATAAATAAAAAATAATCAGAAATTAGACCAAATTCTGGCTACAATTTGGTCGACTATATTTTGACTTGGCCTTGTTTGTTGATTCCTATCTTTTATGGTGAAAGATCATTTTGTTTAAGTAGTAAGACCCAGTTTCTATATCCACAAAACCATTCGTTTTGTCTACGGACGTTAAAAATTTGACATTCCCCATTGAGGAATGTCAATTTCATTTTATATGTAGTTTTGTGGATATAAAAACCAGGCGTTAATAAAGGTCGAAAGTCTTCGACCAGTGTGTGTTTCCAGTGATGACTTATGGTTCCGAGACGTGGGCGCTTACGATGGTTCTCATAAGAAGGCTCAAATTCACCCAGAGAAAGAAAGAAAGAAAGAAAGAATGAAATCATTTATTTATAACGACACATGCACAATAAAAGAAGACATACACATACAATACAAAACATACAGTCGCTATAAAAAGGCCCCGGCTCAGCGTGAGCTGGCTACCAAATTAATGAGGGCAATGGAGAGGGCTATGCTCGGGGTTTCTCTGCGTGATAGAATCAGAAATGAGGATATCCGCAGTAGAACTGGGGTCACCGACATAGCCCGAAGAATTGCGAACCTTAAGTGGCAGTGGGCGGGGCACATTGCTCGCAGGACTCATGGCCGATGGGGCCGGAAAGTTCTCGAGTGGCGCCCGCGAACCGGGAGACGAGCTGTCGGTAGGCCTCCAACAAGATGGAGCGACGACCTCGTGAAAGTCGCGGGAAACCGGTGGAAGCAAGTAGCACAGGACCGGTCTGAGTGGCGAGCCTTGGGGGAGGCCTATGTCCAGCAGTGGACGTCTTTCGGCTGAAATGATGATGATGATGAATAAAATCACAAAGTATCCTCTTATTTAAGTTACATGGTCAAGTGTCAAGACTAGTTAATTTATGTCACAGTAAGTTAAGTTTGACCCGAGGTTTTTGAGCCGTCTCTACTCGAGACAGTAAACAAACATACAGTATAGAGGTCATCTTGATTCGCTACACTTTCTCTATGGTTCCACACTCGAACATGTCACAGCGTATCAACAATCAGCCGATCGAAAGCACTTGATAACAATGTTTTTATGTGCAACTATAGTTTCGAGCTATACTTAGCTTCTGTCAGCCACTCCGACTCGGTTATCGCGTTCCCGCGGGAACTATGAGATTTCCGGGATAAAAAGTAGCCTAGCCCTTTCCCGGGACTTCAACTATATATCCACAACCATCCAAATCTGTCCAGCAATAGAGATGACGACAGGGTGAAGAAATCGAAATTCTAATTAGTCCGTCAATCAGGTAATAAAAAAATATTAGACACGTATTTATTGTTTTATCAAATTAACAAAGAATGACTAAGTTAAAATGCATTAGGTAAAGTCGGAGAGTGGGGGCTAACTACGTCACCGTTCCCACTGCTGGGCACAGGCCTCCCCTCATCACGAGAGGGTTTGGGCTATAGTCCCCACGCGGGCCCAGTGCGGATTGGGGACTTCTCACACCTCTTTGAATTACTTCGCAGATGCGTGCAGGTTTCCTCACGATGTTTTCCTTCACCGAAAAGCTCAGTGGTAAATTGAAACATAAATAACATAGGACACTTTTTATCCCGATATTTCCACGGGAACAGGTTTTCTACCAGTTATATACTTAAGAGGGTTTATCCTGAAAGTTGGCAACGTCGCATATAGCTGTCAAATGTTTCGCTGTTTTTATTGATTTCTCAATATTACTGAATTAAAGAAGAAGTTATCATTCTATGGTTGAATGACGCGTCTCGTTTTATATTTGTTGGTTAAGCATTCAAATGATAAGATTACATTAAAACGCATGGAAAATGCGATGGAAAGTTTTCAAAAGATGGTACTTCCGTAATCCTAAACATTTCATGTTCCCAGGATAATTGTTGCAATCCATACTTAAGGTTTTATTCAACCATAGAGCGACAATTCATATTTTCATTCAGTAATATTCATAAATTAATGAAAACAATGAAATATTTGACAGCTATTTGCGACGTTGTTGCCAGCTTTGGGAGTAAACCCTCTCAAAAGTACACCCAAGTTCTACATCCGTATTTACACAATAAACAAGATAAACTCAATTTGCCAACTGTACTGATATCTTAAAGTGTCTTTATCAAGTTACTGGAAATAACAAATCAAATAAAAACATCACGTAAATTTTGCTTTGTCTTTTAACATTTTTTTTTTTGCATAGAAAAATGCAATTTTTGCTTAAAATTCATAAAATACTCAAGTAAGCTGGAGTACGTAATAGCTGGTCTTACTATATACGGCACTATTCGAATAATTGAACTGTTTAAAAATTGAATCGTTCTTAAAATCCTGAAAGACTGTAAATTCCATTTTTGGTAAAGAATAAAAACGTTTTGTTAAGTCCTGTTACAAATTAACTATCTTTTTTCCCGCCACAAATTCGTATTTTTAAAATGTTCCATATAATCTCAAGAAGCTTCTACAACATTTCAAAAGTACAATGAGAGAGGTTGTCAGTTTGTTCATAAAACTACATTGTAATCACACGAAACCTAATACCCAGTTTCCTACACTTCCCGTGTTATCCCACGCTATAAAATAATATTCAACAAATCTGTAACACTAGCCGTGACAATCGGACCCTTGCCCGAAAAAAAATAAAAAGTTAACTTCCTTGACCACTTTTGAAATGCATCTATCGTAACTGGAGCAGTTCTTATTAATGTCGGTTTAAAAGCGGTTTTTCTTTGATGTTTGTATTTAGAGATGAAAATTCAAGCTGGTAATTTTAAAGTAATAAGTAAGAGTGAGGTAGAAAGCGTAAATGCGAGTGTTTTTTTTAAGAGTTTTTATTAAACTGTCTTTGTCATGCGCTAGCAACATTGGGTAAGCATTTTATCGAGTCATGATTGTTGTTTAGACGTAATCCTTTTACGACATCGTAGTTTTTTCCAAGTCACGTAAGTTTAAATTTGAGCACCAAATAAAGTAGAAAAAATAAGATAAAAGACGGAATTCACGATTTGTTTCAGTTATACGAGTAGATAAAAAAACAATCATGTTTATCTTCTTGTCTGTAAGTACTTATACATATAAGCTTAGCCGTGGTGGCCTGGTGGTTCGACCTACCGCCTCCCATGCAGAGGGTCGGGGGTTCGATTCCGGCTCGCACCTCTAAGTTTAATTATGTGCGAAATTCACTTTGAATTTACCACTGAGCTTTTCGGTGAAGGAAAACATCGTGAGGAAACCTGCACGCATCTGCGAAGTAATTCAAAGATGTGTGTGAAGTCCCCAATCCGCACTGGGCCCGCGTGGGGACTATAGCCCAAACCCTCTCGTGATGAGAGGAGGCCTGTGCCCAGCAGTGGGACGCAAATAGGCTGTAGTAGTAGTAGTAGTAGTATACATATAAAAAAACCGGCCAAGTGCGTGTCGGGCCACGCGCAAAGTATAGGGTTCCGAAGTTGACGATGTCCACAGTACCTTTCTAAGACTTATTAGCATCTAACTAGCCTGTGGTATGACGTGCCCGCCCGACGCCCCTGCCGCTCGAGAAAAATCATCATCATAAGTTGGTCGACTATTACTCGTAAGTTTGTACAGCCTACGTAGCTGTGATAGTTTTCCTTTCAACTACGTTATATATGCCACAACCGTGATTTTTTTCCAGCCACCCAAATACCACCATTTAGCTGGCAGGAGGGGGGGACACGTGACCCTAACAAAAAATAGCACTTTAAAGCTTAATATTTCACAAACGCATCACTTAATCAAAAAACGGTTTTAACAAACCCACAATATTTTTTTAAGACCTATTCAACGATATGCCGCACTATGGGGTACGCAAGAAAAAAAAGTTACATCCCCACTTTACGAGTAGGGGAGGTACCTTATAAAAAAATATATTTCAAAACTTTATTGTACCACTTTGTCAGCGTAACTAATATGCATATTCATGCCAAATTACAGCTTTCTAGAACTAAGCATCTCCGAGCAATAGTGCGGACAGACGGACGGACGGACGGACGGACGGACGGACGGACGGACGGACGGACGGACGGACATGGCGAAACTATAAGGGTTCCTTGTGGACTTCGGAACCCTAAAAAACAAAGTCGGGTTAGCTACACCATGTTACACCACACTCAAGAACGGCTGAACCGATTTCGATGATCCTTGATTTGTCTCCGTCCCGAATAGGATAATAACCATTAAAATATAAAAAATAAATTCCGCAAAATTATTAATACAGAAAATATAATTTAAAAAAAAATCGCTTCCGCCATTTTCCGCAATTGACAGCTCACGTCATTCATTGACTGTGAGGCGATAAACGAAGTTTGCCGGGTTATCTTCAGCATGATACAATAATATACTTCTCCAGGTATGACAGTCCGGTATTCTGTAGTAGTGTGGGTGTCACCCTAACGTCACTCACACTGATGTGTGTTGCAAGTGGTGTATTAAAATAATCCCCGACCTGTATCCTGAGAGTTTCGTTAAATTATTACGTTCATTTGTTTTTAACTTGTCCCATTTTGTGTGCTTAAACAAGTAAAAGTCAATTGTAATGCGCAAGTAATTCATTTCGCATTATAACGGCAGAAAATATTTTCTTCATTTTTGTTTTATTGCAATAAAGTGGCAACTCGACTTTGACGTAAGGGTGACATAACCCGGATTGGCAGACCGTGAGCTTCAGCTGGTAAAGTAAGGTATTCTTTTATTTGATTCAATCATAGACATACATAATACTTCGTATAGACCGGGTCTACGCACATGACGTATAACCCCACTTTGTTGGTGCCCAAAATTGCCCAATCCAAGTTTGGTCACCAATCGTGACACAGTGCTCAGCGGGACACCGGCGCGTGCGGATGTCAAACAACATACGAGTATACGCAACCCTTAAAAAATGCCGACTTGCGTGATAAAAGGCTGCAGAAATCACGTAGGCAAAGTGAAAAAGTGTCATGAAATATCGTTTCATCGGTGATTAACATTACCTTGTGTTTATTCAATCAATCGAAATATTTTTGTTAACAATAAATTTATGACACGACGTCGCCATATTTATGCCATGTTACGGAGTTGCCATAGTTACGGAGACTGCTTGTTAAAGTAACCTTGTAAGGACGTCATTTTTACACATGAAGAATTTCACGTGAGATGTTTAATTTGGACTTCTAAGAAAATATAAATAAAAAAGTATTATGTCAATAAATAAACAAAAGTTGATTTATGAATCATGTTTTATTAGAAAAAAGGATATTACAGCATTCACGTCGCTTGTACTGAATAAAATGAAAAAGTCAGCAACACCTCTCGTTACGTCACTGCGAGGTTATAGCTCGCAAAACATTCTCGTAGTTCATGCAGTTGACCACCAGACGGCGCTGTATTTCGTTGTATGAAGAAAGTGGTGACTGAATGTTCGGATGGGCCTATCCCTAAGTATAAAAATCATTGGATTCAATGATTTCAAAATGTGCGCACCCGAGCGAAATCTCGAGAATTAAATTCAAAAATAATTCCTTAGATGTTTCGGAAATGTAATAGTACATTACACACCTAGGGCGGTCAAGTAAAGAAAGTCTCAGATCGCGGGTAATTGAGGCCCGAGCCGGAGGCGAGGGCTATAATCTAGCGGTCTGAGGATTTCTTTACGACCGCCCGTGGTTAGTATACGATTTTACGTCACCACCTGGCCGTGAAGAGGGATTTTTCGTAGCGCCCAAGGGCGGTAAATCCCGCTTTTCGGCCTGGTGTGACGTAAAATATTATTTAAACGTTATGAGTTGAAGAGGCAGCCGAGCGTAGGTATCTTGGAGTCCATCTACATTGTTAACCGACTTGGAAGAGGCGATTAAGGACCGCCATTTACTGGCAAAACCATCGGATAACAAGCCATCAATTTTGATGACTTACGACTATTCTAGAATAGTACCTGAGAAGAAAGGTTGTTGTTCTCGAAGCGAAAATCATTTGATCAATTTACCAATTGATCAAACCACCCTACACCCCACCATACAATAACACCACAACAGCTTATGTCCCGCTGGTGGGCAAAGGCCTCCGATCATCACGAGTTTGATTGGACTGGAAGACCCCAAGCCGCGCCGCCGTGGTGGCCTAGTGGTTCGACCTACCGCCTCTCATACAGAGGGTCGGGGGTTCGATTCCGGCTCACACCTCTAAGTTTACTTATGTGCGAAATTCAATTTGATTTAACCATTGTGCTTTTCGGTGAAGGAAAACATCGTGAGGCCTGCACGCATCTGCGAAGTAATTCAAAGATGTCCCCAATCCGCACTGGGCCCGAGTGGGGACTATAGGCCAAACCCTCTCGTGATGAGATGAGAGGAGGCCTGTGCCCAGCAGTGGGACGCAAATAGGCTGTAGTAGTAGTAGCAGTAGTAGTAGTAGAAGACGTTCTACTACCATTACTACAGCCTATTTGCGTCCCACTGCTGGGCACGCAGGCCTCCTCTCATCGCGAGAGGGTAGTAGGCAAGGGTAGTAGGTAGGCAACTAGGCAGTTAGTACAAGTAGGCTCGCTTATTGCAAATTTGGGGCTACTTTTAATTACTTCACCGATGTCTGCTGGTTTCCTCACGATGTTTTTCTTTTTAGACTACTTATTTCAGTAGTTTTATGTTGAATTTCGTTCATTCAGGGGTACCAGTCGAGATATGAATCTATCGCTCTGCCTGAGAGGCGATTGTCAAAGTGACCAAACAGAGTTTCTTTGAATTAAATAAAACATGAAAACATTATACTTAGCAAAGGCCCTGTAAACAGCCTAAATACCGATTCCACCTAACAATCTGTTACTTAATAAATACCACTTGTATTTAAATAAGTCTTTTTCAAATATTTAATCTTTGGGACACGCTTTTATTTCTGACTGTACTTTTCTTTGTAAAACCCTCATCTACCCTTCAAGACGTTTGATTAAACGAGCCCAAATTCGATGAGTTTATGTAGTTTTATTACGGAGTTCCTATGGCCACCTTCCAGCTCCATCATCAGATCAGCTCCACGTCATCATAATATTGCATTGTCACGCGATTTACATATTCGTGCAAAATTTCAGCTCAATCGGAAATCGGAAAGTGGGTCAAATTTAACTTGCAAGATTCCATTACATAGTTACATACAGGTCGACCTAATAAAAGCGTGTTAAAAAAGAACTTAATAACAAGGGAGAATATAGACATGGTACCATGTCTAACGTACGTTAATCTGTTTGTCACAAAAAGCTAAGCGTTCACCTGTCACCGCGCTGTAAACACCTTGGAGTTCCGTAGAGATGGGCAAGTTATCGATAAATAGTATCGATAGTTGAAAAAGATGCCATACTGCATTAGGAAATACTTCGTCGGAATTCAACATTTTCATCTTAACTATGTCTACCTAATTGAACATACAAAATCTTATAATTACAACAATCAAGAATAGTTTGTTTGCCAGAATACGTACAACAAGATCTTAAAATTTAGTGCTAAGTATCAGTATTCAGCCTGAAATGGCATGCAAAAAAAAACTCAGATCAAATGAGGTATCTCGGCTATGCAAAAATTAACGCCATGTTTCATATCATGTTAAAACTGCATAATTTATGACCATGAAAAATAAATCTTATTCTTTAGCCATTGTATCATTGTTTCGGACGAGCAATATGCCAGAAATAAGACAGCCACATTATTCTTGTAAGAAAGCACATACTTATTTTGCAGTCTAAAAAACTATTTAACTACTGAATCTAACTAGATTCAGTCAAATTTTTTGCATAATTTTCAAATTAACAATTCGATCACCATTGTGAAGTATACATTAGCCAACCATAGGTTAATTAAATCGACGTCGATAAACAAGATTACTTCACTATATCCCATCACTAGCTGTAATAACAAAGTCGTTATCTTTACAGGTTTCCGTGTGCGAATGCACGTCAACGATTTTTTTACATCGCGTCTATCGCTCCATCGAATCCTTATTTCTGAAGTGTTAAGGTTTAAATTCGTTTAATGATTTTAAAACGTACAACTTTGTCACTTTTTGGTTTAACGTGAACTTAACAAATATGGAATACAAGTTTTTTTAAAGTTCCTGTTACGTACTTTTTTCGTGCGCTTTGTTTTGGTTATAAAAAACGATGGTAGGATACTATACACCTCCATAATGCTACTAATTTTAATGAAAGTTAAATAGTACATTACATTACAGACATAGGGCAGTGAATTCGTTAATGTTCCAGATTGCAGGTGTTTGTGACCCGAACCGAAGGTGAGGGCCATAAATATGCGATCTGGGGCTTTACGAATTACCGCCCGTGGTTTGACAAAAGTTTTACGTCTTGCCTTGGCCAGAAAGTGAGATTTTCTCTTCACCTAGCGGGCAGAAAATCACACTTATGGCCATGGGTGACGTAAAGTTAGTTTTTTTACCCTGAATGACTTGTAACATGTCGTCGCCGTCGTCATCGTCGTCGACGACCATTATTTTGTTTTCCGTTTTCCTTTGACGTAAAGTTCAGATCACTTTGAAAGCACTCTTCTTGTATTTGTCAAATATTTGAGTGAAAAGTGTTCCAACTCTTTCGTTCTATGTTGGAAGTACGAGACGTCAATAGGATCATTTTTGACGCGGTAATTTTAGGGAGAACCTAACCTACTACTACTAATACAGTCTATTTGTGTCCCACTGCTAGGCACAGGCCTCCTCTCGTCGCGAGAGGGTTTGGGTTATAGTTCCCACGCGGACCTAGTCCGGATTGGGGACTTACCTAATATCTACTGAATTCTTACTGAAGAATTCCATAAGTAACCTTTTAATTTAACCAATTGGACATTTCTCACAAGGTAGCTCAAGCATTTATATCAATTCTTAGACCCGGATATGGTACCATAATGAATGCTTTCGCCGGGATTGCAATATATCAAGCAAAACAATAAGAGTATTCATAGTGGGTCGCTGCACCGAGTCAAGTGGTACGTTCTATGGTCTTTCTCTTTCAATTTCCTCCTACAATCACTGGAGCTTTAATCTCAAGTTCGACCATTGGAACTGGGATAATTTATGTCAGTAGTAAAGTTAAAGGAACGCGTTTGTTCGGAGCGCTCGTTTAAGGAAATGTTCTATAACAATAGAAGAAGAATGTTCAGTGTCAGTTGATGTTTACAACAGACCCCGGAAAGGTAGTGAAATAGTCTAGAAATGTTTTAACCATCGATATTGATAAATAATTAACGCATTGGCATTGGTAACTAATCTGGTGTTGCACTTGTCCATGGGCGACGATGACTGCCTCTCATCAATTAGCTCGTCTGCTCGATTTCCCCTTTGTAGTAAAAAAAATTACCGTGGTTAATCAAAATATAGAAACCAATAGACACGCATTACTTGGTAGAGGTGGCCACTTTCAAAAGGTGAGCCTGTCTGTTTATTCATGTCTGACAACCAAGAAAACTAACAAGAACCATTCAAGAACTCATCTTAAAACGACAAGGAATACATATCACATAAAACGAATAAAATAAAACCGTGAGGCACTATTTACTACTGCTCAAACTTTTTCAAATAGACTCAATTATTCCTTTATACGAATGCCACCTAAGGACTGGCTTCCTTTACACATGACAAAACTGAAACTAAGACCAAAAGCCCAATAAACTGAAAGCGATTCATTTCACAAAGAAATAAAAGGAATGACGCAACGTCAGTTCAAAAGATAAACTGCTTTCACACCCTATCCATCAGCCGTATTTATACTAATGAACGTTAGATCATGGTTATAAATAACGGTAACAGAACGCTTCGCGAGTTAGCACGTGACGTCTTGTCAAAGTGCATTTAAGATGACTCTTTGTCTCTCCTTTCGCGCATTCTCGTCTATGCTACCTGAATCTGCTTTCCTGTTTGCTCTAAATACGTATAGGGAAAAAACCCAAGAAAAGTTTACCTTGCACGTCTTTATCGCTTTTGAACTTCTGTTCACGCAAAGCAGGTTGTTTGTTTTCATTGTGCTCCGTTCTTGATAGGTTTTTCAGATCCAAACTTGCAGTTACTAGATTAGATATCTATCTTACGGTTTGCCTCATGTTTGCTTACTTACTGTAAAATTACCGGTTGGATTATACTATCATTTCTGTCAGTAGGTATTAGTACTGACAGAAATGATAGTATAATCCAACCGGTAATTTTTAAGGTTTCGGCACCCAAAGGGTAAACAGGACCCTATTACTAAGGCTCCGGTGTCCGTCTGTCACCAGACTGAACTGTCTACAGTAGAAATTTTCACAGATGATGTATTTCTGATGCCGATATAACATCAAATATTAAAAAAAAGAACAAAATAAATATTTAAGGAAGCTCCTATACAGCAGACATGATTTTTTTGCCATTTTTATAGATAATAATAGTAGAGAACCCTTAGTGCGCGAGTCCAACTCGAACCGAGTCCAAAACATAATAAAATTTTGTAATAAGGATACCCGATGCAGACGATAGATAGACCAAAGACGGAAGCAGCTACTTACAAAAGAGTGTGAAATTGATACTCTTTGACTAAAAGGGTTTTGTAGTGACCATAAACGGATATTTCTGGCCATAGAGCTTATGGAATCAATTAACGCTTTAGATGGAACATGTCATGAGAATTAGCTCTCTAATTTGACTTTTGATCAGTAACTGTAATAGTTTATTCAGTAAAGTTATTTATATTTTCAAGAAATAAAAGTGGTTATCGGAACTATTGACCTCTTGCAAGGATATTAAAATTCTTTGTTCAATAACTAGAATTGTGAAGCATTTTTTAAAAATTTAGGTTCTTAAGTTATGTTGAATGATAGTGTCAGTAAATAATAGATTAATTAATAAGTAAGTGAACAAATAACCCATGTCTACAATAATCTTGCAACTTGATCTTACGGACTAAACCCCGTTCTAAACCTAACAGGAATAACATCACAAGTCCAGAAACCAAATCTAAATGAGGTTTACGAGCCATAAAAACCTCAAAATGGACTACGCTTTGGACTTACGGCTCCAGCGACCAGCGGCCATCTTTTTCCTGATACATTGCGCGCGATGGTCACTAAACGATGTGCGGTGAGCGTGACGAACGCGCAATGTATTAGAAGAACGTTCGAAGCTGCGTTTGCACTTACTTCGCTCGATTCGGCTCAGTCTGGTTGGTGCAAAACAGATTCGCAGTCATGTCATTGACCTCTACTTGTCTAATAATGGTACGCTACATAATTATAGGCGCAGAATTATATTTGAGTGAGATTAATGATCATGTAACTGTCCACATAGGTATGTATATTATACTCAAAAGTATTTTAATCGCATGTAGATGCTTTCGTTTTAGCTGAGTTTATTTTCTGTTTATATCTTGATAAATAAAACTAATACAGTTGGCGGACTTAATGCCTATAGTAATTCTTCACCAAGCAACCATAAGACAAAAGAACGTTTCTAAATGCAATAAGAAACACCAGAAATATTACGCCGTGTTGCTTTTGGGCTTTTCAATTGCCAGTGAAATCACTAGTATTCGGAATTTACCAATCCTTGTATCAATTTCTACGGAAATTCCTCAACATCAGGTGGCCTGTGTGTCCATTTGCCAAGAAATCCCATAAAATTCATAATTAGGAACATTTTTGTGACCACGAATGTTTTAACACCATAGTACAGCTTAAACCATGACTATGACTAAATTGAAGGGCGCAGAGGTGTTTGATTGAATCATCAAAGTTAAGCTAGAAATGGAAACCACCCTTCAAGAAATTCTTAATTTAATAGTCTTATTACGATGAAATCAAATAGTTTGTAGATTTTCTCCATCGAATTAACTTACATAATACATTGACAATTAGTAACAGAACAGATAATACGCAAGCAATACCAGCATTGAGCGAGATAATAACACTCCCCGGTTTGTTTGATATTGTAATTAATGAAGTTAATTACGTTCTCCATTATCGCATCGCATTGTAGTATCTTAATTAGTTAATGCTCATCTCATTATATGAATCCAATTAGAATAGCGGAATTTCGCACAAAAACTTCTTCATGAAAGTTAGAACGCGCGTCGTACGGTTCTTTTGACTATTTTAGGAATTCACGGGCGAGATCACTTATTTCGTGTACCTTAATGAAAGTCTTGCATGCATGTTAGTTATCTATTTTTTCGTTGTTTTAGGTAGAAAGCGACGGTACAATGCCTATCAATTGTTTTATCGTGATGATGATCACGATCATCAATATCATCATCGTCTCGAATGTTCAGATCGGGTTTATAAAGCTCTTTGTTCTTGAAACATAATATTATTCTCCTAACACTTTTAACAAGGTAAAGACCAATTTGGATTATGAACTACACTGTACAATGAAAATAATTTTGTTATCCTCTTACATTAATACATATTATTTACACAGAATCTTTATTAAAGACACAAACTAGCAACGAAGAATTTATTCACGTTACTTCAGAAATGCCCTACCTTTATGCAAATACTTGCAAATCCTGCTGCCGTCAAGATAACCTTGAAGGCTTACGAGAATGTGACATCACTGCGCCGGCGCACTCGGATTAGACCACATGCTAATTAGTAGCGGATATAGACGCTGATAATGAATGTGTGGTTTTATGCAATGAAATGTTACGCTTTTAAAACTCGCACTCAGTCGATGCTTATTCATAAGATTCTCAGGTATTTTGTGTGCTTCTGCTATAGAGCGCTCTTAAATGCTAATATTAAACTGCGCGCAGGCAACTAGCAAGCAACAGCTTTCACTCACGAACTATCGTTTAAAATTTACAATAGATCCCTAGAAAATCTAGGACAAGAAACCTGATGATTTAGAGACAAATGGTAATACTAAAATAAAGAATGACGAACTTGCCAAACAGGAAGACGTAGTTTGCAACTTTAAAGGTGTAACTAACGAATATGAAAAAATACATTATTTTAAGGTAACGTTTATTTATTCGATATTAATTGCATCATTTATCAACGATCTTGCTGCTCATACCTATTGTTAAGCCTTGAAACTAGGCGATTGTTTTTTTTATCAAGTGTTCATCAAACCAGTTTAAACCATAAAATACCTATACTTTTAAGAAACTTGAAAGATACGGATTAACAACTTTATATTTCACATTGAACGTTAAATAAAGAATCCAAGAAATTTCAATCAAAGTAGCAAGCTTGGTTGAGTAAAGTGAACGTCTCTTTTGTAGCGTCAAATATCTCGACTATGTAAAGATCTGGTCAAAGTGGTCAATAACCGCCGACCTTCGATTTCGCAACGAATGCCGTGAAGAAGATAATGTCTTTTTACTTTGAACACGACACAATTATCGAGTAATTGCGCCTTTAGTCGTTTCTTTTTATTTAATGTTTGTTGACGTGGATTCTTATTTAGAACATTTATTGGAAAAGGAATCAGGTAAATGTACAGTCAAAACCAGTAAACCTAGAAGAATAAACATTTATCATTCATATGTTGTCTCATGAGCAAGTGTACTCAAAACATATTCCAAGGCAATTTTATTTATAAAGAGATGGAGAGGTGCCTAGTACAAGGTGATTCCGAAACGAACATCTAAATCCTGGAATGACGCATTAGTACAACATGATGAGGAAAAAAGGTAACAGGAAAAAAATTATCAATGGTTTCTTTGGCAAATTTCCGAGATAAATTGATCCTGATGAAGGTTACCGAAATTCACCAGACATAAATGAATTGGAAGTCAATGGTGCGACCTTTGACGGTAATTGATGTCTTTAGGTCAAATGATGATTCTGCTATGGAAATACCTGTTGAAGAGTTGTGACAAGAATTTTATGTGCTTGGTTATTTAATGATAAGATAACAGAGGATAAATTGAAGTAACACGAGCTGGAAGAATTAATAGAATGATTTGAAAACCAAATTAGTTTAGTCGCCATAACAGTGTTAAAAAGTTCAGAATTTACTTCCAACAAATAAACCATATAAAAGTTTCTGGAAAGAGATTTATTTTCAAAAACTTCGTTATTCTTCGATATTAAATAGATCTCACGCATTTTTTCCTGTAATACGATTAATGCCTTACCGTCTTTAGTTCTTATAGAAACCTTATAAAACTAAGTTAGTATTCAGTTGTTTTTGAGAACTTTCACTTACAGTCCCTTAGCAAAATATACAAGTCTCATCTTCATTCTTTTGTGTTCGTTTTCTTGTAAAAACTTTTATATCAGACCCGATAACCCCGAGTATCCCCGAAGGAGCAACGGATCACAAACTTATTTTTGCACGTGGCTGCGGCGCTAGTGTCTTACTATAAAGACAAAACTTGTATGAAGATGCTGGTGGTTCCACCTTTTAATACCAGTAAACTTAAGCTGGTATAACGTTCTCGAGTTTTCGCAAAACACTTACTTAGAAGTTTTGCACCCTTATGAAATTTTGATGCCCAAATATGAGCCAGTCCTCAGGGAATTATGTTCTAATAATGTTCCTGTTAAAACTAGCTTTGAGGTTTCTTTGATGTCTGTTCAGGGTTTTATAAATCCTTGTTCAAAGTTAATTATTAGTATCTGGGCGACCGAGTTCTGTTCGGATGAAAATGGCTAAAACCGAGTTTTCTCGGATATAAACCCTGGCTAGATCAATTTATCGCCCCCGTTAATACCTATATTCCAAATTTCGTCTAAATCGTTAGAGTCGTTTCTCAGATCGCTTGGATAAATAAATAAACAGAGAAATATAAATAAATAAATTAAATAAATATCTTGGGACATATCAGACATATTGACCTAGCCCCAAACTAAGCAAAGCTTGTACTATGGGTGCTAGACAACGATATAAATACTTATATAGAGAAATACATACATATATAACTACTAAACATCCATGACTCGAGTACAAACATTCGTGTTCATCACACAAAGTTTGCCCCGAGCGGGACTCGAACCCGCGACCATCGGAACAGAAGGCAGGGTCACTACCAACGGACCAATCCGGCCGTCAAGTCGGCCGGAAATATACAAGATCAACGCGTGTAAAGTATACGATGTTAATCTAAAGTAATGCGGTAGTGTAAAGTAAAAAACACGTGTGTTTCAAATAAGGGATTATATAGGCCTGAAAGCGATGTCATAAGAGCCACGTTACGAGTTACGGCTTTTTCAGGTTCAATAATCAAAACAAGCCTAAAATGTTTTTAGCTTGTTTTTATTATTGAACCTGTCTTCAATTGTTTTATTATATTTTAATTATTTATGTAAGCCAGCGTCTGATAATTTCATAAAATTATCTTGGATTCATTTCAATGTCATCCACCTACGTAGAGGCGTACAAACTTGACAAGACCGCCTGTATTACTTTCTTACATGCATACATTTTTTCATCCCAAATCTCGAAAGCCAGAACTTATTTATGTACAAACTTGACATATTCTAAGCGTTGTCGAATCTGAAATTTAATAAAACACATTATTGTAAGGAACCACCTAACATCACCAAAGGACACGTGAGGGTCTCTCTACCTGCTTTACAAACGATTCGCTATCCGTTATGCCTTTACATTAAGGTATAAAACCAAACAACAGCCATAAATTAATATTTTTACTAAGAAATGTCCCGGAACTGGCAGATTCATAGAATATGTCTTACCTAAAAGCAAAATGACTTAGCTCAAAAAGAGGATAATATGAAATTGGATCTTTAAACACGGATATAAGGTTTAATTGAAATGGTTTAGTGTATGGATTTAGTTTTATTTCCCTTTTTAGTACAACATAGGTAATTAAGTTTCATAAGATTATTATTAAAATGGAGTTCTGCGGTTTGCTTTATGAAGTAGGAAATGAATACGGCTTAATTCCGTTCAAAGGCTTTGAATAATGAAGCGGATTTTACCGGTTTTATGAAGTTTAAATACTTACTGTTTTAAATTTACAAAAAGTTTATAAATTTTCAGTTCACGTGTTTTCTTAGCACCAAGCTCCTCTCTTTTATAAGGATTTTTAACTTTTGTTAATTTAGTAGTACTTAACGGAAAATCAAGTACAGTTTGTGAAAATAATTATAATTACGAGCGACACTGATCTGTGCCAAATTTTTTATTTATAAGTTATTTTTAGTTATAGTTTTTAGTTTTATTTTTATTGTAAGTATTTTAGTTTGTGTTTAAAATAAAAGAATTACTACATTACAAAGGGTCCCGCTAAAAATGTTTTGTTCAGTGGAAGTTAAAATTGTATTACGGATTCCCTTAATTCTCTATGACACTGCATTGTGTGCATATTTGCCTATTTAAACATGTAAGGTGCCCAAAATAACTTCATATCGTATTAAGAAGTTGCAATTGCTCTTTTCTTTATTTGCTCTTAGTATGAGCTTAGCTCTTAAATAAAAGAGAGAGTATGTGTGTTGCCTACTCTCCTCATGAGTAAGAGAGTAAGAGTAAGAGAGAGAGTGAGAGAGTAAGAGTAAGAGAGAGAGAGAGTGAGAGATTAAGAGTAAGAGAGAGAGTGAGAGAGTAAGAGAGCAGTGTCGTTTGTATTATGTGTATTAATTTCACTAAAACATATTAATGTCGTGTTACCTGCTACTGGAGATAGCTTCCTCATGACGCACCATCGTGACTTCCACTGGAACAAAAACAAGTAGCTTAGCATGTCTTCCTTATCATAAGTGTCCAAAAACCTAACCAGTAATAGGTAAAAAAGATATCTAAATATATAAAACTCAAAGGTGACTGACTGACTGACTGACATAGTGATCTATCGACACACAGCCCAAACCACTGGACGGATCGGGCTGAAATTTGGCATGCAGGTAGATGTTATGACGTAGACATCCGCTAAGAAAGGATTTTGCAAAATTCCCACGATAACGGGAAAAATCGGGATTTTACTTTTTAATATTTCTGCGCATACGAAGTTGCGGGGAAAAGATAGTCACTGTATAAACTAGTAAATTAAAAAGCTATTAGAAGTGTTTTCATTGAATAACATGAAAAATACCGCGGCCATTTTTGGATATCAGTTTTTGCGAAAGGTTAAAACAGCGTCATATCAGTTATGATCGCCATCGCTGCGGGCCTGGCTTTAATTAAAATAATACAATGATATAGACTGCATGGAAGATCCTTTTATTTCTCCATAGGATAAAACTTCTAGATTACATACCTATTTTGATTTTATTAAGATTCCGAGACTCTTGCATAAAATGAGACCTTTCATCAAAGTGAAAACTATTTAGTAATTATACGAGCAAGTTCTCTTCAGTGTTCACGGTGCGCGATAAAGTCTTTCTAAAGAATACAGAACATGATAAATACGTGCTGCATGAGCACATATGTTTTATCTCTTTCCTAATAAGGTCCAATGAAATCTAAATGAAACTTTCAAAGAATTCCTAGAAACGAATTGCCAAGTACTTACTAAGTTACTATCAACAAACAGTTCTGAAAAATGATCTTTGGATACTGATGATGCTTGTAGATATGGCTACTTTGGGAGGCTCGTTTCATTTCCCAATGAGAAGTAAGCGATATTTTTTTTAAATAGAATAGAAAGTGGGAACTATTTAGGGAGGTGCAGGTATATTGGCATCGTGTCCCTAGCTTTAGAGAGGCAAACAAGGGATAAACAATTCCTTTTGACAAAGTCGACAAAGATTATGTCAAATGTCAAAAAAAATATTGCGTTCATGTTGTTACATTTGGTGCAATGTACAAAGTGCAACATGAACTCCTATCATTTATTTTTATTCATGCTCCAATTACTTTACAGAGTATTAGAGGCAAAATTGTGGGAACAAACGCAGCCCAATAAAGTATATGTTTGACACGTGTATCTGTGGCCTTGTATGAGTATAGCTCCACAACAGATAAACCGATCTGTTTTTTTCGATAGGTGAAATTAATCTAGAGTTTTAGAGTGTTCTTAAAACGGCTATTTGAAGATCATCAGCTCTTTTATAATGTCAAATCGCGGATTTGTCAATCAATTATTAATTAATACTTATACCATTTCCAGGGACACTGCATCTACGTCCTAATACGCCACAGCACGCGTGCTGAGCTTTCCGGTGCCGATACAGAATAATCCAGTCAATATAAATGGCATCGAAATTGAAAACTATATTTCTAGGTATTCCACAACCGTTGCGAGGTTGTGACATGTCTGTGCTTTTAAAATAACTGATCTTGATGAAGTAGCGTTTAATGTATAGGACGACACAACTTAGAACGCGCGCAGCAATATTAGACTCTGCGTCAATGACATGAGTTTATATTTTATTTCAATGGTATAAGCAAACGACGAACCGGTAGATGAGCTGTCGGTAGGCCTCCAACAAGATGGAGTTACGACCTTGTAAAGGTCGCGAGAATGCGGTGGATGTGAGTGGCACAGGACCGGTCTGAGTGGCGCGCGTTCTATCGGCTGAAATGATGACGATGATGAGGCAAACGAGCGCACAGCCCCACCTGATGGTAAGTGGTCACTGCGACCCATGGACACCGAAATCCTATGATCCCCAATTAAGAAACCATAAGGTCTCGAATGCGTTGCCTACCCTGAGGCCAAAGATGGAATGACTGTGCTAGAAATTTCACCAGCTGCCTTAACCCCCTGCCGGAACACAACAGTGCGAGCACTGCTATTTGGCGGCAGGTTAGCTTGGAAATACGGTGGTGCCACCCCAGACGGATTTAGCACCAGGCCCTACCACGTAGGGGTAGACCAGACACCACTTCCTTTTATTTGCTACGACTCTCGCTTCTTCAACATTCATTCCGTTCCCCATACATGCTGGTCGGTTTACAGTACTTTTGACCTGGTCTTTTATCAGTGATAAGCTATCCGTCTATAGCAAGATGGTATATTACTGTTTTACCTATCACTGAATAGGCGGAAAATGTACTCTTATTACTTGCTGCTAGTACAGTACAATATTTTGACTTTACTTCAACACCGTTCCTAAATAAACCAAACAATGGCGCAGGATGTCAAATTTCCATACCACTTCACAAAACCATATCTATAAATTTTCCCTTGTCCAGACCATATGTCGCAGCTTCATCAGATACAACTTTAGAGTGTATAATGACAAGCATAGTTTCTAAAATCGCGAAACGCACCTTGACTTAGGACAGTAGGTATAGTTCGAGGTGATGTTAGGAACCAAAAACAATGCCTGCTTTGCTTAGCCTGAATCAATAACAAGCTTAGTCACAGGACTTTGATTATTATGAATCACTTATTGGCACTGCTATTGTTGTGATACAGTATATCAAAGGTTAAGTTATGTACTATGATTTCTGAATTTATTACATTTAGGTAAACCAGCCTAGGTTATAGCCGTGGCAGCCTATCTAATATATAAAAGAAGAAACTGACTGACTGACTGACATATCAACGCAGAGCCGAAACTACTAGTCGTAGAGAGCTGAAATTTGGCATGCAGGTTCCTTGGGGAGCGTAGAGGAGCACTAAGAAAGGATTTCCCGAAATTCCCACGGGAACGGGAAAAAATGGGATTTTTACATTTTAATGTTTAGGCGAGTACGAAGTCGCGGGGAACATCGTAGAGAGCTGAAATTCGGCATGCAGGTTCCTTGGGGAGCACTATGAAAGGATTCCCCGAAATTCCCACGGGAACGGGAAAAAATGGGATTTTTACATTTTACTTAATGTTTAGGCGCGTACGAAGTCGCGGGGAAAAGCTAGTTGGTTTAATATAACCTCTCATCACCATGAAGTCGGAAGGTCGGGGTGAGAAAAATTGAATTTTCTGCAACTTCTACCTGGAGTTCTTATTTATTTTTGGTTTGATTTTCTGACATTGACTGAGACCTTGCAAACATCATTTATGTTTCTCAGTGCCATCATCATAATTAGATCAGGTTAGCTTGGTCTTTGACTGCATTGGAAATCCAGATATATTTCCGTTTTTTTTTACTTTAGTGCCTAAATGTATAAATATTGATAACGTTAATGCATCTGTCTTCTAACAACAGTTACAGTTATTGCAAACATAAGGGTTCATTCATAAGGGTTATTTTTCATAGTTATCGATTGTGAAAACCAACAACGACCAAGGGGTGCAGTGCGCCACACCCTTATGAAGGTATTTCTAATATCTAAAAACCTGAGTCACGTATGTTCCAGCTAATCAAGTAATATTTGAAATCATAAACGCATGACTAACAATTGACTTGACTTTTTTATCGAATTAATAGCATCTCGACTCTGTAACCAGCCAGTAACAACGGTGTCGTCTCTTTCAAAATTTTCAAATTAAGAATCGTCTGTGACGCGTTGTCGCAACACTCGCAATCATTGTTTTTCATTCCAATTGATCGATTAGTCATGGCAGTTGAAGCGTTTAAAAAAATAATTGCATCTACACAGCCATCCTACAATGACCACGTGGACCACGTCCTTTTAGGACATGGCCAAAGAAATTATAAGATTTATATATTTTCAAAAAGTGACAATTTGGGATCTTTTTGGGATTCCATAGAAATAGGTGTATCAAGTATGCTACCGTAGCGATATTAATCGATAAAACTGTCAATTTCAATATTGATAACATATCAGTATAATAATGATAAGCAGATAGACGCACGCACCGGTGTTCACGGATGGCCTAGATTACGAAGAATTTATTTTTTTATCGTTAGCAGAGGGTCCTTGGACCGTCAGTCAAACCCATTATAATATACATATATTTTTATAACATAATATAAACTACAAAAGAAGAAAATAACGGTGCTCAAAAACTCATTTAAAATTTACATAAACCAAGTAAACCTAAATACATATTAACACAAGCCGAAGTTGATATAATCGAATTGCAAATTACATATTTCCTTAACTGACCCTTGCGTAACCTTTAAGGTTTGTCAAAAGTAGTTACCATATTACCATACTACTGTGCAAGTATGGAAGAATGTTGATACAAACTAGCTATTGAACGGGCTTCCTGCAATTCTTTGCCGATTATCTACTTGACTACTGGAATGATATCCGATATACTACTACTACTATACTACTACAGCCTATTTGCGTCCCACTGCTGGGCACAGGCCTCCTCTCATCACGAGAGGGTGTGGGCTATAGTCCTCGTACATAAGTAAACTTAGTGGTGCGAGCCGGAATGGAACCCTCAACCCTCTGCATGAGGGGCGGTAGGTCGAACCACTAGGTTACCACGGCTATATATACTACTACTTAATACCAATATCATAGGATGTACCTAGCCCACTAGCACCTATTGCATCTTCAAGATGTGCACTGATAACACATCTGTTGTTCATCTCATTTTGTTAATTAGTAGTCGATCTCGCGACTCGGCTTGTGAGTAAAATTTTCAGAATAAACTAGACCGTGTCCTTCTCTGGCTTTTCACATGGTTCTAAATCATTTATTAATATATCCTCTGTCCATGCGACACGAGTACCTCCAATGTCACATCACAATACGAGCAATACCTCAATCTCCAGTTATTTCTGCGTGCTCGAGATTTCCTAGAGCAGAAATCAGAGAATTTGCTGTTAGAATCATGTTGGTACCTTTTTCCCGTCGCGGAACTTGACGGTGCCCTCGATGATCGAGGTGACGGGGCTGTTGTCCGCCATCTTGCCGTGACGTCACGAGACGCGCCCGCGCATCAGCATGGCGCACTAGTCGCGCATGGCACTGCACTGGCACTGGGATACCTGGAACCAAGAGATAAGGAGGTTAGGAATCAAGTAACAGAGCGACACGACAATACAGCAGCAAAATTTGCATTTACAAATATCATATAGGTCATCATAATAAGGGACGTAGACCACAACAGAACCAGTCTATGACCCACTGCTGTGCAACGGCCTCCTCTCATTACGAGCCTTGGGCTATAGCACTACGCGGGCCTTGCAAAGGGTCGGGCTTCGAATCCGGCTCGCACCTCTCTCGCGCTCGCAGTTTGGAGACTACACTTCTCTGAATTACTTTTCAGATGCTTGCACCTGCATAAATGTTCCTTTACGTTTGCATTTGCCGAAAAGCTCGATGGTGCACTTAAATTGAATATCGCACATAAGTTTACTTTGAGACGCCAGCCGTATTGAGCCCCCGATCTTCTGCATGAGAGACGGTATGTTATTTGACTAAGTGGAAACTAAATCCAATATTCGGTATGTACTAAATCCTATATCCCTAGCTTAGACCCTTTTGCGACGAGGAGTAATGATGTGCTCAGAAGCCAGACAACAGATACTTATGGTGTGCTAGGTAGCTAACGTTGTTCAAAAATGTTATGGCTATCGTACTTTTACTATGAATGACAATTTAGATACAGTGGACCGAAACAATCAAGCTCAGTCAATACAAAATGCATAGTTTAAGAAGAAACACCAACTGGGTAAATTTTAATAACATTAATTTTAATAACAACAAACGACATAAAATGACGACAAAGTAAAAGCTCATGTGAAGACAAAGAAAGTAGCAGTAAGCCTTCTCTAAAAATTCTTTAAAGTCCTCGCGAGTAATGTACAGTACAGAGGAAAACAGTCGCTTTGAATATGTACTTGAGAACAAATGTGAAAGAAAGTACAGATAATGACATTAAATATGATGGAACATAAAATCAGCTTGTATCTCTTTGTGGGTAGTCTCCTTATGTAGAATGTTACGCTGGCTGCCGCTTCAAGAGAATGATGTCACTCATTAAAATGTATGCTCGACAATTTGTCTCGATTGCTTTTGAATTCGATTCGAATACAATGAAACCGTTCATCGCTGAAACTTAATCGAGCATATAAATGTTGCAATTCATTTCTTTTACGTTTTCATTATTGGCCTCAATGTTAAGAGATATCGCTTTATTTGGTAATTTATTTGGCGAATCCAGTTATTTGGTAAGACTCAGAATTCAGATGAACATACATACTGCCCAGTATTTTAGGCTTTAATTAGTTTCTGCTTTCGCCTCGGCCCGCGTGGGATTCGGTTATCGCGTTCCCGCGGAAACTGTGCGTTTTTCCGGGTTAAAAAATAGCCTAAATAAAATTTTGGTTTGGAGATAGTCCGAGTCCCGGGGGAGTACCCCCCGGGACTCGGACTATCTCCAAACCAAAATTCGTCAAAATTGATGCAGCGGTTTAATCGTGATGAGAAGGAGTTACTTTCGCATTTATAATACATATGATCAAATATAATTAAGGATCCTTCGATAGTATTATGATACACTGTTTGTCAATAACGAAGATATACCAAAGGAAAACAAAGGTGCGGACTATAGACAGTCTTTATAAAACTAGAAAAAAACAAGCGGAATTTTCTTACTTTCTTTTATCTTTTGGGTTTCATCTTAGGTACATGGTGTTCATTAGGCGAGCATGCGCTTGGAATATTGAGTAACTTAGCAATTAGTTATTTCAAGTTTAGAACTTGAAACTAATAAGATATTCCTTTCAATTAAGTTTTATTTGTTCATGTTAGTTTACTTTCGCGATTTTTCTACCGAAAAGATGCTAATCTGTAAGTATCAAATTTATCAAAAAAAGTTTCAGTTTGGAAATGTACCTACCTACTTTTGTATTTATGTTATGACATTAAAATTGATTAAGCTATGTATTTATTAAGTATATCTACTATATTAACATGGAACATCTGAATCTCGTTCCGTTACTCCATCAGTTCGTAAAGTAGGTATAAGTACATTTCTGTTTCTCTCTTAAGTGACAGTTATGAAATTGTATCGTAAAGATGTGATGTAAAATGACAGTTATTAAATGTTTTTCCGCATAGCAACACCCTGTAACATATACTTACAAGACTCGGAACGACGTTTTCATTAAATAACTCCGATATTAAGTAAATCTCCAGGCTTATTATAAATAATTCATCTCGTCCAACACGTCAGCTCCAAAACGAAGTAACCCCAAAAGATCTCCTAAGAACATACGATCTTCTAGTTTTCGCTCCGAGGTTCAGATGTAACCGCCGAAGTTTAAAATTAAAAAAGTTCCAAATTTCGAAAACGTAAAACATGGCTGAAACAAATCGACTACGCTTGAACGAGTTTCAAATGCCTTTTATGCAAAGTATAAAAGTTTTGAAAGTAAATTAAACCAAGGTTTCATCAAAATATGTCAAGCAAATCAGTTAGTAACTCTACCACAGAATAAGTAATAGTACTAACGTACAGAAGGCCGACTGCTAACAAAAAACCGGTTTTGTTGCACCGTAAGCTCCCAAAGCGGCCATCTCTTTCCATCGCATGCAGCGCACTCTTTCGGAGGCCACGCCCTAGCGCTAGGGCTGGCGCACTCGAGAACTCATTCATGCGTCTAGTATTAGGTAGTACATAGGTTAGGTAGAATAGTGTTATCTGTCAATTCATGAATCAGCTAAATTCAAAATTAAGACACACAGTCACACAACTGCATTATCATAATATACTAGCCGCTGTCCGCGTTCATAGAATTTGCGTACCCGACGATACTATACTGTACATGACATATATATAGTTATTGTTAATATAGAAAAAATGAAAATTTGGGTTGTCTTGAACTACCTCCATACCAAATTTCATCATTTTACTGTTGTTACTACAACCCTTCCTATACAATATATTTTGGACCTAATTCAAATTTCATAGCACATTTGACTCTTGCGTCGCGACGTACATTAAGAGTTTACGCGCGCGCGTGCATTCGCTAGCAGTGCGCGGCAACCACTAATCATCACGCCACGGTGCGAAGCCGGCGGGTACTTGTATCGAGCGCGAAGAAATCAAAGAGTGCGCCGAGCCTGACTCTACCCGAAAATATTGTCCAATTAAAGCGAAAAGTTTTGCTTTCAATTCTAGAAATTGTTATTTCCAATTGTTCAGTACGTTACCCTCGTCTTCGGCTTTCGCTCGGGTCACTATAGGTAGACCGCTTAAATGAGTCCTCGCCCGCGCGGTACAGGGGCGCGGGGGTAAGGCGACAAAGGGGATCGAGAGACGAGCGGGCGGCAGGGGCCTGCCGCCCGCTCGTCTCTCGATCCCCTTTGTCGCCTTCGCCTGCCGCCCGCTCGTCTCTCGATCCCCTTTGTCGCCTTCGCCTGCCGCCCGCTCGTCTCTCGATCCCCTTTGTCGCCTTCGCCTGCCGCCCGCTCTTCTCTCGATCCCCTTTGTCGCCTTCGCCTGCCGCCCGCTCGTCTCTCGATCCCCTTTGTCGCCTTACCCCCGCGCCCCTCTACCGCGCGGGCGAGGACTCATTTAAGCGTTCTACCTATAAGTACCTATTATCTATACTGTGCTACTGCTTTAAGTAGAAAGTAGCCATACTTTTTAAGAAGAAGAAGAAAGACATTTATTCGCTGCACAGAAGACACAGTTTACAGCAAAAAATACACAAAAAAATGCACAACAATAATTTTACAAACACGACAGCAAAAAAATAACAATAACAACAAGTGTGTGTGAGTCTTCGCGGCAGCGGAACGGTTGCTGGCTCAGCATAAATGCTGAGGTATCAAAGACCTGCAGCGCTGATTTTCCGCCAACACCTTGGTGACCCACGGAGCGCTATACAAAAGCCAAATTGTAATAAATAAATTTTAGTAATTATTGGTATTGACCAATAACAAAGTAAGTAATATAGCCTTTTCGAGCCGGCATCAAAATTAAACGACCTAACCTCTGTATCTACGAGTATATTTATTAATACAAACCTATCGCAGCTCGGAAATAAGCGGCAAAGGGGTCGACAAATCGACCTTGTTATAGGTACATCATCATTTCAGCCGAAAGACGTCCACTGCTGGACATAGGCCTCCCCCAAGGCTTGCCACTCAGACCGGTCCTGTGCTACTTGCTTCCACCGGTTTCCCGCGACCTTCACGAGGTCGTCGGTCCATCTTGTTGGAGGCCTACCGACAGTGTGACAATTTGCGTCCCGTTCTACTCATAGTCTTGTCAAACTAGTGACGTGGCTAAGAATGCGTCTAACATTATATATGCACGTTGCCACACCGAGCAAGGCGCTATATGTTTCACGCCTGCATTACTCCGCCACGGCTGATGATTAAGCGGAGTATGTTCGCCAGAAGACCGGCTTCTCTCTGAGGGTGTTCCCGCTGCGTTCGCGCCACTACATGCACTTCAGCTCTTTTGTGGTGCGCGTGCCGCGGCCGCTGCTGGAGAACATCGAGAGTGCTGACTTCTGGCCGAAGGGTGTCGTGTTTCGACGGTTCCGGGGCAACCTACCGAATCCTACACCGGAGATGACGATGCAGCGGAGCCACGCCGTTTCGTCGCCTAAATAGTTTTATTTGGTTTCATCACGCATTGGTGTTAACGGTAATGTCATGTTAAACTTTTATAAAATAAATAAATATGTCTCATATCAGGGAAACCCATTTTAGCTAATTTTACCAGCTACTTTGTACAAATGAAAAAAAAACATGACCCATTAAACAAGCGAGGCCATAGACATAAATAATACCTCGTATGGACCCGGCCTAACGTAGATACATGTCATGTTTCCCCACTTCATTGGTGTCCAATCCAAAGTTAAACTTGTATCGTGACACTAAAGCTGGGTCACATTTTTCCAACAACGAGACGAGTTTTTAGATACTGAGAAACAGTATCGAAAAAAGTTTTTTTAAAAACGCTTATTGTCACGCGCGCTCGTTGACAGTACTTTGGATTGGACACCGTGGAAGTGGGGACATATTACGTGTACGTTAGACCGGGTCTATATTACTTACGTCTATGAGCGAGGCGCAGCAGATGTCTTTTTTGCTAAGGTTCCTGTGTATAGATATTTTTTTGTAAGCGACCGAAATTATACCCTTTTGCTTCAACGTGTGTGAAATCTACATAACGTTCGTCGGTGGTGTCAATTTACAGTTTAAATCGAACACGTGGTGTTTTTGAGTGAAAACGCCATTTGTGAAATAGGAATACTCCATTTAATAATACATATAATCATATCAAGTTTCATCGTGGTTGAATTTGAAGGAAATTAATTAGACAGTAATTCAATTTGAATTTACCACTGAGCTTTTCGGTGAAGGAAAAGATCGTGAGGAAACCTGCACGCATCTGCGAAGTAATTCAAAGATGTGTGCGAAGTCCACAATTCGCACTGGGCCCGCGTGGGGACTATAGCCCAAACCCTCTCGCGTTGAGGGGAGGCCTGTGCCCAGCAGTGGGACGCAAATAGGCTGTAGTAGTAGTAGTAGTAGTAATTAGGCAGTGGACTACTAGTAGTCATAAATTATAATATACTAGCTTCTGCCCGCGACTTTATTCACGTAGAATTTAGATAGGTACTCGTAAGTATAGTTTCTGCGGGAGCTATAGCAGGAGAAATCAGAAGGCGCGCTGCCACAGAATAAGTAATAGTACTAACGTACAGAAGGCCGACTGCTAACAAAAAACCGGTTTTGTTGCACCGTAAGCTCCCAAAGCGGCCATCTCTTTCCATCGCATGCAGCGCACTCTTTCGGAGGCCACGCCCTAGCGCTAGGGCTGGCGCACTCGAGAACTCATTCATGCGTCTAGTATTAGGTAGTACATAGGTTAGGTAGAATAGTGTTATCTGTCAATTCATGAATCAGCTAAATTCAAAATTAAGACACACAGTCACACAACTGCATTATCATAATATACTAGCCGCTGTCCGCGTTCATAGAATTTGCGTACCCGACGATACTATACTGTACATGACATATATATAGTTATTGTTAATATAGAAAAAATGAAAATTTGGGTTGTCTTGAACTACCTCCATACCAAATTTCATCATTTTACTGTTGTTACTACAACCCTTCCTATACAATATATTTTGGACCTAATTCAAATTTCATAGCACATTTGACTCTTGCGTCGCGACGTACATTAAGAGTTTACGCGCGCGCGTGCATTCGCTAGCAGTGCGCGGCAACCACTAATCATCACGCCACGGTGCGAAGCCGGCGGGTACTTGTATCGAGCGCGAAGAAATCAAAGAGTGCGCCGAGCCTGGCGCTGCGTGCGTAGCTCTTAAGCCCGGTTCACACCAAATGCGTCTGCAGCGCGATAATGGTTCGTCTGAACTCCTATACTATAGTCCTATACCCAGCTCAGCCGTCACTGTCACTCGTGCAACGAGTGAAAGAGAAAGCGCTACGCACAGAACGCCCGATTTAGTTAGTTTTTAATTTCGCGCTTTAATACCGTCTAAAAACATGGGATTTATAAACAATCGCTTTCGCCCGCGTGGAATTCGGTTATCGCGTTCCCGCGGGAACTATGCGTTTTTCCGGGATGAAAAGTAGCCTATGTCCTTTCCCGGGACTCCAACTATCTCCATGCCAAATTTCATCTCAATCGGTCCAGCGGTTGAAGCGTGAAGAGGTAACAGACAGACATACATACAGGCAGACAGACAGACAGACAGACAGACAGACAGACATAGTTACTTTCGCATTTATAATATTAGTATGGATAGTATGGATGTATGCATATAATATGGATAATATTTCTGTTATATTTAGTTTTACACTGTTTGATATAATAAACTGGAGTAAAGTTGGATTATAGGTCCGAGTAGGAGGTTACTTTGGAATTAAATTGTATCGAGCGAAGTTTCGTGGAACGTGTAACGAAAGCTGTCAATGTAAGGATGATTCAATCAAATGTAACATTTTCTTTTTTTTAAGTATGATCTTACATGAGCTATTTGACGATGCTGGGTCAGGGAATGGCCTTAAGACCTGTCACAACGCCGCGCCGGCGAGCTAATCCGGGTGCCGTGCGTCTGCTGCGCGGATCTCTGGCGGTGTGACAGGTATAACAAGATTTAATGTTAATGCTACACAAATGCAGGTCATACAGGCGAGCCGCAGACGAGCCTCAGACGCGCCGCAAACGCATTCAGTGTGGTGTGACCCGGGCTTAAACCGTTGAAGCAGAGTCCGCGCGCCTTCTAAATTGTGTCGTGCTTTACCTACTCACTTTTTTTTTCCGGGATAAAAACTAGTTAGGGAGTCGAACTATCTCCATACTAAATTTCAGCGGCAACAGCCAGACGAAGTTACTTTCGCATTTATAATAGGTGCTTCTGCTTGCTTCTGCCCACGATTTTGTCGCGTGGAATTCGGTTATAGCATTCTCGCGGGAACTATGCATTTTTCTGGGATAAAAAGTATGTAGTTAGATATGGATGTAAGTATGTAGTTAGATATATGGATGTAAGTATGTAGAATTGTAGACGTGTAATTAATTATCTACAGAGATGTTAACGCCCTTGTATGAAGCCATTAATCTGTGCTGACTACGTAAAGCACCCTCTGGACAGGTGTCTGAAGGACAATAGGAATTAAGGCCAGGGTTGCCAGTGCGCAATCACTGTTCTGAGACGATGTGAATTTGTCAAGCGTAAATGAGGGTTTATTAGAGTAAACAGATTCAAAGGCTACAAAATCTCTTTAAGTATTTCATTTCTATATTTATTTTTATCTTTATTTATTTATACAAGCGATCTCAGAAAAAGCTTAGTGTTTTTGTCAAGTATCAGAATCATATTCTACATAACCTTGCAGAAACTATTTTATTCAACTATTTTATCTTCAGTCATTGCCAAAGGCTCTCTCGATCAATTCTACCTACTTTAAACAAAAATATGAAAATAAAATCTGACGAGCTAAAGAACGATGTCACGCATATAAACAGATAGATAGACACACTGACACACGCGGTAAACTTTTGACACGCCTCTTTTTGCCTCGCCGATTTATTATCACGATCGCCTAAGAATGCAAGAGCAAAACGTACAAAATTATTACATTCTATCAAAGATAACCAACCATATCGATTCCAATATTTCCAATAATAAAGACAAGAAGTGAAGCGTGACAGCCCTGGCCATCTGTCCCGCAGATGCAGACACTCATTGTTCGAAATTCAAACCAAAGTGGGTGCGAAAACAACACTGTCTTATTATACCTATTGTCACACACATATCTAAAAACTGCACAAAGCAATTTAAATTTTCAATTCAGGGGATATAGTTCGATTTTAGTTGGTTACTTTGCAGTTTTTGAAGTGCAGAAAAGGGCATCAAAGACGTAGACAGATGTTCGATTTTGGAATTTGACATTCTTTTAAAATAGGAAATTGGTGAACTCGAAACGTTACACAGATAATAATAGGTTATGATACTTTTATGATTTATGTGAGGATGTTACCTATCTCTAATATAAAAAAATATCGTGTCACAGTGTTTGTAACCAAACTCCTCCGAAACGGCTCGACCGATTCTTATGAAAATTTGGAGGTCTGACTGAGAATAGGACGTAAGCTATTTTTTATACCCAAAAAAAAATTCGAAGACGGTACAAGGTCCGCGGAGTCAGATTGTATTTCTATGAAAGTATCCCCCGGTTTAAAACAGTAGGGCAGGTTGTCACAGTTTTTTTTAAAATAAAACATGACGATTTTTATAGTAAATGAGACTTTATAATACCTTTGTAATGATGATATTAGGTACCTGTTCAAGCCAAATCGAAGATGCTATAATTTGACGAAACCTCTGCCATGAAGGGGTGAAGAAAACAGCGCGCACCGCACATTGCTGGCCGTTTTTCCGCCATTAAGTAATAAAAAAAGTAAAAATTAAAAAGTTAGTCTTCCAATGGAACTCCTACTGATACGTCACGTTGTGCTATCGTAGAACCGCATTTAAATTGTTTTCTGTGAAATAATCATTGCCCCGGGGATTTTATAGTGATTTACTGATTTGACTATTCGTCGTACTTTGTGTAAAGTGCAGGACTTGAATTGAATAGACCGTTTTCAAGCCATCGCATCGCCGCGCTTACAGCCGCCCGCTGCTCGTGTCATGTTGGAGCCGGCACGGCGTCGGTATTTGAATTTAGAAGATCACGGAGAGAGTGATATCGCTGTTATCCAAGTAAGTCCCCACAATTTGGTACGTTTCGACCGATTGGCAATTTTATGGCAATGATTATGCACGTCCCCGCCCTTATATCTCCGAGATTTATAAATTAATCTACTCCTCAATTACATTTTTATATGAGCCAAGAAAGGCAGTACGTTTACGAGCCACTGGCTCACACAGTACCTATTACTTATTTTTAAATGTCCAGCACCACAATAATTAATTACTAACTGCAATTTCGTGAATATAATTAATGAATTGCAATAATTCCATCGCCGAATATTTATTATTTTATTTTGGGGCAAGATCTTGATAAATGACGGTGACGCGTCAACATTGGGGCGCGAATGATTTTAATGAAATATAATAAAATATGTTACGTATCCCGAATAATCTTTAGTGACGTTTGTAATACCTACAGCGGGATCAGTTTTTGTAATATTTATAAAGTTTATTTCATTCCGGTGGAATTGATAATTATTGAGATTGACATTGTTATTTTTTAACCATCGATGCAAAAAGCGTTACCTACATGTTTGACATTCCCCTTGGTGTGTCTGTAGTATCGTAGCTAATTAACAAGCACTCCTACATATGTATTTAATTTTGCAAGGTCAATTGATTTGATACATATGAGTTATTTTTATATTTACTTATAAAGGTATTATTTTTTCTTGACAGCTTAGTGGTGTAACGTGTAACACACCGCCTTTTTCTGCAGTAAATATTAGCTTTGAATATGCTTTTAATCAACTACATCCATAACAAAAGTCATCTTAATCAGCCCATCGGTTTAAGCCTGAATATGTAACTGACAGACAGACGGACAAACCGACAGAGTTACTTTCTCATTTATAATATTAGTAGGTACCGTGGGATTACAGTGATGCGATATGCTAAGTTTTTTTTGCACAAAATATTTAAGAACTCGTGATTAACTTTCGGATCAACCTGTATCTAAAATTGGATATTTACAAATGGTATTAATCGCTTAGGATCCATACATTTGCGCCTCGGATATTGGTCTCCAGGGGTTGTTCCATTCAACGGGCGGCACATGGGGCAGCGGAACGACGCACATTTCTATTTATTTTTAGTAGTTTTAGCCAAATGGTATTGGACTATTTGTGGGGTCGGCGTGACGCAATTAAATTAATACAGAAAATGTTTTTAGTGTGAAATAGAAATCGTGGGGACTATAGCCCAAACCCTCTCGTAATGAGAGGAGGCCTGTGTCCAGCAGTGGGACGCAAATAGGCTGTAGTAGTAGTAGTAGTAGAAAGATATCGTCGATGTATGTTTGTATGATTGTTTGTTATTATTAAAAGGAAAGAGCAATTATAATATTCGTTTCTTAGTTTTCCATATACATATATGTATGTCGCAGAAATTATCCTCCTTAAATTTTACGGCGAATGGCCATAAACTTACATATTTTTAATTTATACGAGCCTTAGCGGGCACAAGAAGAATAGTGATAAAACATAATAACTACTACTACTACTACAGCTTATTTGCGTCCCACTGCTGGGCACAGGTCTCCTCTCATCACGAGAGGGTTTGGGCTATAGTCCCCCACGCGGGCCCAGTGCGGATTGGGGACTTCACACACATCTTTGAATTACTTCGCAGTTGCGTGCAGGCTTCCTCATGATGTTTTCCTTCACCGAAAAGCACAGTGGTTAATTCAAATTGAATTTCGCACATAAGTAAACTTAGAGGTGCGAGCCGGAATCGAACCCCCGACCCTCGGCATGAGAGGCGGTAGGTCGAACCACTAGGCCACCACGGCTTCATAATAAGAGGGATGTTTAAATTCCAGAGTTATACCTCAGCATAGAATGTGCATTAGATACATAAGTATTACGCTGTCAAAATAAAAGAAAAAGAAGGCACCATAAATAACTACCATTATGAGAAATGATAGAAACATTACTAACTTACCACGAATTTGATCCTTCGTTAAATACACAAGTAAATATCCAAAAACAAATCCTTGCAACCTACAAACTACACGAACTACCAGAAAGCCAATTAAATCTAGCAACACAAACATCAATCACAAATCAATTTGTACACACAATTACCAATCCACGCCACATCTTACCCGGATGTACCCGGGTAGCCCCGGCATGCCAATACCCGGGCCGGTTTAACCGGAACCGCAGAGGTTTAATTGCGCTATCGGAAGGAGTGGCTTAGTCAACGGTTATCCGGTTAAATTGGACCGGATTTGATCCTGGTTGAGGCAATAGAATTATGAGCTTTGGCCTCTACCTTTGAGGTATTTTGTATCCCTAAAACTTTCCGAGTAGGTAAATTTTCAGTTAAGTTGATTGCAGATCTTCTCAGCAACGACTCCTACCTAACTTTAGCCGTAGTAAATCCATACTAATAATATAAATGCGCAAGTAACTCTGCCTGTCCGTTCAACCTCCACACTTCAAGCGCTGGAACAATTGGAAGGACAGGCTACTTTGTTCCGTAAAAACGCGATAACTGAGTTCCACGAGAGCATAGTCGCTAGTAGTCGAAAAAGGCTGAAATGTGATCAATTTGCGATATATTGATGAACTGATGCTGATTAGGTCCAGAAACTTTTCGAATGAACGAAAAAAATTTTCGATCGTAAACTGGAAGACGCTGTTTATGTATGTCGCCAACAAGATGGAGAGAAGACGGTGAAGTTCGCGGGAATCTGATGGAACTACTTCAATATCCTCTTCTTCTTGTAATACTACTATATACAAGAAGATAATTCTAGCTATATGAAATTAACGAGAGACGTAATAAGTAAAACTAAGTACCAAGACAAAGAAAAAAAAACCTGACACTATAAAAGGATTCGTGAGACTACTTAATTCCAAAGATGGTCAAAAGTGTAGGTAGGCAAAATAGAAGATATATTAACAAAAACCAAAACAAAAGCTAGTACTTAACGTATAATCATAGATGTAGTTCAGTTTAAATGAAGCCAGAAAACACAAGATGTTATTAACATGGAATGCTGTAACAAAAACAGATTTCACAGTGTATTCATGGCAAATTAAAACTACTCGCAATTCATGTTACACCTCATTAACAGCAAAAACTATGTTACAACATTTTAAGTGTATATCAAAGATCCAAGTGTATTACTGCAAGCGATTTTTAACTGAGTTAAAATATTCTCAGAATAGGTTTATGATTATCTGGACTGTGTAACATATACCATTTCACAGAATATTTAATAGTATACCTACTACATACAGAATGGCCACAGAATCACCCGCCTGAATCTAGCCGGCGCACTAGATTGTGAGATGCCCGAAATTGATATGCTAAGTTCACAGACATGCACAACTCGCGGCCAACTCGCCCTTGCCGTCATTTGTTTCATCCGGAGATGGAGAATTGGAAAGTGAATCATTGGCCCACGTACTGGTACACACACATTTACAAGTGTACAGACGTCCTCGGATGCAAATATTGACACTCTATTCGAATTGTGTTCGAAATCGTGCTTTTATAGGCCGTGTCCGCCCTGTGACCATAATTGTGACGGTAATTTATTGTGTTGTCTAACGCAAATCGTAAAAAAGGGCGACACGGTGTGTATTGTATTAACGAACTTATGGGCTTTAATTTGTCCGTCAATTGACTGGAGAATTTCATCATCATCACCTCAGTCGAAAGGACATGCTATCGCCATGGTTCGACTGTTTCCATTCGGACCGGTTCGGTCCAGAGCGCCTCACGCCATATCGATAACCCTAGTTCTTCTGCGGATATAATTTCTGAATCTCACATCTCATTTCGATCGTCTAGGTAGTGAACATTCAAAATTCTTGAGTTACTTATTTAGTTACTTACTGGACTGTCGATAGTGGAATGTCGGTTATTATTATTGTAATGTTTAGTATTCTTTAGCTTAGACCAAACAGAAAGCGGTCGCGATTTGGCAACCCCGCCAAGCCGCACAATATTAGGAGACTGCAATATAATTGACATAGCCACACCGCACCCTTTTACCATGCTTGTAAAGTACAAAACCTACAATATGGGGCCACAGAATAAATATAGGTAACAGTACTAGCGATGGCGTTTTACCTTAGCTGTTAGTTTTTGGAAATCCTTCAACAACTTTTAAATACTTTATAGGATGCAGAAAATTCGAGTCATTATATTTTAAAACTAACCAACGACGATTTTAATGAATCAATCTTACATAGCTTGTAAATACTTAAATTGGATTTTATCATTTTTTGATCCTAAGGTGCCTATTCTTATGGCCAGACTTATGGAAAAAGGAGCTATCTACATATCTACCTTTTTAGACAACTGTAGTTAAAAAGTCTACTTCTTGATTGGTACACATCCATTACACATCTCTTTCCTACTTATGTGCTCTTCTATAATTATTATGATTGACAAAACCTATCATCTTCCTATACTTACTTGTAGAGTATCTCTTGCCCTATAAAAGTAAACAAATCTATCTGTCTGTACTGTTCCTTGAATAGTATATGGTTTTTTTCTCTAGCCTGTTTGAATGTCCCACTGCTGGGCAAAGGCCTCTCCCATGTTTTTCCAATATAAATAATATCTTCGGCTATTGTTGGCCAGTCACTGGAGAACATGTCCAGGTCATCCCGCCATCTCCGCCTGGGCCTTCCCCGCCGCCGGTGGCCGTCATGTGGCACCCATCGAGTACCAATCATCTCTCTGGGTGCATGCGGATGACATGGCCAGCCCAGTCCCACTTAAGCCTGGCAGTTTTGTGTCCCACGCCGGCTATTTTTGTTTGGGAGCGTAGCGTGGTGTTCCAAACACGATCTTCTTTTAAAGTATATAGTAATAGAAGTATATTGTATTGTAAACAAGTATCGTGCGTTTAAGACTACACATATCTAACTAAACTAGCTTCTGCCCGCGACTTCGTCCGCGTGGAATTCGTTAATATTCAAGTTTCATCAATAGTTTTCAAGTTTCCGACGCGACTTCTTTTACAGACTTCCTATTGTTATAGATTCATCGGCTAACGGTTTGCTACCATATTTACGCGTTCACTAGGTAGGTATGTTTAGTATGAATGTTACATTCGATAATTAAAATATATGGGAGGCAGTAACGATGCCAATACCACTGCCTAACAGATATGAGATAATAATGGGATGCGTTCAAAAACTCAAATAACACTTAAAATGAATGGTTGAATTTGTTGAATTTTATTTTCACTACCGATAGAGCGTAAGTGTCTATGCATTTCAAAGAGACATACGTCCTTTTGTGGTTATACAGCGTCACCGGCGCACTGCCAAACGAGAGAGCCATAATCTGCGCTATCTATTTAGTAGGTGGCTATCACAACCACCAAATACCTATAACCATGAAAGAAAAAGCCATCTTGCAAATCTTTAATAGGTATATGATTTGAAATGGCTTTCAGTGTGTATAATAATAAGTTTAATAACGGTATTTTGTTGGCTTGTTTTTCTTCATCTCCACTATCCAAATGTTGTCCGGAAGAGGTCGCTATTAAGCGATAAGACCGCCTGCTGTATTGCCATACCTTTGGTGTAATTACATTATGTCTGTATTGTTCTTTGAATGTGTGGTGTTCAATAAAGTATATTGTATTGTATTTTTTAGTTTCTTGCAAAGCAGAAATTCAACACGTTCTACATTGTTTTCTTAATGTTTAGGTAAATCTAAGAATGATGGAAATCATTATCAAGACAGACAGCCAGAACAGGCCAATTCAAGGCAGCTTTGTTTTTAATGTAAATTCAACAAACATACACAAACATAATGCTAATGTTGACATAAAATTTAGAATATTATTTTGTACAAGTATTCGTTATCAACTTATCATACCAGGGAGCATATTTTGTAAACTCAAGTTCTAGGGGTGAGCGGAGATTTAGTATGATATTTGAACAAAGTCTCGGAAAAAACTAGTAACTTTCTTTTTGCCTGTGCTGTAAACAAGGTCGGTACAAAGTAAGAAAACAACATTTTCCACGGAAAAATCTCCATCCATTAACATATTGAAGGTCCTATAACTTTAACTAAGAGCAATATGTATTATTATGCATTGCCACTTACGATTTCCACATAAAAAAGAATGCCCTACTTGTTTTGAGACGGTTCAGTGAGCAAAAACTATCCGTTACGGTTACCATGGTTACGTCAGTTGTTTCAAGATGAGAAAATGGGGAATTACAGTTGACTGCAGGTTGCAATGTTGGCAACGTCGCAAATAGATGTCAAATACCTGTGTCTATGGTAGGCGGTGACCACTTATCTAGGAGGTGCCCTGCCAGTGTGTTTTTTAATTTTTGTAATGCTTTTCTAAATTAAAATGAAATCGTTTTCGGTGTGATAGTTGTAGATAGTAAGTTGATGAAGAAGCGACTTGGATCGTCAGTCTTGTACATATAATTTAATCTTTGCCGTCCTGACAGTAGCCTTTATAAATAATGTTATTTACCGGCTTGACATTTAATTACGCAGATTTTATCCTAGCACGAAACATGATTTACTAGACTAGGCAGAACAAGCTAGTCCAGTTCGCAGAGTCATTTATCATTATGGTAAATTGCAAATAACGTACAATTTTACGATATTTTTTATGATAAAACTAGTTATATCTTGGATTACTTGATCCATTATATCGTAGGGACTGTATATGAATATTAACTATCTTAATAACACTACGCTAAGATTAAGTAAGGTACCTTATAGGACTATGGAATTAAAGCATAGGTATAATTTGACAACAACTGAATCCACGATTTATACATACTTGTGTGTATATTTTGTACTTACGAAGAAATCAGGAATATTTGTTATTTTCCATAACTTGACGGTTTCCTCGGAGTTTTTGCTACCATTGAGAACGGTCTTTGGAGTTTTTGTTACGACATCAGTTCTTTGGCTCTCCGACTTTATTTTTATTACGCAACTTAAGCAGTTAAGCTATTTTTCGACGGTCATGGCATATTTTTATTTTCTTTGCTGGATTCGTCAAGCAATAGAAAAAAAACAGTAAAAGAAATTGTCGTCTGTAACTTCGGTTTACGGACGATAATTTTATACGTGATAACGTCACGTAACGCTACAATGTAACGTCACGTAACGCTACAACGCTACCATTGCGTCATGTTTTTTCGTGAGCGCAGCCGGCGTTCATCAATTTATAAGACGTTGTCACGTCAAAAACATTTCCAACTAAATTATGGGCCTAAAGAAGAAAAAAAAATTAAATAAAAAATATGAACTGCCTTCAAACTGAACAGACTGCGATGTCAATGTCAAGTTCACTATATGATTATCATTTCTTTGGGTCGGTTCACTTGACACCGACTTCGCAGTCTGTCGGAGTTTGAAGGCGGTTTTAATTTTTTTATTTAATAAAATTTTTTCGGCTACAGTTTCCAAACATTGCTATAGAAGTACATAAGTAACTCTGAAGTCCTCGAAATTGACACCAAAATCATCTACGTGCTAGCAAATTTCGAGGAGTTCCCTGATTTTCTCATGGATTCCATCATCAGAACTGAACCAAATTAATATGGGACCAACTTGGAAGTACCACCTTTCAAATAAAAAAAGAATCATCGAAATCGGTTCACGTTTACTATTTATTTTTGGTGAACATACATAAAAAAATAAAATAAAAAAAGATTGAGAACCTCCTCCTTTTTTTGAAGTTGGTAAAAAATGCGGACAAATCTCGTCGGCGCTGCTGGCTGCTGCGCTGTTTAGGTAAATAGATAGATAGATATTTAGATCATCAATATAAAATTACATTATAATTTTCAACTCTTCCGGATATCATATTGGTCCATCATAATAATGAAATAAAAACACATCTGTGAAATTCATAACGGTAATATTGATCAACAGACCATAATTAACCATTATAATGTTTTAATCATTTTTGATCAATCATCATTTTAAACAAGCTTATCTCTTACATTTAAGATAATCACCATCTATCATATCTGTACGCCATTACGTGATACTACGAGAAAGTACAATTATAACGAACTTAACTAACAAATGTAATTGTTGTGTTATAAATGGGAATATTTTTGGATAAACGCATTCTTCTACTGTAAAAAACCGCAAGCGTCCATAGCGAAACCATCTGTAATAACATTTCAATTAAGCTGTTTTTACTATAACACCTTTGGAAACTAGCTGCTAGATATACGTCGTAATCTGAAACTAAAAAATTGTAATGGAGTGTTTTGTTGAAAGACAATTTAAACCTTATATTAACGGTACAAGGTCTCAATTTGAAGAACGCAATTTAGTCAATTAGGGCCTTTATACTTAACCAAATAGGTACATACTGCATCATTGCATGTGGAGATTGATCGTAATGATCACTGAATTAGTTTTTGTTCGTTGATTTTTTTTTGAAAAAATAGCGAGAGAGAACATTGATTGCGCCCGCATTGAAATTTATTAATGAAATTGTACAATAAAATAACGGATCAAACTGACAAGACGGCTTTTCCGATTCTTATTCTCTCGAAATACTTAAATAAGTAGTCATTGCCTATAATTAATCCCAAACATTGCAAATGAAATTTCATAAAATTCTGACTTCCGCTAAAGTGTCATAAGCCCATAAGTACAAAAATCGACTTTTCGCGTGAACTGACTGAATATTGAAAAATGTATTTTTAATTTCAAAATACATATAGTTTTTTTCATGATTTTATTATAAGCGTGTCAGTAACATTTTAGTTTTTTTTTTACTACGGTAAATTACGGGTTTTATACAATTGGATTCGGAGAAGTTAGGTTAGATAAAGAACAAAGACAAATGCAACTTATGTGTCGAAAATATTTCCACATCATCTTGCACCACTGACTGCTGCAAATCAACGTAGGTCAGATCTCGGTAAAAACCTAGGTAACACTAAATACCGACAACCTTGAAATTCTAAAAACGAGTTTCTACTCGAATAAATCCAGGTTCAACGGCATTGTTACAACGTTTTTGCTGCATCTTTGGTTTTTGCGTGGCTTAATGACTTGATGGTATTATTCCTTTACTCGCAAAGATATCTCATTTACAGGTATAAACAAGTTATTTTGGATTGTGTTAGAACTTGGGTCTAGGTTATTGTATTTTTACCAAGGATTTAAAACTAACATGAACATTTATGATGTATCTATGTTATAGCACTGTGAAGTCAAGAAGTCAAAATGAAGTGCAAATTTCGCGAATGCATAATATATACTACAAAATTTAAAAGGAATACGCGACTGTTCTTGCAAGTGTGTGAATTTTCAAAACATAACAATAGTCGGAAACTCGGAATGCATATTTATTTAACCAGTCAAAACAAACGAAAACGATAATAGTGCTTTGATAGAAACAATTCTACCTTTACTTTTACTATAAAAAAACAATACTATCAGTCGGAACCTTTCACTTATGTATCACAACACAACTAAAATTGCGCGCAAAGCAAGCCATAAAAGACTTTGTAATCATTGGCTTATGTGCTATGCCTGATGCACGAGTGCCAAGGAAATGGTAAAACACGAGAGGCAAGATTTTTTAAGTATCGTTCATACCTAGAATTGACAAGGTCAACAGAAAAGCGATATATTTAACATGTACACAATGTACATGAACAAAGTTCAGGAAAATAACTACGAGTATATAAAAATCCAAACAACATGCGCTAGATCGGACATTTTTTGCAAGTCACGGGATATTAAAAGGAATGTAATCTAAGCAAGTTCCCGAGTCTAGCTGTAGTGCAATAAAAACTGCATTCTGTGCATAGCGGTTCATGCCATTACAACATGTTGCAAGGTTTTATGTAGCCCCAGATGGCAGTGAATAGTGGGATTTAAGTGAACAATTACGCTTTGTTGACGTAAATGAAGATAGGTATACTTTTTATAGAGGTGACAATGATAATGAGGGAGCAAATCGACAAGGTAAACAGAAACATGTTAAGATGCTATAAAAACACTGGAGGTAAAGTTTTTTAACTTTAGCTGTAATTTACAGCTAAAGTTGTGATTTTATGAGTAAAACCCAATCTTGCAAATGGGATATCACATAAATTAATTATTGTTATGAAAACATTATCGTCTGCTGAATTGCATATTACTACTTTATTTAATCAAACACAACATAAATTGCATAACTAACGAAGCTCTCAACTCAAGCTCAAGATCCAATTTTAGTACATTGCAACGAATCTGTTACATCATTGGAGTACTGAAAACAAACCGGAACACACGTGCCTCAATTGGTAGCAACCATCTACGTTTGGATCAAAATGATTGATTAACATTGCAATTGCTCCTGAGGATGCTAATCGATCATTCATTTTAATAAATAGTTACAATAATAATGCCATTACATTTGGAATACGAATGCTCTGCGTTATTACGTCCGGAAGATTAATTGTCTTATATCAAAGAGGATCTCCCATTTCTATTATATTGCAGCCCGCTCAACCAAACTTCCTGAAAGAAAGGCAAGCGTTGTTATTGTTATTATTATCTATTAATGGTTCGTCTCAGCTTTAATATTTAAGAATCAGTAACTTACCGAAATCCATTTAAAGATCAATTATCATACATCAGGAATACAGATGATAATAATGACTTCTTTGAAGGATTACGCAAGGTTGGGTGGTCTCAATGTCAAATATGTAGTTCACTTCTAACAATGGTTAGGTAGAAAATTAATCCTCAAGGATAGACTAGAAAAACAATAGAATGAATTCACATAATCCGTAGCTCTCGGGGTGATTAGAGAGGTATAAGTAATTTGAGTTGGCGTATAAAAACTTGTTGAAACACGCCTGGCGGAGGCCTTGGTTTTTTTGCATCTTCCGCTGGAACCGGTTTATTAATAAGAATGAAGCCTTACTCCTGTGTCTTATGGCGGCTTTTATCACTATATTCCCACGAACTTGAGTCTCTATTGTACCTGTTTATTTTAATCTTAATTAACGTTTTCACTAACAGCCACAGCTGCATTTTCCACTTTCAAATCTCCATCACAATTCGAAACTACTCGTACTGAGTCCTCGCAAAACTGCATTGTGTGAAACTTTGCAGACTACAGAATTTTGAGATTTCGTTAAAAGTTTTCGTCTTCGTGTCAGGTTCCTGTGTGCGAGTAGATTTACTAGCTTTGTACTGAACTGAGGTTTTGCGGTTAAGTCAACACACGCCTACACTCGTGGTGTTTTCTAACTGTCCATTAATAGAAATAATAGAGAGCGTGCATTCTGTTACATGGAAACCGCGAGTAAGTAGGTATGTGACTGAACGTAAACTATCAAGCGAAGCTACTTAGTATCATTGATGACATACACATTGAAATTGTTATTATAAAATCACGGTCCACTCGGGAGGTTTTCTAAGGAACTGGACTAGAATGCAGGTCTTCAACAGTTACAATGATAATAGATACAATATTTCTCAGAACAAGATGTAAGTAGGTAGGTAACTAGGCTTGGAATTCCAAGTATTAATCACTTCAGCCTCGGACTCTCACATCTTTGGTTTCGATTTCGCATTGAATGAAACTTCATTGGACTGACTTCACTTGGATTTTTTGCAACGTAAAGTAATGGAAGTTCACAATTAGGTAGGTAGTTTTTGTAGCTGTAATCGTCATCGAGCATTGTAAGATATGAAATTACTTTTTTGATGGCAGATAGAATATTTCAATTGAACTGAAATAGGATGAGAAATATAAATAATTTTGTAGGTACTTTTAATATTAGAATTTGAAGATGCAATTTTCTATTATAAATATAAAGTGAATAAATATCTCAGCAGTGTGTTTTTTTAAACTTGTGAGTTTGAGTTCAATAGACGTTTCAAAGAATCTAAATGTTAGGGAATAATAAGAATAATAACGAAAGATTTCGGATTTGAAATAAATATTACATTTCTTTGTTTATCGGGATCATTGAATAATAATGGTACCCAAGTAAAATCATACGCATAAATACGAAGGTCAGTCCATTGTACGACAAAGCCGACCTTTCCGCGCCCTTAGAACGAATGTAACTTTTTGTTTGACAAGTTTATTGTTTTACTCATTTTTTGTTTCGCATTGTTTTGGCGCGAGTGAATATTCGACGAAATGCTTTTGTTTATACTCCTTTGGTTATTTGCATGAAGGTTTAACAAAATAAGTTAAAAATAATCACTCGAAAAATTTAATTTAAGGGTTATGTCAGTTTGCTGCACTTTCGCGCAACGGTAAGTGCCTACCTACTTATATAGACAAAATATAAATATGTTTTTATAAAGAATTAACAAACAGTTTGCGATATTAAATGTCAATGTATCTTTATCATTTGGTCGTAAAATATTTTTCACTTATCTTCGACTTCTAAAGCCAAGATATGATAAGATTAAATTTGTTACTAAGAAAAAATTCTTCAACTAAAATGAAAGATGTACCTATAAGCGGTTGTTAACGTTATGCTAACGATTTCTAACCTACCTACCTCCATTTTTAGCAACGTCCTTTTGATTCTTGGAAACAAAAGTAACAATGTATGAATAACATCACTGTCAAATGTGAAACCGAGTAGAAAAACATACAAGCGAGACTGGCAATATTTACACAAGTGTGTGAAACCATGTACCTTCATATTAATATAAATCGTGTCGGAGAACGTGCGTGCCATTGTAAATTGCACGTTTGTTTTCTTCCTATATCATACATACAATCACATGACGTGACAACGAAAACGAACAGAAAATAAAAACAAAACAGTGAGACAAAACCAATACCGTTTCAGCCTGATAACGGCAAACTAATAATCTTTTATCAAAAACCATTCGGCCACGTCAAACGCAGCAACAATAGGTAGCTTGATAAGAAAAAAGACTAACCGTACAAAATCCGCTCGAATCCAAATGCTACCTGAGCCGAGAGGTTCGCAACATTCCAAAATGCACTTCAACAAGATACCACACGAATAATCAACAGCACACACTAAAACCGTTAACACTCGGGAGTGACACTGCTACACTTTCGCGAAAACACGAAAAAAAAAAGTATTTACGAATGTTTTATCGGAAGCGATCACGCGAATTCGGAGCGACGAGCGACGCGACCTCCCCGCACGGCTGTAAAACGCAGACTGAAGCTCGACAGAGAGAGAAATAGTAACTTTGAATTCGAAGTCTCAAGAGCGAAAGAGATAGATGACAGATAAAAATGAAGTTAGCGGAATCGAGCAGGCATGACCGGGAATGACCACATGGCACGCATTAAGTACAATCATTGCACAAATTGGAACTTGGCGCGTTTTTGTAAAGCCACCACGTGTTCCGCTCCGATCCGTTGTTTTTTGCTACACTTGAATGAAATGAAGTGCTTTTAAAACTTAACGATCACTTTAAAATAGCTTAATTAAACAATGAAACCCGCAGCTGTGAAAGTACATAAGTACTTTTTTTTAATAAAAAGTTGCCGATGAAAAATGTGAGAGAAAAACAAGTATTATTCAAATCCCGGGCATTATCTGACCTCGTTTCTGTTATTATGTTATTCCGTCGTGGGAAATTTATATTAAGTAAGTACCTACCTACCAAAATTTTCCTAGAATACGATTTCAAATACATTCATGAAACGGAACATCCAACAATCGTTTTTGGGGAATCTAACATCAAAAATAAGTATTTATGTCAAATTTGGGTCCAGCATATTTTACTTGGAACGATGATAATATTACAGCGCTAAGCCGTGCAAAAAGGAAAAAGGCAATTCGTATACGTTATGCGGGTAAAGTAGGGAAAAGGTGCAAAAACTCCTTCGGCTATGAATATTATAGGGCAGAGAGGTCGTTGGCTAAACTGCTGAAAAAGTTTTACGCGTGTTTTGTTATGGGAGCATTGCGGGTTGTTTTTAATTATTTTTTTTGGGTTATGCCACTTTGCTGCTCGGGCGGAGAACCAAGTTTAACATGTTGAGTTAGGTAGATTTAGAATTTCTTTAAATAACGAAATTAGGATAAAGAAATATGGCCTTCATTTATTGATAAATTTATTTAAATAAATTGGTTCAGCCACATCATATACTCGTAGGTACGTGTCTTTGCAAATTTGGCTATATTTGTACGGAACGAAATAGATACACTCTTACAAAATTATACAAAGCGGGATTCGAACCGATAACAGCACACTAAGAATACACTAAATGCGCTAATCCGATCGTAAGACATACAGACAATCCCAACAACAATTAAATTAAATTCAATAATTTATTCAGCAAATTGGCCACATAGGGGCACTTTTACACGTCAGAAAAAGAAATTACCAGCGCTTCCTAGACCCATTGCTTGAGAAGAAGCGCCGCAACAAACTGAAGCAGCAGGCCTTTTTTCAAAAATTCCACATATGTAGTTACAAAATTTACATTTGCATTACGTGTACAACACAACTTTGACCTTTTCGACCGGATTCACTAGAAATGTGTTATCACTGCACAGGTACTAGAAATATCTAATACGCCTTATATCTGGAACTGACCATGCGTCATTCATTATTCTAGGAAGGTCATGGAATTTAAATTTCATTGTATTGAAAAGCAGTCGTAGCCGATACTCGCCACAAAACAAAGGGACTGCCTAATTATACCGGAGGGCCATACATTATTTTGTTACTGTACTATCTTCTGCCCGCGACTTCGTCCGCGTGGAATTCGGTTACAGCGTTCCCGCGGGAATTGAGCGTTATTATACTATGACAAATTATATACCTACTAAAAGAAAAACCGCATCAAAATCCGTTGCGTAGTTTTACATATCTAAGCATACATAGGGACAGATAGACAGCGAAGCGACTTTGTTTTATACTATGTAGTGATAAGAGGGTTTATTTCGAAAGTTGGCAACGTCGCAAATAGCTGTCAAATATTTATTTATTTATTTATTTATTTAAACTTCATTGCACATACAAAATGTATACAATTGGCGGACTTAATGCCTAAAGGCATTCTCTACCAAAATAACCCTAATACCAAACCCAAACCAAATACCAAATATTTCGCTGTTAAAATTATTTTATCAATATTACTGAATGAAAACAGGAATAATCGCTCTGTTATAGAATATCATCGCAATATGATTTTTTTCTTATTATAGAAGTAATTTTGTTTGAAGATTTTCCATCGCATTTTCCATGCATTTCAATGTAATTTTATAATTGTAAAGCCTTTTCAATGTATAAAACGATACGCGTCATTCAATAACAGAGTTGTCTATTTCTTTTTTATTCAGTGAAATTGAGAAGTTAATGAACACAGCGAAATATTTCACTGCTATTTGCGACGTTGCCAACTTTTAGAATAAACCGTCTTAATGTTTCAAACATTTATTTAGGTAGGTACTAGCTTCTGCCCGCGACTTCGTCCGCGTGGAATTTGTTAATAGCATTCCCGCGGGAACGATGATTTTTTTTGGGATTAAATGGAGCCTATATGTTGACCAGTGCTATAAACTACCCCCCTACCTTTCATTGCAATCCGTTCAGTAGTTTTCGAGTTAAATCCGGACATACAAACAGTTTTTTTTTTTCTAAAAATCGGTTTTTTGTGTTCGTATCGTTTATATTATTTTCAAGTTTAGACGCGACTTCTTCTACAGACTTATTATTAGTAGACTAGCTTTGGTCCGCGACTTCGCCCGCGTAGAATTCGTCCCCAATCCACCCTGGGTTCGCTCGGAGTCTATCTATAGCCCGGGTCCCTTTCGTGATAAGAAGCCTGTGCCCAGCAGTGGTCACAGACATAATATTTATGGTGGTGGCAAGTATGTAATAGGAACCGGCATGAGTCATACTTCTCAGAAGGTCATGGCATTTCAATTGTGTTCTATTATTATTCCTGTGGAATTGTAAATTCCCTATAGTTCTAAAATAGGTACTTACCTATACAATGATAGAAATTTCCATAGAATACAATACAAATATAAATAAAATTCTCGTGTCACAGTGTTTAGTAACCAAACTCCTCCGAAAGGGCTCGACCGATTCTTATGAAATTTGGTGAGTATGTTCAGCAGGGCTGAGAATAGGGAGTAAGCTATTTTTCATACCGACCCCAAAAAAATAATTCTATGGCGGTACGAAGTCTGCTGGGTCAAATTTCTTTGTTTTTAGTTAGGATGTTTACGTACTGCCTGCGATTAGAATCCGAGATATCTACAAAGCCGATCAAAGTCACGGCGCACGCTAGTTATAAAATGTAAACCCGTTACTACTACGACTACTACTACAGCCTATTTGCGTCCCACTGCTGGGCACAGGCCTCCTATCATGCCCGTTGCCCGCCCCGTACAATGTCAATTTATTGCATATAGAATGGAATTCATCATCATTTCAGCCGAAAGATGTACACTACTGGACATACGAGTAACTAGGCCTCCCCCACAAGCGCGCCGCTCAGACCGGTCTCGTGCCACTCGCATCCATGGTATTCCCTCGACCTTCACTAGTTATGGAAGTGGTGTAAAAAGAAAGTTCATATTATTTTATTTTATATAAGTAATCCACTCGTCTTAGCCCCATGTAACTTGTTAAGGCTGTATTAAACTTAAAATTAAACTCCGCAAGAATATTTCGAATTTTTTCCGGATAAGTTTTAATTCCTTTGAGTTTTTCTGCGGCGGCAAAGTTGCCTAAACTTGCGATTGAAGAAATTTTAAGTTCGCAAGAATTTTCCACCGTCGGTATAGAAAAATGTCATACTTGAAGGATTTAGCAAAACGAAACTTTTTTAAGTCGAGAAAAAGTGTTACAAAATTTCAACTGTTTTACGTAATTGAATAAAGTCTGCCTCGGGATTATCTTAAATATATAAGATACCTACCTATATAATATATAAGCTGTTACAGCAGCTTCACCCGATTAAAAAATATTGATGCCAGCACGCCAAACGCCTCGTTTTGGCTATCGATAGTTAAAATTTGGCATTTGCTCCATAGCAAATGCATGCAAAGCAAAGCAAGCAAATTTTAACTATGGTATGGACCATCAAATCAAATCATCCGATATTACTTTATCAAAGCTGTAGATGTAGCCTTATCATCTCAAATTCCCAATTGCACTCAAATAAGAAAATAAAGAATGTTTCTCGATTCATTATCATTACCGTTTACGGGTACATTGCTACCTAATTCCGCTAGTGCGGCGTCAAAAGAACAATGCGCGCGTCGTCAAAGGGTGCTCGCTCGCCCTTTGGGACAAAGCCTTAGCCTCTTACTGTAAGGGGCATGCATTAGCGGAGCGAGGAGCGATTTTCAATTTATGTTAAGAGTTAAATTTCTGAATATTACTGAATGAAAACATGAATTATCTCTCTATGGTTGAATAAAACATTAAGTATGGATTGCAACAATTTTCATAGGAACACGAAATTTTTTGTATTATGAAAGAACTATCTTTTGAAAACTTTCCATCGCATTTTCCATGCATTTTAATGTAATCTTATCATTTTAATGCCTAACCAACAAATATAAAACGAGACGCGTCATTCAACCATAGAATGACAACTCCTTTTTGAATTCAGTAATATTGAGAAATTAATAAAAACAGCGAAACATTTGACAGCTACATGCGACGTTGCCAACTTTCAGGATTAACCCTCTTAAGGGTTAATTTCACACGTACCGCAACCACACGCCAACTACAACCACAGCACGTGGTCGGGAGCATATTTTGTATTGAAAATTAATAGGTAGCACAATTGACACGTACCATACATGACGGCAAAATGTGGTAATTGTGGTATGCAAGCTTGCAACATTTTTTACCAGTCAACATTTAGGCAATATTATAGCACAAATCCGCCGTAATTAAGCCATGGTGGCCTAGTGGTTTGACCTACCGCCTCTCATCCAGAGGGTCGGGGGTTCGATTCCGGCTCGCACCTCTAAGTTTACTTATATGCGAAATTCAATTTGAATATACCACTGAGCTTTTCGGTGAAGGAATACGTCGTGAGGAAACCTGCACGCATCTGCGAAGCAATTCAAAGTTGTGTGTGAAGTCCCAATCCGCACTGGGGCCGCGTGGGGAATATAGCCCAAACCCTCTCGTGATGAGAGGAGGCATGTGCTCAGCAATGGGACGCAAATAGGCTGTAGTAGTAGTAGTAGTAGTAGATTGCAAAAATTGGTTAGGGGCGATGTAAAATAGAACCAACATTTTCATTGAATCATGAGCTTTTAACGACGCGATTTCAGTTTTGCCTCGAATACGTAGGTACTTAATCAGAAAAATGCAGAGGACAAACGCTTATCGCTCCTCTCATCAATATACCCCTTTCCGGTATTCAGTCGAGCTTTTCGCTTTCGCGTTTTTGAGCGTTACTCAACTCCTGCGCGAACAATGAGAACTTTCAGTTACCACTGCACGGAACTTGTAGAAGAATGTACAGTCTTACACGGAATAAGTATGAGATGGAATGAAAACTTGAATTTGACAAGGAAAAAAATCAGTTTGGCATCAGTAGAAACTTTTTTTCAAAACCCTCTCGCCTCTTTTGCTCCCTTCCCAACCCTCTTTTCCTTTAAAATTTCAATTACAATTTCACAATAGACATAATTACTAAATTAAATTACAATTTAAGTAAGAGACATATATTGAGTATTTTAATCTGTGGCAGAGATCTTCTACTATCTAAAGTCCCGCGCCTTCACATTTCAAAACGCTTCAATTTTTTTTATTATTATTTAAAAAGCACCACCAACACTCTCAACGCATAGTTGATGGCTGTCTCAGCACGCACACATGTGTTGAGAGTGTTGGTGGTGCTTTTAAATACATTGCAGCGTTTTGAAATGTGAAGGCGCGGGACTTTAGATAGTAGAAGATCTCTATAGTATAGTCGCTACATTAAAGTATAGAATAGAGCGTGCCTATATTCAACAGTCCTTTCCCAGCCTTTATTCTATCAAATTATTCTATGTCAAATTTCATGGAAAGAGGTCGGTATAGCACGACGCAACTTAGAAGGCGCGCGGCGAAGCACTCAGCCGCCAACGCAGAGTCTATTAATTCTGAATCCACACGCTTTCTAAGTTGTGTAAACTACCATTTTCATTTTCGAAACCATAATAAAAAAAAATTAAAAAAATACTCTATAAAAACTTTCATTTTTATTTTTACGTAACTCCAAACCCTAATATTAGAGCCGTCACGACCCATGTAATAACAACATTGACATCCATAGAAACCTCATTTATTTTGCCTGCCATATCGACATATGTCGACACACACGCCGACGTTTTCACTCGTGGGTTAGACCCAGTAGGCCCCTAATATAGGGAACATGCATACAAAAAACCGTGGTGGCAGCTCGGCGGTTTGACCTAGCCTAGCGCATCAGGTCTAATTTCACGTTTGCCGAAGGAAAGTATGGTGAGGAAATCTGATGAGACTAATACACCTAGTACGCATAAGTGGAAAGCTATAAGCTATTGTGGTGGTTGCTGTGGATACAAAAAACGTCATTAAAAAAATGTGAAATTCGAAAATTAAAATTAGAGTAGCAATACTCGGTGGATCTGTATTATTACTAATTACTTGAGCTAATACTATCGCTTGTTAAGATACTCAACGCGTAGATCTTCCTTGTAGAGTAAGTAATTAATTTTCGTGCATGTTCCCTAGGGTAAAGGCGCCAGTGATGGACCCTACAATTAGGGTAAAGGCATTGTCCAGGGCAATTTATTACTGTTGCGCACCTGGGACCTATTTGATTAACTGCGAGTTATAATTAACTATGATTAGGTTTAGCTGTATATGGGTGTTAATGTGAGAAGGAAGTAGGTCTTTATATTGTTCTGACTGCTGAGGTTAAATTATCAGCTTTCATTAAAAAAAATGTGCGGCGTTTAAAAATAGACAACTAGGTAAGTATATCTGAGACATGTAGGTAGTAAAAGATTCAAAATGTCTTTAGTGTCAATCAAAATGGATTTAATGTTTTTAGAAAATCTGTATTAAAACAAAGTCGTGTTAGTTACAATTGCACCATTTATAATTCAAGAACGGCTGAAACGATTTCGATGGTCTTTAATTTTTTGGATCTGTCTCCACCCCGAATAGGATAATAACTATTAAAATATAAGAAATATCACGCAAAAATATTATACAGAAAATATGATTTTAGATAAATTGGCTTCCGCAATTGACAGCTCACGTGATTCATTGACTGAGGCGGTACTAAGTTCGCGGGGTCAGTTACCTATTATACCTAGAATAAACAAGAATTTGGATGAAATGAAGTATAGAACATACATACTGAACACGCCCTCCCTCCGAGTTTCAATCGAAATATGCGTATCAAAATCAATTAAAATAATATTTCGGAAACCTCTCCTTATTTGTGAAATGCAATATTGGGTTGAAGGCTTCTCTATACAAATAGAGAAATAACCTTTGGGGTGCAGCGTCCGTACCAATTTACCCATATCATCGCCAAAACATCTACGTCAGCAACATTATCTGAAGAGTACCGTGTTCGTATTTAATATCGGATTCATACTATACTTTCAAACTAACAAAATATTGTAAATCTTTTAGTTTTTATTAAAAGAATCAAATTGGCCAGGAGCAGAAGCCAAATGCCTTTCCCTTTCATTATTTATTCACTCCAACTTCGTTAATTTGCGTACATGATGATACTTTATAATTAACTATGACCACCACAGAAGCCGTGGTGGCCTAGTGGTTTGACCTACCGCCTCTCATGCAGAGGGGCGCGGGTTCAAATCCGGCTCGCACCTCTGAAATTATTTATGTGCGAAATTCAATTTGAATTTACCACTGAGCTTTTCGGTGAAGGAAAACATCGTGAGGAAACCTGCACGCTTCTGCGAAGTAATTCAAGGATGTGTGTGAAGTCCCCAATCCGCACTGGGCCCGCGTGGGGACTATAGCCCAACCCTCTCGTGATGAGAGGAGGCCTGTGCCCAGCAGTGGGCCGTAAATAGGCTGTTGTAGTAGTAGTAGATGATACTTTATAGCTATAAGTATTATGTAGATCATGGTGCAGCGGTTCCTTGACACAGCATCTTCAGTTTGCTCATGTAAGATCATACTTTACTAAGAAATGTTAAAAGTTAAAAATATGAAAAAAAACCCATGTTATATTTGATCATATCATCCTTACATCGACGGCTTTGGTTACACGTTTCACGAAACTTCGCTCGATACAATTTAATTCCAAAGTAACCTCTATTTCGGACCTTTATTTATTTATTTTAACTTTATTGCACATAAAGAAAACTTAGTGTACAAAAGGCGGACTTAATGCCTTGAGGCATTCTCTACCAGTCAACCTTTAGGCAAAGCAGAAAATGGTTAGGGGCGGTGCCAAAAAAACAAAATTACTGAATATACTTAGACACAAGCAAAGAACAAATATACTTTAGTCCAACTTTACTTGAGTTTATTAGGTATAACAAACAGTGTAAAACTAAATATAACAGAAAAATTATCCATATTATACGAATACATTGACAGCTTTATAAATGCCATGTTTTTAGACTGTATTTTAAAACTTGTTAAATACTAACTAAATCGGGCGATCTGTGGAGTAGCTCTTTCTCTTTCACTCGTTGCACGAGTGACAATGACGGCTGAGCTGGGTATAGGAACGGCCTTCAGGCCTGGTGCCTACTTATATCACCAAAACGCCTCCATTTGGCTACGGAGACGGTTACATTTTGACGTTTGACCCATAGACAATCTGTCAAATTTTAACTGTCCGTAGCCAAAACTCGGCATTTTGTGGACGTAGCAACCGGGACTAAGCGTGGAGAGGTAAGTAACAGACGGATAGACACACCGACAGAATAACTTTCACATTTATAATACACTAGCTTCTGCCCGCGACTTCGCCCGCGTGGTATTCGGTTATCGCGTTCTCGCGGGAACTATGCGTTTTTCCGGGATGAAAAGTAGCCTATGTCTTTTCCCGGGATCCCAACTATCTCCATGCCAGATTTCATCTCAATCGGTCCAGCGGTTAAAGCGTGAAGAGGTAACAGACAGACAGACAGAAAGACAGACAGACAGAGTTACTTTCGCATTTATAATATTAGTATGGATATTAGTATTAGTATAAATAAAGTAGGCATTGCGTAATCTAGACAACGGAAATATGCGAGGATGCGAATCTGGAGTGTTTCCTGTTTGCGCGGTGAGTTATAGTTTTATTTTGTACCGCGGAACCTCTGAGATTTATTTACGAGACGGGAGCAGCACGCAGGGGTCAACTATTTTTTTGCACCGAAGTATCTCTATATAGGATATATATCTTACCCACAAAAATGAAGTGTTTAAGTATACATTTCATTTACTTATATCTTCTTCTAATACTAACGAGCTGACCCGGCGGTCGATGTACCGCCTAACAATCATGCGTGACGTGACCCGCCAATAGGGTATTACACCATTTTTGAAATGTGGTTTAAAATGATCCTTATGTCGGATTGACTGACAAGATTTTTTATTTCAATTTTCTGAAAGGGATAAATACCTTAAAATGTACTTTAAAATTTAAATTTTCAGTTTTCGCGTTAAAAAGCTAGCCGCCACATTAGCTTGGTCTGTGACGCAGGGCTTGTAACCGGTTAATTAAAAAAACCTCTAAATTGCCAAATATTTAAAATTATTTTATACTCTTTATGTGGAACTCCATAGTGTATTTAGGTTATTACTTCGTATTATTTTATAGCCTTATTAAACATGAAATAGTAAACGAAAGAACGATAAGAAAACCGGTTTATTTGTATGGAGGAAAAAACCGGTTTCAAGCCCTGCTGTGACGTCACTAGGATAGTAAATAAGTGCATAGTAACCAAACAAGTCAAGTCAAAACGGTTTACTTGTAACGCTTTGTTTACAGTAGAACTGACGTCACAGCAGTTAACAACATGGCGCCTACCGTTTTGGGACAGATTAAAAACCAACATTTTATAAATGTAATTATAAAATTATTTATGCATTTTTACGATTAAAAGTCGATGTTTTGGGTAGTATTTTTATATAATCTATCAATTTTTAAATCATGATGATGTTTTTGCACGCATTTTTTCGACATTTCAATAGTTATCAGGGTAACAATCCTATTCGGGACGGAGACAACTCCAAAAAACCTAAGATCATCGAAATCCGTTCAGCCGTTCTTGAATTATAAGTGTTGTAACTAACATGACTTTGTTTTACATAGGTATATAGATAATAAGTCTGTAGAAGTCACGTGACACTCATGTACCTATATTAAATATATCAGGGATTAAAAATTTTTTCAACTGTTTTTAATACAAGTACAAGCTCCCAAAATAACTATTTTGTATCAGAGCAAGGCCAAGGTCAATATCACTCAATATGAAGAAAGGTTTCAATTTCTTTATTATAGGTAGGTAAGTACTTACCTACCCTACCCATGCAAGGCCGATGCTGGCAGGAGTACAACATACAATGGCCAACACTTGGCGGTAGTTCATGTAGAATTTATATATGTATATATTTATGTCTGTTTTATATTATAAAATCTATCTGGTCACTCTAGCTTCAAATCCTACGATACACATACAGTCATTCATACCTATTTACCATCACATCTAACCTCCACTCACACGGACACCCACACGTACACACTCACACTGGGTCCTCTGAAAACCAGCGTCGGAACGTCTAGGCGTTTTTCGACCAAAGCTGAGAGGATACCTTTTTCAAAATTTTCCGTATGTTAAGTAATTAAGAATAAGGTAAAATTTGTAATTAGTTTTAAGATAACATATGTGGAATTTTGAAATAAATAATTCTCATTCTCATTCTCTCATTCTCATATTTCAGAAATTCTCAATAATTTCTCACACCCTAATATCGTTAATCTAAATTTTCACAATTAGCTATCGTGGGTTATAGGGGGAGCGTTATCAGCAACGCCTGGAGATTTATGGCTGTTATCACTGTGTGGTGCCACCCACTGCGGGATTAGGCCCTAACGAGACGAAGAATACGTACCTATAGGACCACTATTAAATTCTGTTCACGTTTCGCCATTTTGTATTTTTTGGGGCAAAACTGGAATCCTACTAATATTAAAAACGCGAAAGTTTGTAAGTATGGATGGATGTTTGTTAATCTTTCACGTAAAAATTACTGAATGGATTTTAATGAAACTTTACAATAATATAGCTTATACACCAGAATAACACATAGGCTACGATTTATAAAGATATTGTGTATATAAGCTACTCGAAATACTAATCCTGCGCAGACGAAATCGCGGGCACCAGCTAGTCAACAATACACTCACCAGTAACTTCACTCGAACACCCATTTTACGTACGTACGTACGTTCGTACGTACGTACTTAAATTATTCGATTTTTGAAAAAAAAATTCAAGTATTACATGATTTTGAGATATATATCTAGGTGTTACTAATGTGGGCTGCAGTAAAATGCGACAACCATTGATCTATTATAAGTAAGGATTCACAATCAGCCGGAGAAAAATGGCCCGTCAAAACGGGTGCCCGAACAACTAATTTGACACTTAAGTCTTATAGTGTTAGGTTTACTTTTGTATAAAATATTTGTCTTGACACATATTATAAAGAGGCGTTATTATAATATTGGAACGTATTTTATAATGTCAGTTTGCTCCATATATTTTGACATATTCTGTTAGGCACTGTTCGTCCATATGTTCATCATCATTATCATCATTTCAGCCAAAAGACGTCCACTGCTGGACATAGGCCTCCCCCAAGGCTCGCCACTCAGACCGGTCCTGTGCTACTTGCTTCCACCGGTTTCCCGCGACCTTCACGAGGTCGTCGCTCATCCCTTGGGGGGGGATTGCCATAGTCGCCACGCTTGGCAGGCGGGTTGGCGACCGCAGTTAGATTTGCGTAGTGCGCGGAGGATGCTGCTGCCCGTCCTCCGGTTTATCCCTTATTCTCTTACGAAACCCAAGGGAGGAGATGGGGTGGTGCAATTCTGACCGATATATATGTTATTATAGGGCAATGGCGACAACGCAATCCCGCTGCCCTCGCTCAGCCAGCGTGGAGGAGAATCGCTGGGGTTTTAGTGGGTATTCCGTCCGGGCACTCTGGCCGGCGCGTCCCACATAACGACCTTGCCCCCCTCCCCCCCCCCCCCCGAGCCGGTGGTATGCGTAAACGCATTTCCCCAGCGTCAAAAAAAAAGGTGTCACTAATGTCAGTATCACAATCAACACAAATCTCTCGACAACTTACCTATAAGCTAAAACTATCAAGCCGTTTAGGCTACAGAGCGTGCCAAAGAAATGTACATACCTACACTGTCTAGCTACTTACTCTTACATACATACTATCGAAAAACATAACCCTCCTTCTGACACAGACGGGTAAAAAGGTAACAATATTCTTAAGGACTTCATAAATCTCTCCCCCGAAAGCGTACCTACATTTAAAACAATGCTTCTAATGGAAATTCTAAATTTAAATTCTCGATAAACGATAATGCATCCTGCGCACGATTGTTCTATTTTCGAATAATTGTCGCTGCGTTTGCGCATCCGGAGCGAGGGTGGTAGAAACGGCTTTTCATCCATTTTAAGGGCAAATGTACCTTATGTTTTTGTGATAAGATTGTGGCCAAGTGTAGTGTAGTATTGCAATGTTGTGATAAATAAGGGAATATATATTGATGAATTATTTGGTGCCAGTCTGTTGTGAATGAACGTGAAGTGTCTAGGGGTATAAATAGATAGTACACTATGAACTATAGTTCGTTATAGGTCTTGCGCTCGTATTGCAATACGACTATCTCGAGTGATTGACTTTATTGTCCTGTGACCATAGACATAAATAATACTTCGTATGGACCCGGCCTAACGTAGATACATGTCATGTTTCCCCACTTCATTGGTGTCCAATCCAAAGTTAAACTTATATCGTGACACTAAAGCTGGGTCACATTTTTTCAACAACGAGACGAGTTTTTAGATACTGAGAAACAGTTTCGAAAAAAGTTTTTTTAAAAACTCTTATTGTCACGCACGCTCGGTGACAGAACTTTGGATTGGACACCGTGGAAGTGGGGACATATAACGTGTACGTTAGACCGGGTCTATATTATTTACGTCTATGCCTGTGACCCAGGCTATTTAAGACTTCGAATATAGCCCCAGTTTAAGGCCCGGGTCTCATCGAATGCATCTGGGGCGCACTGTGAAGGTCTTATATACATGTATTAAACATACATACATACTTACATATCGTCACGCCCATGTTCCCTTGCGGGGTAGGCAGAGCGTTAACGACCTTCATGGTCACATCACGCCACCTTTGACAAAGTTGTGAGGGTAGCGAGATCATCAACATTGGCATGTAGTGACGGTTGTCAGCCCATCGCCCACGGTACACCAATACCCACGCGACCCTTACTGTCTGTTACAGTATGCCCGGGAAACAAAATCCCATGATTTCTTATTAAGGAACCATAAGACCTCGAAGTTTTTCGGAGAATGGGGAAAAGTGTAAAGCTCGTACGCACGATCAAACAGAGAATAGTCGCTTACCTGGGGCATATTCTTAGAAACCCACAATACGAGCTCCTTCAAACCATCATGATGGGAAAAATAGCCGGGAGGCGAAGAGTGACGCTGACGCAAGATGTCATGGCTCCGGAACATCAGGGAGTGGACCGGCGTCAAGACAGTTGAAGAGCTCTTCTAATTGGCGCTAGATTCAAAAAGCTGACTGTCGACCTTCAGTAAATGAAGAGGCACCAAAAGAAGAAGAAGACTTCGAATGCGTTGCCTACCCTGAGGTCTAAGATGGAATGCCTCTGCACCAGCAATTTCACCATGTCATAATTTCAGCCGAAAGACGTCCACTGCTGGACATAGGCCTCCCCCAAGGCTCGCCACTCAGATCGGTCCTGTGCTTACTTGCTTCCACCGGTTTCCCGCGACCTTTACAAGGTCGTCGCTCCATCTTGTTGGAGGCCTACCGACAGCTCGTCTCCCGGTTCGCGGGCGCCACTCGAGAACATTCCGGCCCCATCGGCCATCAGTCCTGCGAGCAATGTGCCCCATATATAATTTCACCATATATTAAAGTTTAATAATATTTCTATGTAACTTACAGATCCAGGCGAGCCGCAGACCAGACGCATTAATATTGTAGATCCAAGCAATTTATTTCGAAGAATCGTGACACTTGTCAACTTTGTATTGGCTTCACAGTCGTTGGGTTAATTATTCGATATAATGAACCACCGGAAACGTAAAAGCTATAAGAAAACAAGCAAACATATCGATCAACTCTTCAACCCTCAAACATCATTAATTCGAAAGAAATCGATATTCGATTCTCACAGAGACCCCAATAAGGGCACGTGGCCCAAACAAAGGGTGAACAAATCATAAGCACGTGTCGGTCATATCCGCTGTTTTTCCGGCCGTCTGTCAATTTGACGTTGACATGTTACTCTACTCGGCAGTTTTAATTACGACGTCACATCGTTTTTTTTTCATTAAATTTCATTAGTGTTTTGTTAGTGGTGGGACCTGGTGCTGGGTCCGTCCGGGGTTTTACCACCGTCTTTTCCCGCTAACCTGCCGCCAAATTGCAGTGCTCGCACATTAATTTTCAAGTTACACGACTTGTACATTATTATTTTAGTAAGACTATCTGACCCCGCGGACTTCGTACCGCCTTAGAAAATCGGTCGAGGCGTTTCGGAGGAGTTCGGTTACAAACACTGTGACACGAGAATTTTATATATTACATACTAGCTGACCCCGCGGACTTCGTACCGCCTTAGAATTTTTTTTGGGTATGAAAAATAGTTTACGTCCTATTCTCAGACCTACTGAACATACACACCAAATGTCATAAGAATCGGTCGAGCCGGTTCGGAGGAGTTTGGTTACAAACACTATGACAAGAGAATTTTATATATTATAAAAACTATTTTAATATTTTTCCCTAAGTATAAGTGATAGAACATTCGTAATATCAGAATAGTCCGCGAACTAAGCACGGCGCGTTATATTGCGTCCTAAAATGTTTGGAGGGCGCCTTTGTTTGCACTCGGCTTTGTGCGCTCTAGTGCGCGTTCTAATTTATTAAATTGCTTTTATATTGATGGGAAAGAGCGATATAAACTCGTGTTTGTACCTATTTGTCTTATAGCACGTTATTAGAATTAAATTTGAGCGTTTACGTGATTAGTCAACCCTCTCGTAATGAGAGGAGGCTTGTGCCCACGCAAATAGGCTGTAGTTACTTAGTAGTACAATACAATAATACAAATACTCTTTACATCACCCTTGGCCGTAAAGTGGGATTTTCTGCCCGCTACGCGGAGAGAAAATCTCACTTCTTGGCCGAGGCAAAATGTAAAACTTTTGACAAACCACGGGCGGTAATTCGTAAAGCCCCAGATCGCATATTTATGGCCCTCACCTTCGGTTCGGGCCACAGAAACCTGCGATCTTGGACATTTACGAATTCACCACCCTAGGTCTGTAATGTACCTACTATTATTGAACACCACACAATAGAGAAAAAAGAACAGAACAAAAAAGATCAGGAAAACATGTTGTTAGGTATACAGCAGGCGGTCTTATCGCTAATAGAGCGTCTCTCCCAGACAACCTTTGGGTAGTTTATATCAAGTAAAAGAGATATATAAGTACTACAGTAGTTACGTGATTGTGATCTTATACCTATCTTAAAAACTAGCTTCCGCCCTTCTTATGTTTAGCTGGTAGGCCTTCAATATGTCGACGTTATAAGCGTTGATCAGAAGAAGTTTTCTCTAGTTCAATTAATTATGCAAAAAAATATTGCCATAACTTTTCAATAAGAGATACATTTCATATCCATACTAATATTATAAATGCGAAAGTTACTCTGTCTGTTTAACTTCTTCACGCTTCAACCGCTGGACCGATTGAGATGAAGTTTGGAATGGAGATAGTTGGGTTCCCGAGAAAGGACATAGGCTACTTTTTATCCCGGAAAATCGCGAAGTTCCCGCGGGAACGCGATAACTGAATTCCGCGCGGACGAAGTCGCGGGCACAAGCTAGTCTCTAATAATTCAAAGAAATGTCTCTTTAGAAATGTCAAATGTCAAATGTGACCTTCAAATGCTCCAACCGACCTTTCCTTTCATACCAGTGTTCTTATTGCGTAGTAAGTATTCTTGTGGCCCCTTGCCATAAATTGGACTTGGAACTAATATTGATATTGCCAAAGTTTACGGTTGTGTTTTTCGAGGGCTTAACGTGACAGATTGATTGACTGACAAACTTACACGGTGATCCAGGAAGCATTCAATGAGGACGATAAAATCTATACTAATAACAAGTCTATAGAAGAAGTCGCGTCTGAAACTTGAAAATTAAAAGAAACTATTGTTAGATAATTATTTTATATAGAAATAACATCGGTACAAAGATTAAAGACACCTGTTAATTTTTAATACATATATACTGAATTCCATTAGTACATCTCTGTTTCCGGCTAAAAGCCAATAGACAAATATCTGGCACTTCTGGTAGAAGTGTGGAGGGTTCGCCCGGGTTTTGTCTCTGACGTCAGAGACTAGTGTTTTAGAGTCTATGCAAATTGACGGAAGGATTGTCATTATTGTCAACGGCTCTTTAAAAAGGGATTATTACAAAAACTTGTGTAAACTGATAAGTTCTAGGTTTAATTTAAGGAAAGTGATAGTGAACAGTTACGTTGTAAAGTTTGTATTTGAACAATCAATATATTTAACTGGCGCTTACCTCTCGCAAAGGATTTCTTTAACAATCCAGAGAGGTAACGCCGCCAGCGTTATGGGCACCATGCCGCAAAATGAAATTTTGGAATGGGTGTTTTTTCTATAGTTATTTTTAGTTCTAGTTTGAAATTTTATTTTTAATTCATTTATTTTATTTTTAAGTCGCCGAATTTGTATGTGAATCTCATTATATTTATTTGTATTAAGCACTTAAAAACAAAACGAATAAAAAACTTCTTAAAATATAATTAACATTACTGTAAAACTGTTTGAGAATTCATTTCGACCACCTGATTTCTTATACTATCAAGTTAAGGGGACTAATATAAACGACACTGAACACAAAACAACGATTTTAAGAAAATTCGTCTGTATGTATGTGTGTCCGAATTTAACTCAAAAACTACTGGACGGATTGCAACAAAATTTGGTATGTGGGTAGTTTATAACACTGGTCAACATATAGGCTACTTTTATCCCGGAAAACGCATAGTTCCCGTGGGAATGCTGTTACCGAATTCCACGCGGAGGAAGCTAGTTATTAATAAAATGTTATGATATACCTAGGTAGTTTTAGAAGCTTTTGAATTATGATAGCAACTTACGATTTTTTTGAAAATTGAACTGTTTTTCTTTTTTCAGCTACCGTATTTAGGTAAATTGGGGACATCACAAAAATATTTTGAATATAAGTTAAGCCTGCGGCTTTTTACTGACTTTTCTTCATCGAAAATCTCATAGGTAAAGTTAAATTGATGTTTTCCTGTCACCGTCTTAAATATCATTGATCTTAAATCCAAAATAAGCTTTAACTTCACAAGTGACACTGCATAATAATAGAGGTAAATGTAGTAAATTATATACTATAAAATACTCTAAAGATATAGTACGTAGAGCAGGAAGGTTCACAAACAAACTGACAGAGAGAGCGACACGGGAACTGCATTAGGTAAACACGCAGGTGAGTCAGCCCTCTTTGTATACATATACTATATGTATGTTTATGTTTGGACACATTGTTTTGGGCTGATGTTTCCACCTTGACCGTCTGGCTTGTGGCAAATTTTGCGAATTTCACAATAATGAACTTTATACAGGTAAACAGAGCTTAGTTCTATAATGGACAAGAATACGCAAAGCTCGACAGATGGCGCTGCAAACGCTTGACCCAAACCAAAACCCAAACACTGCAGCTGTCAAATATTTACAGGTTTTTTTGTTGAAACTTTAAGTAGATTTGTCTAATATTGTTAAATATTGACCGCAATTTTAATTTTGGTTCAGTTATTTGTGATGAAAATGAAGACATCCCAATGCAATTATACCTGCCCCAGATACATACCAAGTCTTTCGGAAATACGTGTCGTCCGTTCTCATTGCACCCTGGAACTGCACAGCGCGGCATTTTTTAATAATTTAAGTAAAACCAATAACAACAAATATTTCTCAACGTAATTGACAGATGGTTTGGGTCAAGCGATTGCAGCGCTCCTAGTGGCCAAATTATGCAGATTTCTTGTCTTAGGATAGGCTGCTTAGCAGTTGTGATATTATAAATGTGGAAGATAAACTTTGTCGATTATAGTTGGTCTTTCATTCACACTCTAACAACTGAATAAAAGTAGTTATGTTCAGGTATATAATGAGAAGTCCCCTAGAACAAACCCTTCTCGTGATGAAAGGAGGTCTGTGCCCAACAGTGGGACCCAGGCAGGCTATTGTGGATTCCCAAGTCATCCAAATATCCCTGGGCAACACTAGAAGTGCGCTAGTAAATATAATATTTTCTACCATAAATATAAACAGCGAATACATTCCAAATGAAAAACGCAAACAAAGCAAAGTCAAGCGCGCGGTCACGATATAGCACCGGCACTGTAGTAACAGCCGGGTTAAATAATATTTACATTGAAAAGCCGCATTATACTAACATATTCTCGAGGCAAGCTTTGAAATACAGAACAGATTTACAGCGAGTGCGGTTTGTCAAGAAAAACTCGCATTTTGATGGACAGGCTTCGTTGCTTTACTCGGTAAAATGTACATAGTACAGTCAGCAGCAGAAGTAGATAAGCTGTCCAGGTGTTCAAAATGACCTACACACGCCCTTAACGTCTTAAGAATAAGGTCGTGTGTAGGTCATTTTGAACACCTGGACAGCTTATCTACTTCTGCTGCTGACTGTACATAGTTTTAATAAAATTGTAAATTACTTTAAGATTAATAACTAAGCAACGACAAGGTAAATATACGATGTAAATATTTGTATTAGGTATACAACCTCCAATAAATTTAAATAGACACACATGATGTGTAATTTCGTGGAGAAATCTTCGTTGAGGTAGTCATGGTTAAAAACTTCATTCGTCAGCTTATTGGTCGTGTAAGTTCACTTCGTATTATATTTAATTGTTAATATTACAATCACTTCAATGGATTTGTGAAACATAGAAAAGCACAGTTCATAGATATTAAGTTTATTGATATTCAGACAGCGTCGTCAAATGTAATATTCGTAAGCGGTAATTGACATTGATTGAATTGAATTGATGTAGACGCGACTTGACACGGAGTTGTCTGTCAGACATGTTTCGAGGCTTAGAAATACTATTTTGGCTTAAAGTTAAAGGTTAAGTTGTAGTAGTAATAGAAATTACATTAATGTCAGTATTTATGTGCAGGGCTTTCAAGATTTCACTGAAATGTTAAATTCACACATTACGTCACGTTATCCATTTCAAACAACATTTTCACGTCATGCCTGCAAATATGTTAATTGTACAGCAATGCAGGTCTTTCGGCTGAAAAGATGATAAGTAATTATGTATTTCAAAAAATAGTGGGTTAATTTTAGGCGGTTATTTATTCAAGTGATGTCGCTGTGTTTTTTACTATCTGCGACTGGGAACAGACTTGAATACGATTATCGAGGTACATTCCTCCCCGTATGGCTTAGAATCTGATAGAATTAATAGAATTCCTTATAGGATATTACGTCATGACATTATTCCATTTTCCTAGGCATCTCTGTTTTAGAGATTTAGGACGGACCTGTATTCTGGAACTATAAAATACCTAAGTTTAGTCCAACCAAGTGTGACTAGAATTCACTCGTTGAAATTCGTTATTTTAATAAATGATTACTACGTTTTAAACGAAAAAGTTCATCTGTAGGAGAGAGCATGTGTGAATGTTCATTAGGTACTCTTCCAAGCAATTAAGTACTGAATTACCTAAATGTGAAGTTTATTACCATTGAAATCAAGGGTATAGGTACTCTTTAATACGGAAATAAACATTGAATAAAAAACCAACGAGCTTCTGCCCGCGACTTTCCTGCGGGAACTATGCATTTTCCCAGTTGACCAGTGTTATACCCATACCAAATTTTGTCAATCCGTCCAGTAGTTTTCGAGTTAAACCCGGACATACATACATACATACAGACAATTTTTCTAAAAAATCGTTATTTTCTGTTCGGTATCGTTTATATAGTCCCTCGCCCTGATAGTTTCTTTTCATTTTCAAGTTTCAGACGCGACTTCTTCTACAGACTTTATTATTAGTCTATACTAATATGTACTGTCGTATAGGATATAGAAAAGTAAAGAAAAAGTATTTTATTCTCATATTATGATTAGGCACACGAGAATAAAATACTTTTTCTTGGATGTATTTGAAACCTTATAAACCTTATATGGACCTATTGAATAATATTTGAATATTTTCTTGCCTATTATTTTTAAAGACGACTAAAATACCAACTCCAATCATTTGTAAACAAATGTAAGCTGCCCTTGAAATTCAACTGTCTAAATCCCAATCAGCAGTGTAAATAAAAAGATACCAACACAATAGAGCTGTGTTAATTAAGTTTTGTTACAACAAACGGACAACGGGACCAATTAATTATATTAATTGACCATAACAGATCAAATTAATATCACTGCGGGCGGCGCGCGTGTCGGTCACGGCCACCGCTCCGAAAAAAGAATTACTTTCTAGACGCGTGCAGGTTTCTTTACGATGTTTTCCCATCATTCTAAAGCGGAGTGGTAAACTTGAGCTAAATCGTAAAATAAATACATAATCTTGGAGGCCAAGAAGATGGAAAGAAAAGCGGTCAAAGTCGCCGGTATCCCATGGACGAAAGCCGAACTCAGACTATGAACTCGGTATTTTTTTAGTGAAAAATCTTCTATCTTCTAATATATAAAGTTCTCTTGTCACAGTGTTTGTAACCAAACTCCTCCAAAACGGCTCGACCGATTCTTATGAAATTTGGAGTGTATGTTCAGTAGGTCTGGGAATAGGACGTATGCTATTTTTCATACCCAAAAAAAAACTAAGGCGGTACGAAGTCCGCGGGGTCAGCTACATAGTTTAAGTATAATATAGGCGCAATAAATTTACAGACCCGAAGGAGCCGTGGTGGCCTAGTGGTTGGACCGACCGCCTCTCATGCAGAGGGTCGGGGGTTCGGTTCCGGCTCGCACCTCTTAGTTTACTTATGTGCGAAATTCAATTTGAATTTACCACTGAGCTTTTCGGTGAATGAAAACATCGCGAGGAAAGCTGCACGCATCTGCGAAGTAATTCAAAGATGTGTGTGAAGTCTCCAGTCCGCACTGGGCCCGCGTGGGGACTATAGCCCAAACCCTCTCATGATGAGAAGAGGCCTGTGCCCAGCAGTGGGACGCAAATAGGATGTAGTAGTAAATTTACAGACTATTGAGATTGAACTAAGGGTCTGAACGAATGGTCTCACATTCGCACCAATTTAAGTAAACAGGCTTCAAGATTTGAAATAAAAAGTCTATTAATACGGACCTAAGTCTAGATTGTAGATAAAAAATACAGACATCGCGTTTCCCACGTAGCTCTTAGGCGCCAGCAGAGAAAACGGACTTCCCGAGCAACCGGCTTGTAGGTAGTATGATATAAATAGTATGTCTGTATGTCACTTATGTACATAAATATCCAAGACGCCTCAGTGACATTATATTAAAACCTCACTAAAAGTATTTCTGAAAACTCTCCTTCTAATAATAACACCTGATAGATACGATAAAAAAACATCCAAACGCTACAGACTGCGATGTTGTTGTTTAATATGTAAGAATTACTTAAGGATCACTTGACACATAACCTCACAGTTTGTCGCTATTTGAAGGTGTTTTTTCGGCTACAGTATCCAAAATAAGTGGATCTTCTGTCTTCGAAGTTGACGCCAAAATATGACACGGTAGGTGCCACTTTATTTTGAGATGTTCCCTCATTTCCTGGTAGAGGCTGAACTCAGCTAACATGACGGTTGAAATACACTCAACAGCAATGAATTCGGGTCACATTGTAAAGCATTTTCCATAGAAAGTGATCCGAATTCATTGCTGTTGAGTACAGTTCATTGGAAATTTCCGTCTTTTTCAATATCTTCGCTACATGCTATGCACGCGGCAAAATATCAATATGCCATCTTTGGCATGCCAAAGTGGCTCGAGATGGGCAACCTTAGAGGTTGTATCGCGTCCCGAATACTAAATGAGGTCCTAGAAACAGTCTGGGGCATGGTGCCAAAGATCTGAGTGAGATAACGCAATCATTGTCACTATTCAGGCGAGCGACTAGGGGAGAGAACCTAGAAGAGAATGTTGAAGGACACGCACTATAAGATAAAAGTAAGAATGTATTTTGAAAGAAGCCCTTCTATGGGCTGGTTTATTCATAAGTTTCAGAACAGATTTGTAAAAGTGCTTATTGTACCTTACCTATATGTATTCCTAAGATGAAAGATGTTCCCGATTTACAAAATAGGATATTGGATTTGAGCTTCAAAGTGTCTTTAAAAGATTTCATTGAGAAAATATGTAACTTGCTTTCGTTTTTGAAAGTCGTGCCCTCAACGTGCGAATTAGAAGACACCTACATCCAAAAGTCGATAGAAGTAATAAATACTCTGAGATGAGAAAAGAAAGACAATAGTAAATATGATACTGAGAATATCACGAGGAATGGGTGCATGCCGCATGGGTACGGGATTTGGTGACACGAATCTTTGGGGGAGGAAAACTTACGTCCAGCAGTGGGTTTCTTTCGATTCATACAAACTAAAGCAACACTCGGTCTCCAGGTCCAAAGTGACGCAAACCAGAGACGTTAATTAAAACTAATGAGACACTGCAGTTCATTTCCCATCAGGAAATTACAGTCTAGTTATGAGAGATTATGGCTCGCCGAGTGAAATATGTCCTAACTTGCTGGATTAACCGAACATGATAGGAGAATTAAGGCCATTTGGAACGTTGTGACGTTGTGAAAGTAAGAAATTAAATCTAATATTAAGTAATTAAAACAATATCATATTAAACCCATTATTTTCATCACGATTATTCTGATTAGGATTACCATCATATTTTTTTTGAGATAATACTACGCCTAGTTTTGTTTTGGAGCTATTCTAAAATTTCGCTAGGTAGGTACGTTATCGCTCCAGCACTGAACGCAGCATTTATATCTAAATAGCAGTGCTCGCACTGTTGTGTTCCGGTAGGGGCTTAAGAGGCATTCCATCTTAGGCCTCACTCGGCCTCAGAGTAGGCAACGCATTCGAGATCTTATTGGTTTCTTAATGGGGGATCAAAGGATTTCAGTGTCCATGGGCCGCAGTGAGCACTTACCATCAGGTGGGCTGTGGTGGGCTCGTTTGCCTATACCAACGACATAAAAAAAGATTATTATTTTGACTGTTCTACATATAGACCACGAAATTCTATACAATTTTCCGTAGGGTACAAAGTTAATATTTTTGGTAATTTTCGCATCACGCTCCCCCACTCCATCAAACAGATGCCATATGGTGGCGCATAATTTTAATTCATGCCCGTCAGCCACGCTTGACGCTTTTTTAATGACACGATTATGAATCTCATTAATAAGAGTAATTAACTGATTCTACACACACACATATATACAGGGTGGAAAGATCGAATGCCACATGGATGGCAACTACCTTAAATATTGTAAATAGCACATTTTGTGTAAGGGAGACTTTCCTTTGTTTTTAAAAACAATAAATACTGCATTTAAGGATTTATGAAAAATCGCTTGCCTCAGTCGGGACTCGAACCGGTCAAATGTGACAAAAAATAATGTGCTGTATTTTATGATGCAGATTGAAAGGGTTACTGATAAGGTTCATTTTTCTCTGAATAACAAATACAATCAGAATAACGGAAGGCCATGAAAATTGTAAACGAAAAATTAAAACACACGGTGCTCATTTTGAACAACTACTTTAGTTAGCAAGGTTTTAGTAAGGTTATTAAATGAATATTGTTTTATTTTGTGTGTTTTAGTTTTTCGTTTACAATTTTCATGGCCTTCCGTTATTCTGATTGTATTTGTTATTTAGAGAAAAATGAACCTTATCAGTAACCCTTTCAATCTGCATCATAAAATACAGCACATTATTTTTTGTCACATTTGACCGGTTCGAGTCCCGACTGAGGCAAGCGATTTTTCATAAATCCATAAATGCAGTATTTATTGTTTTAAAAAACAAAGGAAAGTCTCCCTTACACAAAATGTGCTATTTACAATATTTAAGGTAGTTGCCATCCATGTGGCATTCGATCTTTCCTTCCTGTATATATCGAAGTAAGATATAAAAGAGGACGTAACGATCGATCGGGTGACACCATTTATTGAATTAATGAGTTCTTATCACGACAAATTCTCTAATATACGTGTAGCAATATAATTGCGATGGATATGTATCTGGAACTGAGAAATGTAAGGGAGTGCTTGCGTCAATTTTTAATTCTGTGACAGACTTGTCTGTCTACCCATTCTAAACTTCACTACAAAGTCTCGAAAAAGACAACCTGTGGAAGTAGGTGGAGGTGTTTCTTCAGCACAATAGACTTACAATAGAACACTTCTATAGACCACAGACTAGGTAACTTACCTACATCAAAATAGCCCGTTACTATGCACATTTGCCACATACATGCGGACAAAGAGAAGATAGATAAACACCAATTAAATATTTGCTACTACTACTACTACAGCCATTTGCGTCCCACTGCTGGACACAGACCTCCTTTCATCACGAGAGGGTTTGGGTTATAGTCCCAGTGCGGGTTAGGGACTTTACACACATCTTTGAATTGCTTCGCAGATGCGTGCAGGTTTCCTCACGATGTTTAAATATTTGCTAGACCTCATCCATATATTAATATTATAAATGCGAAAGTAACTCTGTCTGTATGTCTGTCTGTTACCTCTTCACGCTTCAACCGCTGGACCGATTGAGATGAAATTTAGCATGGAGATAGTTGGGGTCCCAGGAAAGGACATAGGCTACTTTTTATCCCGGAAAAGCCCTGTTTTATATTCCCGCGGGAGCGCGATAACCGAATTCCACGCGGGCGAAGTCGCGGGCAGAAGCTAGTAAATATATATTGCTACAAGATTTTAATCTTTCTGCTATTATAGAGCGTAATTCTGTTATGATGGCAACGTAAGACACGCAGTGGGAAGTTGCTGGCTTTCATTTCAGATAAAACCGAAAAATCATAAGCTAACAAATATTAAAAAATGAAAAGTATTTATCAATAGATACTAGTCGTTGATGGGTCAATATTGCGGGATTATTTTTTACCATAGTAAATTGAACAACTGATACCTTAGGGGTATTTTTTGCCTGGATGAATGGAAAGCACGTGGGTTCTTGTTTATATTGGGGCGCGCAGTTGCAGCCTGTCAATGATTGGGATATTTATTGTGTTTATAAATGGTTTATTTTTGTAGGTGATATTAGTGGGTTTGGGTGTAGATTATTGCACATGTGTTGTTGCTAACTTTGGTGGCATATGAGGGATAAATCTAGGAAAGTTCTTTATGTTATGTTTTGTAACTTTATCAAAATAGCTCTGGGGGCAGTTAGATTAAGCTTCAAGATAATAATTATAACACTTCACATATGTATGCGTGAAAACCTTTAGATTTCGTGAAAATGTCACCCCGATAACAAATTTTCAGCATGTTCCTGAGTCTCCTCTAGTGATGTTTGTAATAAAACACAACATTATCAAATCTACATATTACAGAAGTTGTTTATCAATAGAAAAAAGAGAGTGGGTCCAAGAACACTCCCTTGTGGTACTCTCTAAGAAAGTAATTTTTACTATAAAATTTCCGATTTAGATTTTTACGTGTTGTTATTAAGGCGGCTAGTATATATCCACTAAGATTTACTATATGTAGGCAAAGAAAGCTTGTAACATATAAATGAACATGTCAGTGCTCAGTGCATTCCGCGCGGCGCGTACATCTGGCCGCTGCATCAAAGCCGCCTTATTGCGTGTCCGTCTGTCTGTGCATGCAGTATTAATATCATCTGCAGGGGTTTGATCCACACGGCTCTTCGTATTGATCACTTTATTATTTATTGATTAGCTATATCAGTGTCGTACATCGTGAGGAAACCTGCACTAATCTGCGAAGTAATTCAAAGATGTGTGTGAAGTCCCCAATCCGCATTGGGCCCGCGTGGGCTCTCGTGATGAGAGGAGGCCTGTGCCCAGCAGTGGGACGCAAATGGGCTGAAGTAGTAGTAGTATATCAGTGTCTATTGTTTTTAACCCCCGACGCTAAAGAGAGGCGTGTTGTAAGTTCAACGTGTCTTTGTATCTGTGTGTCTGTCTGTGGTATGTGGCAAAACATAACTTAATTTAACTCGATTCGTAAGTAGCAGCAAGTAGCAGACACGGGTTATTCTCAGCCCCATTGCATATTTTAACCAGAAGAAACAAATGGAGTACATTTCAACTCTTTCTCCCGGGAGCAGTGGGGAGCATTACAGCGTAGTAACCGATATTATTTATTTATAGCTCGTTCGGTATGCACTTGCCTCACATGAAACGCTAACCATACTTAGTTTGCAACTACTACTAGATCTACTACTAGGCTACAGTCTATTTGCGTCCGACTGCTGGGCACAGGCCTCCTCTCATCACGAGAGGGATTTGGGCTATAGTCCCCAGTGCGGATTGGAGACTTCACAGACATCTTTGAATTACTTCGCAGATGCGTGCAGGTTGCCTCACGATGTTTTCCTTCACCGAAGAGCACAGTGGTTAATTCAAATGAATTTCGCACATAAGTAAACTTAGAGGTGCGAGCCGGAATCGAACCCCCGACCCTCTGCATGAGAGGCGGTAGGTCGAACCACCACCACAACTTGTTACGGCCACTAGGCTACCAGATCAACTACGTACAATGTAGATGTAGAAAAGTTGTTCGAAACAAGATATAGAATTTAATGGCCTTTCATGGAATAAAATAAGAAATCACTCCTCGTACCACGTATTTAATCATATCTTATACTTTAAACGCGAAACTTGTATATTTATCTTATTATTTATTTCTTTATTTACTTATCAAAGCGATCTCAGAAACGGCTTTAACGAGTTGGACGTAATTTGGAATAAAGGGATTTATGGGGGCGACAAATCGATCTAGCTAGGTCTGGTATCTGAGAAAACTCGGTTTTAGCTACTTATTTTCACCCGAGCAAAGCGCGGTCGCCTAGGTCCTTCCTGTTAAATACCCCTACATAACTACTTTAAAAGTATTGTGCCCAAAAGGGTCCATGTTTTTTTTATTTTTAGTTGTAACAATTACTATGTAATGTAACACTGTAATAAGATAAGATAAGATAATCATTTATTGAACCAAACTGTGTACAAAAAAAATAATGCGATAATAAAATTGAGTATTGAGTTTTGTTAAGTGGTTTTCTGATACATTTTGCGACGGTGTTGTGTTTCCTGTTTTTCTCGTATGTTATGTAATTAGGCTGGAGATGCATTTTGCATTTTTCTATTGCCAGTTTTTAATCAGTTCCTTTTGTTGGTATCTCCCACGCTGTACCTATCATATGCCATCTGTCAGCCATCAGTTTTGCGAAGAATCTTTCCTGCTCGCTGTCACTTTTTACAAAATGGCTGACACACCTGTTTTAGAAGTCGTTGAAAACAAGTAATGACTTTAAAAGGCTATAACTGAAAATCCTCATAAGGATTTATTTATTTATTTCAATAAGACATACCAACAGCATACATATTCAACTTTAACATAAACACTGAATGGTAAGATCGATTTGATATGTATGCCTATAACAGGCATGTACAACATTCTCTAAATACTTACATGCAAGGATTGCTCATTGTGCATTAAAAAAAATCTAATATTCCTTAATCCGCAAGACCGCGCAAGGGTCTATCCGGCTGGGGTTAATGAACCCGCTTTGTGCATTATAATATGGGTTAGTATAATATGGGTTAAGAGCCCTTTGATTAGCTGTCCTATTGTCCCTTGGATGGCTTTTGGGTTATTACACGATGTGATCGATGTGCCAATATAATGCTGTTTGGATCTGCTTGTGATTTGCCTACATGCTAGTGGTAGGGCCTGCTGGTGCTAGGTCCATCCGGGGTGGTACCACCGTCTTTCCCCGCTAACCTGCCGCCAATTAGCAGTGCTCGCACTGTTGTGTTCCGGTAGGGGGTTAAGGCAGCCGGTGAAATTTCTGGCACAGAGGTACTCGATCTTAGGCCTCAGGGTAGGCAACGCGTTCGAGCTCTTATGGTTTCTTAATGGGGGATCATAGGATTCCGGTGTCCATGGGTCGCAGTGACCACTTACCATCAGGTGGGTTGTGCGCTCGTTTGCCTATACTATTGACATTAACAAAATGCTGTTTTCAGTATCAAACTGGTTTTAGCAGGCGATACATATAAGCTTCCGTATAAGGGACTGAATTCCATACAAGCCCAGAGGCATGATATCGATACCTACGATAAATATTACACGATGTCACCACAAACACGTGTGCATTGGCACGTGCAAGTGTCTCACTCGCACACGTGTGATAATTGTCTTATATTATATGTATTTTGATAATAATAATTTCTAAATTTTAACTGACTTCGAAAAAGGATTGCGCCAGTGTTTTTTTTTTCACCGTTTTCTAAATCAATTACGGACTGATTTCGATTTTTTTTTATTAAAAAAAGAGTTTTTTTTTAATTTAATAAAGAGTTAAGCCACCAAACCTAGATCTGATGATAGGATCTCAGAAAAAATCATGGTAACCTATTCGAAGGCCTTTTTTTAAATTTAAAGTTTAAGTGTACTATTCCTAGTTTACTTAGTAGTTTACTTATTCCTGGCTAATTTGTACCATAGTTTTCTGTATCACTTACTATATAGTATATATAGTTTTCCTAAAATAATAAAATAAATAAATAAAATAAGTGTTAATTTCGAAGATAACACTAATAATCCCGTCCTTAGTATAAAAATGTTCTAAATGAAATACATTCAAAGCGAGAATTGGGGTAGGGACGTCATTGGGGACGTAAATACCATATGTTTTTGCAACGAAAACTAAGATTACATCTGAGTGAATTTGGTTTAAGCCCTTTTGTTACCTGATAACACCATAGGTATGTATGATACAATACGAATAAACGCACGCAACAAAAATCTCCCGCACAACCAAATTTCCAGGTTAAAAAATAGCATTTTTCATCCGGACTGCAGACAGGATAAGGGTTAAAGCCAATAATTCGGATAGCCGGATAAAAGGCCTTGTAACCCGACACTAACCTTTCAGATTCAAATGAGAGGCCTTTTATAAATCATCCGCGCGCCCCCTTCGATGAGGAGCGTCGGCAAATAAGGACAACAGGGAAATATTTTTTATGCTTAAAAAGGGATTTATCTAAATATATAAAACTCAAAGCTGACTGACTGACATAGTGATCTATCAACGCACAGCCCAAACCATTGGACGGATCGGGCTGAAATTTGGCATTCAGGTAGATGTTATGACGTAGGCATCCGCTAAGAAAGGATTTTGCAAAATTCCCACGGGAACGGGAAAAATCGGGATTTTACTTTTTAATATTTCTGCGCATACGAAGTTGCGGGAAAAAGCTAGTAAGAATATAAAACCGTGTTATATTTCTTAATCCCAAAGACTTATTGCACTCCTTAATGCCTATATTTTTTAGCGTTAATCGTGCATGTTTCCTTAGAAATTCAAATGACAAATTGCTTTGGTTACGTAACTTAAAATTTCTTAAAATCTGTCATATATACGAAAGATTTGTAGATGTTATAATCCACGTTTTGAACATATTTTTAAACTTTGAGAAACATATTTTTTTGACGTTTCCAGCTTCCTTGTCTTACCATAGTATCGGTACGCTCTATGCACTGCTAAAATGGAAATGATAACAGAAAAAGATTTAATTACACATTACTGCGATTAAACGTGATCGTGTTTTTTTTTTTGTATTCCTAAAGCAATGTTTAGTCTTGGGCATACAATAAGTCCAATTATGAACAGAAAAACTCTGTAATTCAATCTCAAATTAATTGCTTAGTAATGCCCTTTAGTCACTTGGTCTAGGTGACGTTTTTTAATATTTATGGAAATACTAGCTTCTGCCCGCGACTTCGCCCGCGTGGAATTCGGTTATCGCGCTCCCGCGGGAACTATGTCCTTTCCCGGGACCCCAACTATCTCCATACCAAATTTCATCCCATCAAATCCCAATTTTTCCCGTTCCCGTGGGAATTTTGCAAAATCCTTTCTTAGCGGAAGCCTACGTCATAACATCTACCTGCATGCCAAATTTCAGCCCGATCCGTCCAGTGGTTTGGGCTGTGCGTTGATAGATCACTATGTCAGTCAGTCAGTCAGTCAGTCACCATTGAGTTTTATATATTAAGATATGGATGTTTTTATATAAAAAGTCCATTGAAATAGCCTTGTCTGCTATCTCTGCCAGTAATTGCGCGCCACAGTCGGCCCACACAATCAACACCGAACTTTATCTACTGAAGCTTCAATAGCCGCGATCCGAATTTAGGAAGCTCTCGAATTCAACTGGAAAAAGAAATTACGGCATTTATGAGAAAAAAAACGTTTTCAGCGTCAATCTATAAATGCCTCTCATTAAATAGTTTAAAACGCAACTAGCCTGGCAAAAAAGAGTTTGTTGTGGTGACAGTTGGAACTAAAATTTTAAAGTTAATCAAGACGTTTCTTGTTTCACAAATCTTATACTTATACTAGCTGTTTGCATGTAACTTTCATTTTTCTTCAAGTAATTTAGTTTTGTTTTCAAAAGGCTTTAGCAAAATTATCACTTAAGATATCTAAATTGCGAAAGTGGCGACCCCATTTTTTTTAAACTCTTTTTTTGCCAAGCTATATATCGTTCTGAACGGACTATCGCTGCAAAATTCACGAATTTATTTATATTTAGTAATTTTATTAGGGCCGGTTCCTATATCCACGTAACGCCTCGTTTTGCCTACGGACGGTTAAAATTTGACAGATTCTCTATGGAACTAATGTCAAAAATCCACCGTCCGTAGGCAAAACGAGGCGTTTCGTGGATATAGGAACCGGGCCTTAGTGGTGAACTGAAATCTTTAGATAGGCATTCATAGATTCGTCCAGTTAAGTATTCAAAAATAATGTTATAAAAATTTACCTACACAAAGGAGATAAATCAACTTGACTGCACAAACGAATCACTTTAACTTATTACTTATTTGCTTGAACATGAGACATTTATAAGCATATTTCTCAAAAATGACAGTCCATGAAAACAAATAATAAATCACTTAAATCTGAACTCCTTAAAAACCCTGAAACCTACCGCACGATGTTTTTTCCCTAAAAAATAACAGATACAAAGTATGGCAATTAAACGGCCCGTCTCATTTACAGCGCCATCTGTGTTTAACCCTCGCAGTTAATTTAGTTCTTACCGGAGGGTGGTAAAAACTCCCCACTGTCCTTTCAAGGCACTGGTTAATTATCTTTAAAAATACCAGAGGGTGAAGTTTAATGATAAATGAAGATTTGAATTTGAATTTACTTACTACGCTGGCTCAGCGACCTAAAGTGTATCTTGGCGTCCGACACCAAAGAACGCCACTTTCTTCTGTCTTGAGCGACCTCTTCCCAGGCTGACCACTGAAGTAGACCCAGTTGTTCCAGATCTTTCCCAACCTGGTCTTTCCAGCTGTATCTAGGACGTCCGAATTTGAATTTGTTTTAATGTAAAATTTTGGAAGGTTCGATCCAACCAATGACCACTGACCAATGTAGAAACGGCTCGTCTCGTCTACTTTGCCTACTTTCATAGCATAATGTCATACGGAATCTTACTTTGGGGTAAAGCCGCTGATATAAAAGTAATTTTTGTTTTACAAAAAAGAGCAATACGAGCAATTTATAACATGGGTTCACGTGAATCTCTAAGGGAACTTTTTCCAAAGATTGGCATACTAACTGTGGCCTCACAATATATTTACGAAACCATTATCTATGCCGTAAAAAATATGAATTCCTTTAAAAAGATGATCAACACCAGACATAAACATAAAATAGCAGTACCAAAATTTCGTGTGAGAAAAGTTTTTAGATCATTTATGGGTCAATGTATTCTTTATTACAATAAACTACCCCGAGAAGTCATGAACCTGCCCCTCCCGGAACTTAAAAAATATTTAAAAAGTGCTCTGCTGCGCAAAGGTTACTATTGTGTAGAAGATTATTTAAGTGACAAGAATGCCTGGCCTGAATTGGAGTAATAAATATGTGTGCGCTTAAGGACTTGGTTAAAATTCGATATAGTGCGTGTGATTAAAAAAAAAGTGTGATACTAAGTAGAAGATGTAGGTACCTAAATCAATGACGAAGCTTGCAGCGGACAACGGTATGTTTTTAATGATAACTACATCAAACTGTACATAATGACGATGCAAAAGTGATTGTAAAATCCTACTTGAATAAATGTTTTTTATCTTTATCTTTATCAAGAGTTGGTGTTGATACTTTAGGAGCTAATATTGCATAGCTTGTTTTGACCATAGCAAATAGGAGCATCTATCCATTTTTAAACCTTCAAAATAATAACCTATCTTTAATAATTAATATTTTACAAGAAAAAACAACTTTCAAGTGATTTTCAACACTCAAGGCGACAAACGGTCCCGACGTCTTTTATCAAGGCCATTTATTTTTTTATCTTTTTTAATGATCTTGGGCTTTAAGTAAATGAAGTGCCAGTGTGTCACACTTGTCTATGGCGTGCCGAGTGATATGTCACTGGCTGGAAAGTAACGGCGCTTGGAGTGTTCTATTTTTGAATTGATTTTAAAAGGAATAAAATTAAACCGTCGTCCGAACAAGTCGTTTATGAAACGATTTTCTTAATTCCTTCTTAGATAATAGATGTGATACCTAGGAGGTACTTGTTAACATTAATATTACTAGAGTTGTTGCACAAAATAATGGGGTGAATGAATTGAGATATTGATACTGAAAATTAGTTAGGTAGAACATGCATTTTCAATTTTCCACATTCATAGACTTCTTTCTATAAGTAGGAATTCTTTACCTTCGTTTTCTAATAGGCCACAACAGTTCCGTCGTAGTACGCAAGTTTTACTGTTAGTGTTAAGAACTTATTCCTATTCACTTCAGTAAAATAACTTGTTGAAGACGTGAAGATCAATAAGCCATGTTTTTGCAGTCATATGTGTATATGATCAATGATCCTCACATTTTTCTTTCAGTCTAGAACGTTCTTGAACACCAGTTAAAGGTCATATCTGTATCGTTAAATTATCATCGTGTTATCGTGCAGCGCGAGGTCCTGGCGCCCCCATGCCGTGCGCGAGGTCGTTAAGATACGGCGAACGACGTGTTTTAAAATAATGAAACGACGAATTAGGACAAACGACCTTTTAGTTTTTGGACTTTTCTTGATGTTCGCTGTTTATTTAACACCCTATATATACTCAGTGTTGCCAGGTGGAGTGACGATTTGCGCAAGGTGGCCGGTGTAGATTGGATGCGGCACGCCTTGGACAGAGCTCATTGGCGTGCATTGGGTGAGGCCTACGTCCAGCAGTGGACTACTATGGGCTGTTGATGATGATGATGATATACTCAGTTGACCTCATAGTACCTTCATCCCTCATCATAGTTAGTTGAAAAGATATCTTGATTTGTATTTTCACTTTCTGCTATCCAAAGGTTGTCTGGAAGAGATCGCTTTGTAGCAATAAGACCGCCTGTTGTCACCCTTTTTTTGTATTTACTTGTGTAATTGTTTTTTTGGTGTTCAATAAAGTGTATTTGTATTGTATTTTTTTTTAAATCATTTAATTGAAATTTCGTAAAAATAGTGTTGCTCAAAGTCTGAAAAACTTTCTTTTCTACTTTTGGTCCTAAAGTCACGTGTTTCAAGCTTGATACTTTGTACACTTCCTTCTCTGGACACACTGTACCTCCTTCCTTACCTATACAGGGAATTAGCTTTGGCTATATTTTTTTAGTTTATAATATGTATACGATAATTTACCTTAATAATTTACTTACAATATCACATAGCAGGTGACAGTGTGATTTATATTCGACATAAAGGTTTTTGAAGGCAGTCGTTCTAAAACGGATACCGTAGTAGGTAGGTACTGTAGCGGGGGGTTGATGTTAGCTCAGGTAGATGCTGCAGACACGGAGATCAGCGGTGGAATCCGAAGACACGAAGACGATGCCTAGCTTATTAGAATATCTAAATCTTGAAGACTGGCCCTATAACTGCCCTAATACAGTCAAACTAAGGAATAATAGATTTTAAGTTGAATTGATATTATATTTTGAGAGATGCGCACATTCCAAAGGATAGTAAAAAACTCAATAATAAAAGCTACACAATATTCTACGCTTAAAATTACCTATTTTTGGAAGAGAATGTGTCAACTAACCGATTGTACTCGGCCAGTCTCCACATTTCCCTCCTCCCCTTTCGAGGAACCGCCTAGCTAACGAAGGCCCTACCCTACGTCGAAATTTTTCTTTTACAAAACTAAGACTGTTCCTGTGTAAGGAATAACCAACCTTTCCATCCATATTCATTATATATAATTAACACTCTTAAAAGAAAATCTGAATCAATAATGAATATTAGAAAAGGTGGATTTCGGACCAAAAACAAATTTCGACGAAAAAAAAAATGTCCGCAGACAAGAATAATCGGACTAACCTAACCTGATACAATATTGTTCAAAAAGCTAAATTATGTAAACTTTGAAACCTCTCCTTGCAATAAAAAATTACAGACTTGCGGAAGTCACATAATTTTCTTTTAAAAGGTAAGCTTTAAAGCAAACGAGCGACCGCACAAAAATTATTTTAAAGATTCTCTTCTTGGCGATCCATGGGGTGCAGTCCCTTACATATGTGGGGTCGTCTGCCCGCCCATGGATATACCTCGAAGACACGGTCGTAGAGTAACTTCCACAAATCGCCACGGTGACAGCACATGAAAAAAAACAAAGGTGTGAGCATGGTCTTTAAGCAACATATTATAAATCATAGCTAGGCAGGTTCTAAAGAGAGAAAATAAAAATTAAATTATTTAAAATTAATTAATTTGTTTGAACACAAAGGCAGCTGACAGTTATTTAAAAAAAAAATGAAAAATAATTAAAAAGGGATCTCTATGTTTATTTATTACTGACTATGACAGAGGTATCATAAATATTACTATGAAACCATTTATTAATAACTAATCATTGCCATTTATTTATTTAAATTCACTAGGCAATATGCTCGATACAATAGCCTATAAAAGAAAAACACTAAGAATAAACTCACTATGACACTGAAAGAAAAAGTCATTATCCTAATAATTATAAAAGACACATATATACACATTCTACACACAGGTTACGCTTTCTACATCAAGAAATTCTCACCCAATATCTCTTCATTCTATTTACATGTACCAGCTCTTGCTTGGCATTAAACCTACCATCAATCTTCTGTATCCGGTAAATAACATTTGACGTAGCTCTAATAACTCTATAAGGACCCTTATACGACTTTGACAATTTCTTTGACTTACCTATTATACGTCTCGGACAGTACAACATGACTAGGTCTCCTGGCTGGAAACTAACGACTCTAGCCTTCTTGTCGTATGCCCGCTTCTGACGTCGCCTAGCCAAGTCAGCTCGTACCACTGCTTTTCGTCTCATGCGCTCCATCAGCCGAGATCGTTCATCCAAATTATCTGAAATATTTACACTATTATTATACAATTCTACATCCGACGCAAACAACGGATCCCGTCCAAATATAATTTTATATGGTGAAAAACCAGTAGATGCCTGAACACTCGTATTATAAGCAAATGTCACTAAAGGAGCCTTTCTACACCAATCTTTTTGATCTTCACTCACGCATTTCGCTAACATGTCGATCAACGTCCTATTTAACCTTTCCACAAGCCCATTTGCTTGTGGATGAAGTGACGTGGTATGTATGAGCTTCGCCCCAAAACATCTTACAGCTTCAGCCACTGAACTAGCTGTAAAGATTGTACCTCTGTCGGTAAGAATCTCACGAACCGAACCGAATCTACTAAAAATCTCCTGTACGATAAAATCCTCTACATCCATCGCAGTTACCCTTGGTAAACAACGCACGACCGCATACCTTGACAAATATTCCACTGCTACCAAAATGAACTTATTTCCACGTTCAGAACAATTTATTGGACCAACCAAATCTATACCAATGCGTTGAAATAAATTATTTATATTTATTATCTCCATTTCAGCTACATTTTTTCTGACGTTTCTTTCCTGACACACGTGACAACTTTTTACAAAAGCCTCGACTTTCTTTATGGCCTGTAATATAAAATACCTATCTCTAAACTTCGCGTAGGTTTTATATAATCCAAAATGTCCGCCGGACCATGGACAATCATGCAACTCCTCCATGCACTTCTGAAATAGATTTTCGGGTAAAACTAATAAATTCTTTTCCTGTTGACCCATCCTATACCTCTTATATAAAATGTCATTCTGTAAAAAATAACCTCGATAACTATCCAATTCTCCATTATTTTCCAATCTTTCTCTAATGCTCCTACACCAACGATCTGTTTCCTGCGCTGCTCTAACATCCACTACTTCCAAACGATATAAACTATGTCCATCTTCCTGCTCAGGTGGACGTTCTCCATCCTGCTCCTGTAATAAAGGATTTCGACTAAGAAAATCGGCGACCACATTATCTTTTCCCTTGCAATAAACAATATCAAAATCCCAAGCCTGTACCGCCAAAGCCCATCGAGCTAACCTTCCATTCATATCCCGCTTGGATTTCAACCAAACCAGCGCCCTATGATCCGTCACTACTTGAAATCTCATCCCCCATAGGTAATGTTTGAAATATTGTAAACCCCAAATTACTCCAAGGCACTCCTTTTCCGTGACCGAATACTTCTGCTCTGCGGCGCTCAATTTCCTCGAAGCATATGCTACGGGCTTCAAAACTTCCTTTCCCTGCATGAGAGCTACACCTAATGCGTATCCCGAACTATCAACGTAGAGTCTTGTAGTCATGGCGCTGTCTGTTGAAAAGTAACCTAAAATTGGAGCTGAGCAAATGTCTTTTTTTAGGAGATCAAACGCCTTCTGCTGCTCTTCAGACCAAGAAAATTTTCTATTTTTTCGAGTAAGATCTGTTAATGGTAAAGCTTTCGTTGCAAACGCTTTGATGAATTTCCTGTAATAAGAAAACAATCCTATCGCCGCCCTGACTTCCTTAATGTTCTTCGGAGGCTGGACATCTCTCATCGCGGTCACCTTCTTCGAATCTGGACCTATACCTTCCGCTGAAACTTCATGACCAAGAACAGACACTTTTTTATAGCCAAAACTACATTTATTTGGCTTTAACGTCAAATTAGCGTTCCGCAAACGCAAAAGAACCTCTTCGAGTGTCGAAATAAATTCTTCAAATGTAGCCCCATACACTAGAATATTATCGACGTAAACTACAGCATTCTTATACTTTATTCCTGCTAAAACTCGGTCCATCACCCTTTGAAATTCCGCTTGACTTGTTTTTAAGCCAAATGGCAAAACATTAAATTGATAAATGCCGGAACTCGTTATAAACGCCGTTTTCTCCTTTCCTTCACCTAAAGACAACTGCCAATAACCTGAATTGAGATCTAAATCTGCGAAATATTGTGCTCCTTGAAGACAATTCAACAAATCGTCTATCCTTGGAATTGGATACGAATCTGTCTTGATATTTTTAGTGAGGGCTCTGTAATCGATACAAAACCTAGGCGAACCATCAGGTTTCCCTACTAAAACGACCGGCGAAGCATATGGGCTCTTACACTCTTCAATAACACCATTACGAAGCATCTCCTGGACCTGCTCGTCGATAATCTGCCTCTCCTTCATTGACACCCTATATGGCGGCTTATGAACGGGTATTTCATCTGTCGTCTTTATCGGTATCGAAGTTTCCGTATAACAACCTAATTCTGCTACAGAAAATGAAAAACAGCTACGAAACCTCTGTAATAAATGTTCGACTCTACAAAATTCTTCTGGCTTTAAATCTTTATTTATATTGAATTGTACATCATTCTTTTCAGCTAAATTTAGAAAGCGATCTTCATTTTGCTGTACCATATTTACGAACTACTCTAAATATACTCGAAGCTTTGTAAATCTACCTCTTCACACGAATTCAATGCTGGTTGTTCGAATGAGGTACAATTGTCATAGGTATGACTAAATGAGTCTGTCAAAAAATTTATTTTATTATTACCAGGAAAAATCAAATGTTTCGTAGAAAAATTTATTGATACTCCGTATTTGCTCAAAAAATCAATGCCTAGAATAATCAAGTCGTCACGAATATCTACCACGACGAAGCGCGATTTACACTCGAATGTGCCTATCCTGATATCTTCGAGTAACTCACCACTGGCGTACACAAATGCTCCGGATACAGTCCTTAAATGCAAAAAAGGAATATTATTAATATGTACATTAAGTTTTTGGGCGAGAGATTTCGAGATGCAAGAAACGGAAGCCCCTGTGTCTACTAAGGCTATGCAATTTCTATTATTTATAACTATATTTACAAAAGGGGAATTATTTCTACTAGAAATATTGATCGGGTTTAAATCTATACACGCCGCGTAATCCCGATCATCTACCGACGTGCACGATAGTTTGGGTGATCGTGACGAGACGAACCAGTTTCATTACGTGGCAAATTCTGGACAGCGGAATCCCTTGCCATCGTATTCCATGGACGTGGACGCAAATTATATCTTTGCGGCGTAGAAGTACCACTGTGAGGAAAATTACTAGGTCCTACGCATGTGGCCGGTGTTCTTGGTGTTGCGTAGTATTCAGACGGAGGCGTACGCATCTGTTCAGGGCACCGTGGTTGAAATACGCAGTCCCCACTGGAATGCATCCCCATATCATTCTCAAAAACTGGGAGCTTAATTTCTTGAGGTGGCGAAGTTCTTTCTTGCATAAATACATCATGCAATTGAAGGAGTGTTTTACGCAATTCATCTTTCGACGAGAATAATTTCGAGGCTAGCATATATTTTGTATTTTTATCTGTCGATATAATAAACTGTTTGATAAATTTATTATCGTTTATTTCTGCTTTTGTCGCTAGATCCTCCAACACATAAAAATACTCAATGCTTGACTCAGATGGTCCCTGAATTCGGTGATAAAATTGTTGCGCATAATCGGTATTGGACGGAAATTGCTCAATCAATCTTTGCTCAAGCTGATCATATGAAGTAAAATTTGCGCAATTCGTTTTATACCATCTTAGCGCTGGGCCGTCTAAATATGCCGGTATGGCGAACTTTTTCTGTTCATCTGACCATCCTTTTATTGATGCAATCGCTTTGTATTGTAATAGAAAATCTTGCACATCCGTTAGGCCTGTGAATTTCGCTGACGCCATCTTTTTATTTTTGAGAAAAGAAAACACGATTTATAAACACATAAAATAGTGATAAAAACGGTACTGCCCTTATGTATATGTTCTTCCTTCCACCGAGCGCGCGTACACCAAATGTAGCGGGGGGTTGATGTTAGCTCAGGTAGATGCTGCAGACACGGAGATCAGCGGTGGAATCCGAAGACACGAAGACGATGCCTAGCTTATTAGAATATCTAAATCTTGAAGACTGGCCCTATAACTGCCCTAATACAGTCAAACTAAGGAATAATAGATTTTAAGTTGAATTGATATTATATTTTGAGAGATGCGCACATTCCAAAGGATAGTAAAAAACTCAATAATAAAAGCTACACAATATTCTACGCTTAAAATTACCTATTTTTGGAAGAGAATGTGTCAACTAACCGATTGTACTCGGCCAGTCTCCACAGTACATTGTTTTAAGAGCTAATATTGGAATAAGAGACTGGAAATCATAATATATCGCACCCCATATTATGGGGTGCGAGTTTTAAATTAAAATAAGGGTATAAAGTCAAACCAAGGTTAAGTTGAGGGTGGTGTGAAATCTTTGTTTGGTATTTTTAGTAAAGCTACTAAATTTTTCATACTAAAAATGTTCCATGGTATACTCGAAGCAATCTCGATCCCGTGGGAACTTTGTAATAAGAAGTAGCCAATATATGTTATTTCCATTTGGATTTTTGGAATGTCCGGTAAATAGTGAATAATTCTGCAGCACTGAATAGCCAAGTGTAGGTATTCAATGTAGGTAGATATGGGATTTAAGGTCATGAGTAGGCTGATTTTCGAGATAATTGACTTGTTGATTTTTTTGCAACAAAGCGTCTCTAAACTCGCACAGGTAACGGCGTGGTACGCAAAGTTGTACCTAAAGATCAATGGTATAGGAACGAGCACACCCCACAGCCCACTTGATAGTAAGTGGTTACTGCGGCCCATGGGCACCAAAATCCTATTATGATCCCCCATTAAGAAACCATAAGATCTCGAATGCGTTGCCTACCCTGAGGCCTAAGATGGAATGCCTCTGTGCCAGAAGTTTCACCGGCTGCCTTAACCCCCTACCGGAACACAAGAGTGCGAGCACTGCTATTTGGCGGCAGGTTAGCGGGGAAAGACTAGTGGTACCACCCCGGAGCACAAGGCCCCATCACTTACCAACAACTATCGCGAAAACCATCCAGCTCTTACTTGACCTAAAATCTCACATTTGTACAGTCATACACTTGGCTGTAGGATAACCGATTTACCGGTCATGCTGGAAATAACATTTTAAGCAAAAATAACGGAAGAAAAATCCATCCATCAGACAGACTTTCATGTTTATATAATTGAGGATATAGGGTGATATAGGCAAAGATTTTAATGGAAATTTCGACACCATCTCACTTTGTACTCAGTTCAGAAACACTCGTGTCTGTCAAGCCATTGATGTGGGTAGTATTGAGTTATTGCCAAAGTTCCCCACTCTCCCCTAATTGTTGTTGCGCCGTGTTTTGTTTGTTTCAGAATGCTTTATGAGTTTGTACGGATGTGATACCTCTGTACATTTTAATGATGTTTACCGGAGTGGCATCCTAAGCTTTAACGTATTTATCTTGAAAGAAAACCACTCCAGTAAATAACAATTACAACCGGTTACAATCCATATCCATACTAATATTATAAATGTGAAAGTGTGTTTGTTTGTTTGTTTGTCATTCCTTCACGTCGCAACGAGTGGATCGATTTGGATGAAATTTGGTATGGAGATAGTTTGAGAACCGGGCAATAAGGATACTTTTTTCCCAATATTTCCACGGGAACGGGTTTTCCACGGGTCAAACCAACTTTTCAATACTTCTATAACTATAACTGTCTATACAGGGTGGAAAGTTCGAATGCCACATGGATGGCAACTACCTTAAATATTGTAAATAGCACATTTTGTGTACGGGAGACTTTCCTTTGTTTTTAAAAACAATAAATACTGCATTTAAGGATTTATGAAAAATCGCTTGCCTCAGTCGGGACTCGAACCGGTCAAATGTGACAAAAAATAATGTGCTGTATTTTATAATGCAGATTGAAAGGGTTACTGATAAGGTTCATTTTTCTCTAAATAACAAATACAATCAGAATAACGGAAGGCCATGAAAATTGTAAACGAAAAATACAGCACATTATTTTTTGTCACATTTGACCGGTTCGAGTCCCGACTGAGGCAAGCGATTTTTCATAAATCCTTAAATGCAGTATTTATTGTTTTTAAAAAGAAAGGAAAGTCTCCCTTACACAAAATGTGCTATTTACAATATTTAAGGTAGTTGCCATCCATGTGGCATTCGATCTTTCCATCCTGTATATATATAATATCATCGGGTACGCAAATTCTAAGTCTACGCGGGACGAAGTTCGCGGGACTCGGCTAGTTTTGTTATATTTTACTAAGTATCTATTGTATTTATTACCTGCCTCGTTTTAGTAATGTATTGAGCAACCTAGAAGGAAACCATTCTTCAAGTAAGTAATTAAGCCAGCCACATACAGCTGAATCAGCTGATACAGGCGAACGACAACAAGTTTCCATGTTCGTATAGTTTTATAATAGGATTTTCTAATTGGTGCAAAGAATGAACTTCAACAAAAGGCACAGTAACCAGTAACCCTCTCGTGATGAGAGGAGGCCTGTGCCCAGCAGTGGGCCTTTAATAGGCTGTTGTAGTAGTAGTAGTAGTAATAGGCACAGTACTTATTATTATTTTTTCTCAATGCAGCGAACATAGAAGACAGAAGAAATCTAATTTGTTCCATGAATACTCTATTTCATATGCCTTTAATAATATACAACCATAAATACAAATGTTGACAATTATGTACAATTAATTGTATTAATCCTAACCACTAAAAACACCTTGTCACAATAATCCCATACATAAATATGGTGTACATTTCTATTCTTATATGTAGAACCGTGTCACAATGCCAGTCGGAAATGTATTGGGGTTATGTTTGTATGGCGCTTTTTATGGACTTCATCCCAGTTTATGAATTTTATGATACTTGTGCTGACGCGTATTTAACATAATTCGTTGGTGGTCTTGTGATGGTAACATACATACAAAAAAACTACACAATATTAGTTTTGGAGTTACTCCATCATAACAGACTATTTACACCCCAATGATGGGCACAGACATCCTCTCATCACGAGATGGTTTGGGCTTTAGTCCCCACGCGGACCCAGTGCGGATTGGGCACTTTATACATATACTTGAATTGTTTCACGGATGTTTTTTTTTTCACCGAAAAGCTCAGTGGTAAATTCAAATTGAATTTTGTACTTAAGTAAACTCAAGAGGTGTGATCACTTTTATTAGGTCGACCTGTATGTAGCTATGTAATGGAATCTTGCAAGTTAAATTTGACCCACTTTCCGATTTCCGATTGAGCTGAAATTTTACACGAATATGTAAATCGCGTGACAATGCAATATTATGATGACGTGGAGCTGATCTGATGATGGAGCTGGAAGATGGCCATAGAAACTCCGTAATAAACTACATAAACCCATCGAATTTGGGCTCGTTTGATTCGTTTTGAAGGGATTTACAAAGAAAAGTACAGTCAGCAATAAAAGCGTCACCCAAAAATGAAATTTTTGAAAAAACTTATTTAGAGTTACTCGTATCATATATTTTTTGTATTTAGGTAAGTTTATGTAAAGAAGTACAAAAAGTGAACTCATTCTCTTTAAAGCTGCCGTAACGTACCGAGCTAATTATGGTTTGTTCTGTAAAAATGACAATATTACGAGTTCATGATAATAAGGTAAGTATACGATTAGGAAAAAAAAACTTAGTTCCTTACGATCGTTTAGAATGCAAAACCTGTATTTATCAACAAACATTTTAGAATACAAGTCTATTGCGATAGTAATTAAGTCCATTATAATATGTGGTACGATGGGTGAGATAGTTGAAATGCAAATGTCTCATTATTCATTTTCGTGCTGCGTGTTTGTTTTTTCTACGTCAGTGCCCATTTTCCCGTGTTTCCCCTCCAGCTTAGATTTTATCAGAGGGACCATTTGATTATTACTTTATTGTACCATATAGGTAGTTGGAGTTTTATGATCTACTAGCTTTTCCCCGCAACTTCGTATGCGCAGAAATATTAAAAAGTAAAATCCGATTTTTCCCGTTCCCGTGGGAATTTTGGGAATAAAATCCTTTCTTAGCGGATGCCTACGTCATAACATCTACCTGCATGCCAAATTTTAGCCCGATCCGTCCAGTGGTTTGGGCTGTGCGTTGATAGATCACTATGTCAGTCAGTCAGTCAGTCACCTTTGAGTTTTATATATTTAGATGTCAAACATCAAAATTAATTCAGTTCGACTGTAAAAGGGAAACAAACATACTTATACATATAGGGGCGAAGCTCGCAGGACTGATGGCCGATGGGGCCAGAAAGTTCTCGAGTGGCGTCTGGGAACCGGGAGACGAGCTGTCGGTAGGCCTCCAACAAGATGGAGTGACGACCTCTTGAAAGTCGCGGGTATCCAGTGGAAACATGTAGCACAAAAAGGGAGGCCTATGTCCAGCGGTGGACGTCTTTCGGCTGACATGATGATGAGGAATGAGAATTATATTGCTGCGTAAAGTGCACCTTTTGTAAAATTTTGTTTGCATCGGTCGGCGGCCATGTTGTTTTCGAACATGACAGTGATGGCCGCTAATTGATACAGCTGTTCATGCGAACTGTATCATAATTTGTTTGTTTTCATTAATTTTTATTAATCGTTTTTTGTTTCATTATGATTAATAAATAATAGTCACTTGCGACTCTAAACCGTAGATATTAAGTAAATATCTATGCATTAAGATGCATAAAAACAAGTTTTGTTTGTCTAATTTTTCACAGACACAAAACTACACTCAACAGCAGTGAAAACGGGTCACTTTGTATGGAAAATCCTTTAAAAAGTGACTCGTTTGCTTTGCTGTTGAGTGTAATTCACAAATAGTTCAAATTTATTCATTCAATCTTTGAATTAACCTGCATCACCATTAAATTTGCATCTGGCCGTTTAAAAAAATCCGTTAAAAAAAGATAAAATGTGTATGTCTACTAGATACATAATTTTAAAATTGGAACGTGGCGTGTGGCCCGGTGGCAACGTGCTAACTATCCGCGCCGGTTAACGTAATCCCGGCTCGGGTGACGCCGGGGCATTGTTCTAACAGAATAGATAATTCACGACACGCGGTCGGATTAACCGAGTATGGTGTCACCGGCCCGTTTCGAAATACAAGCCGAGTTTTGAATTAAGAATTCATGCACATAGTTTTGATTATTAAATTATAGTACATTACAGACCTAGAGTGGTGAATTCGTAAATGTCCCAGATCGCAGGTTTCTGTGGCCCGAACCGAAGGTGAGGGCCATAAATATGCGATCTGGGGCTTTACGAATTACCACCCGTGGTTTGTCAAAAGTTTTACGTCTTGCCTTGGCCAAGAAGTGAGATTTTCTCTCCGCGTAGCGGGCAGAAAATCCCACTTTATGACCAAGGGTGATGTAAAAACAATTACATGTTCCAGGGTATTAAAAAAAAACGTTTACACGCATTGCGTCAGATCTGAATCCAAGAATATCGGTCCCTCCGGATTATTTTTTCTGATTGGTAGGATTTTTTATGTCGTAGGTAAACGAGCGCACTGCCCACATGATGGTAAGTGATCACTGCGGCCCATGGACACGGAAATCCTTTGATCCCCCAACCACATAAGATTTCGAATGCGTTGCCTACCCTGAGGCCTAAGATGGAATGCATCTGTGCCAGAAATTTCACGATTTTCGCACTACATACTAAAACTATGGAAGCTTCCTAAATGATTAAGCCGTAACATTGTAACAAATATGTTGGTACTTAATCGTATTTATAAACATAATAGCTTTTTCTCAAACATGCTCGGAAATGTTCGTGTTACTTTCAAAAAAAGAAGACGCGAGGCTGTCCATTGCCGGCCTTGGACAGCAAAAACATTATTGTCGTGTGTGGTTTTTTTTTAATTCGCTTGCTATTTGAGACACCTCTAAAAACTGATAAATCCATGGAGGTAATAAGTACAACTTCCATGGCCAAATCATCCACGATCATGGAAGTAGTAAATACTGATGTGGGGTAAGTGCGCCTAAATTTATTTCGCCCCTATGCCTTGCAAACAGCCAACTACTAGTTGAGTAATATTTATAGGTTTCCATATATTTATGTTAGGCGCACTTACGCCATCCTGGCGCACTTGCCCCGACTGACCTTACGTATTTCCTCGCTGTTTGAGAAAAGCATTATATATACCTCGGCCGCAATTGCGATTGCCGGACTCGTACTAATAGAAGGCTTCGCTTCGCTCAGCCTTCTAACTGACTCGTCCGGCAATGCGCTACTTGGCGGCCTCTGCAATAATGTACTATTACCCGCGACACGAATTTAAAACAAAATTCTACGCGTCAACATTCCTGTAAATAAAGAGGAGCAAAATGTTTCGTCATTGTGCAATATTGCTGTAAGAATTTGAGCAGGCGCATTTTATTCTTAATTCTTAAATGCTATAAAATTATGACGCAATGAACTTTACATCACCCTTGGCCCTAAAGTGGGATTTTCTACCCGATACACGTTAGTACTATTACTTATTCTGTGCCGATACGCGGAGAGAAAATCTCACTTCTTGGCCAAGGCAAGACGTAAAACTTTTGACAAACCACGGGCGGTAATTTGTAAAGTCCCAGATCGCATATTTATGGCCCTCACCTTCCTGCGATCTGGGACATTTAAGAATTCGCCACCCTAGGTCTGTAATGTACTATTAAATGCTTCGTTGACCTTTTTTTAAATATTAATGTCAGCTTAAAGGCATGGAACCTTTTACTTTGTTGTGGACCTTTTTAATTAATTTTGTTTGAGAATTCATTGTACTTATTCTATGTATAGTAGCTATTATTAAAATACTAAGTCATAAAGACACATGTTACGAAATTATTTTTTTCTAAAATAAGACAAAATCATCAGAACCTGGTCATAAAGCTAATTTTCCATGACCATTAAACAAATTCAACAAAAGAAGTTCACATTACAGTAAAAAAGTTAGGTTAGGCTGTAAAACTGAGATATCTTGGCCATCGTAAAAGAAGTCTATTAAAAAGTTAGCGAAGGGCTTTCCCGTTCCGGACCGGAGTTAAGATTATTTCTTTATGTTTAAGTTTTGCGAAGTCGAGGGGTCTGAGAGGAAGGTCTATTGCGATTATAAGACAGCTACATCAAATCAGAATTTTATTATTAAGTGTTCTAGACTTCCTTGCTCAAAATGGTTGTAGGTATATCGAAGAGATTTTTAATCAATTATTTTTCTTCGGACGCTGACCTGACGCTGATGAGAAAACAACCAAATTTACTTAACCATCAGAGTATAAGCATAGAATATCTAATAGGTAATACGTATGTATAAGGTTAAACTGAATTAATATAAATATGTAATTGGAGCATTATATTACATGTTTAGGTAATTAAAGTTTACCCAGCTCTAATAAAAATGTACATCATGCATTAAATGACCTGTAACAATTGGTTATAGGTACTAAATTAATTCATTCCGTTCAGTTGGTCAATCATTGTAAATGTAAAGGCTGAATATTCTTCGAATCATGAAGTTTAGTATAACAACAACAACAGTACTCTTTATTGAACACCATATATACAAAACACAGAAAACACAAAAGGAATACGCAGCTAATAGGTATACAACAGGCGGACTTATCGCTAAGCAGCGATCTCTTCCAGTCAACCTTGAAAGTGGAGAATGCGAAAAGAAAACAATGATGGGCGGTGTAAAAATAAGAAAACAAAACATACATAATAATGAATACATTATTTACACAAATAAATATACACAATACAAATATTTAAAAATATATACACAATTGAAAACATATACCTATATATATATATATATATAGGTACATATAGGTTGATCTTTATCAATGACTTACCTGTTTCAAACAAATCTGTGACATTTTTTATAGGAATTTCTTCATTTCTAGTTTGGCTGTATCGCGCAACTATTTTCAAGACGTCTTCAAAGAGAGGATGAAATAAGATTTTTCTGAAGGGAAATTAAATCTTCAAATCCAAATGAGCTTCGGTTCGATTCTGTCGTATTAGAAATATAGTCCTTCTGATTTGCATTGATATCTAATAGATTATGAGGATGAAGAAAAGGAACATACATTTTTCGTTACAATTTTTTATTAAGGTACATAATCCATATTATCCATGTTTTAATATTATAAATGCGAAAGTAACTGTCTGTCTGTTACCTCTTCACGCTTAAACCGGTGAACCGATTTGGATGAAATTTGATATGGAGATAGTTGGAGTCCCGGGAAAGGACATATGGTACTTTTCATCCCGGAAAAACGCGTAGTTCCCACGGGAACACAGTAACCGAATTCCACGCAGGCGAAGTCGCGTTTAAGAATAAAGTAAACACTATATCTTCTGATATAGACACAATATACTCCCAAATCCTCCAATACAACAATACGGTACAGTCAATACGCTACTCATACAAGCGAGTGTTGACTGAGAGCAGTATAAACAATCCCCGTATCGTGTTTACTTTAGTCTGTGTTATTTATTGGGCATTAAGAGGGTTTATCCTGAAAGTTGGCAACGTCGCATATAGCTGTCAAATGTTTCGCTGTTTTCATTAATTTCTCAATATTACTGAATTAAAGAAGAAGTTATCATTCTATGGTTGAATGACGCGTCTCGTTTAATATTTGTTGGTTAGGCATTCTGTAGCGAACCTCTTCAAACCGGGAACCTTTTCTAATTTTATGGATTTGAAGTGGAACAATAATTTTATCGTTTTTTGCTGTAATGTGATACGTCACTTGTAAAATATATGTGAATTGAACCGAACGAACATTTTTACTCGTTAATTGCTTTAGGTAATTAATATTGGTCCATCGACCACGAAAACGAACCCAGAAATACAGTCCACGAACGTTTAATGTGAAATAACAGTAAACATTTCATCACCGAACCGAACAAGAACCGAAAGTGAAATGTTAACCAGAAGTAAGCTTAAACAACATGCACAGGAACTTGACGAACAAAACGAGCGCGCCAACACGACCGGCAACACGCGCAGCCAGAGCCAGCTCATCGAGAGATCAGGGAATAAGACCGTGAGTGGAACCGTTCGCTCCCGAGCGAGTGCCGAGCGTGCTATAAAAGAGGCAGAACTTATTGCAACAAAGAAATTGGCAGAGCTAAATAAATATAAAATTCAGCAGGAAGAAGAGCTCATAAAAAAACAACTCGAACTAGATGTGGCTAAAATAAAAGAACAGCATAGCAGTAGAGCCTCATCTCATTCTAGCCGCTCACGCTCACGTACATCCGATAAGAGTGATAAGACGCAATCCCCGTACATTAAGGTAGAACAATGGTTTTATAATCAAGAAACAAAAGTACAGGGTGAAGTGAAACCCTCTGATGATTACACCCTGGACCCACATTTAGACCCGAACACCATGAACCTGGCACTGAACACCGAACCGAATCATGATCCGAGCGACATTAAATTATTGGCCATAGAAATTAGCAAACTCCGCCGACCCTCTGAGAAAGAACTTCAAATATTTTCTGGAAACACATTCGAATGGATATCTTTCAAGGCAGCCTACCACGACACGAAGTCACAACTCACCGATCAAGAAAACATCGCCCGCCTTCGTCGCTGCCTGAAAGGAGAAGCCAGAGAAGCCGTCGCCGCCATGCTTCACTGTCAAGTACCACCACATACGATCATCGACACGCTTGAACAAAGATTCGGACGACCTGAACTGATCCTTCAAGAACAAATCTCCTGTCTGAAAGAATTTCCACGACTAACCGATTCCGCGGAACAACTGAGCCGATTCGCTTGCAGAGTTCGCAACTGCGTAGCCGCTATAAAGGCATTAAAGAGACCCGAATATCTTTACAATCTAGAACTTATACAAGCCCTGAAATCAAAAATGATCTGCCTTAAATCAAGATGGTTGACATACGCCCTTGATCATGAACGAGACCCTGAACCTGAACTCCTCAAAATTGCTGACTTCTTGCAGATTGAAGCATCCACTACTTCCAAATTCTGGCTGCTGGACCCGAAACCGAGCACATCTAAAGCAACGTATCATAGAACGCTCATGGCAGAAGAAGAACCAGAACCTGAAACTGACAATGACTGTTATTTTACCGACAATAGTACCTGGAATTGTCCTTATTGCAAATCAGACCTTCACAAGAACCTCAACGAATGCGATAAATTCAAGAAGCTTACGACCGATGAACGCTGGAACTGGGCCAAAGAGAGCAAATTTTGCTTTAAATGCCTCAGGTCGAAACACCGCCGAGAAACCTGTAAGGCGAAACTTTGTGGAATAAATGGATGCCGAATGCCTCACCACCCATTACTACATGCTACCAGAACAGAAAATCCTTCACCAAGCCATGTAATCCATAACCCCGCGAATACTGAAAAAGAACATGAACCGAACACCTCTTCAGAAGATCCGGAAGTGGCTGCTGCATGCAACGGCCGATCTCATGTCCTACTGAAAATAATACCCGTAATTGTAGAAGGACCGCAGAGTACAAAACGAACATACGCCTTATTGGACGGAGGAAGCACACTGACCCTCGTGAAACAAAGCCTTATCGAAGAACTGGGTATCAATGGACCGATCGAACCGCTCTTACTAGCAGGAATAAACACCACCAGCGAAGACCTGAACTCAAGGAGGGTGAACTTGAAGATATCATCACTATCACATGAAGAATTTGAACTGTCAAACGCCCGAACCATCCCTCATCTTCCCCTGAACTACCAATCATTCACCGATATCCACAAATATGAACATCTAAAGAACCTTCCCACGAACACGACTTCTTACGACCGCGCCGTTCCCGAAATATTGATTGGGCAAGACAACTGGCAGACCATGATCACCACCGACATTCGTAAAGGAAAGAAGAACGAACCTGTAGCATCCCTCACTCCCCTGGGTTGGGTTATCCATGGATCTTGTCATGGCGTAACGAATATCATTCATTTCGTCGGACATTTGGATGAAGATTTACACAAAACAGTTGAGGAATACTTCAGAATTGATTCCCTTGGCATTTCAAATAAAAAGAAACCGAGCCCTGAAGATGTAAGAGCGATCCAGATTTTAGAAAATACCGCCCGTCGTATTGATGACGGCAGGCGATGGGAAGTAGGTCTCCTATGGCGAGACTCTGAAACTAAAATGCCAGAAAGTTTCAAAACTGCCTTCAAACGACTGCTGTCAGTGGAAAAGAAAATGGACAAAGATCCTCAGTATGGCGAAAAATATAAAGAAAACGTCGAATTATTTTTGAATAAAGGATACGCCGAACCATGCCAACCCTCAGATTCCCCTATGAAATTTTACCTACCCCATTTTGGCGTTACGAACGTAAATAAACCAGGTAAACTGAGGATTGTCCACGACGCCGCCTGTAAAGTGAATGGAACGTCTCTCAACGACAAACTATTGACTGGACCAGATCTGCTCCTATCCTTAATTGGGATCCTATTCAAATTCAGAGAAGGACGCATTGCCGTGTCTGCGGATATAAGAGAAATGTTTTTGCAAGTTCGCATTCGTCCTGAAGACAGAGTTGCCCAACGTTTTCTTTGGAGAGGATGGGAACGAAGAAGACCAGCCCAAGAATACGAAATGAAATCTGTAATTTTTGGCGCAACCTCTTCGCCCGCGACTGCCATTTATGTTAAAGACAGAAACGCAGAAGATTTCAAAGATCAATATCCCGAAGCCGTAAATGCTATCAAGACCAGATTCTACATGGATGACTACCTCCACAGCATGCATTCAGAACATGAAGCCGTAAAAATGATGAAAGAGGTATCGAAAATTAATCTGGAGGGAGGATTTGAGTTGACTCAATGGATGTCAAATAGCGATGTTGTCATGAATGCTGTAGATCCAGAGAGAAGAGGTATTGGTAACGTCAGCCTTGACTTCAACATTTCTGTGAAAATCCTTGGTCTAAGATGGAACCCAATTGATGACACACTTGGTTTCAACCTGAACTTGTCCAAAATTCCAAAAGAACTTCTGGACGGCACTAACCGCCCCACCAAACGTCAAACATTGAAGATACTCATGAGCATTTTCGACCCTTTAGGATTAATTTCACCAATCATCATCCAAGGCAAAATTCTACTTCAACTTATCTGGCGCAGTGGCATTGACTGGGATCAACAGCTACAAGATGCTGAATCGACACATTGGAAGAAATGGATCGATAAGTTAAAAGAAACTTGGATTTGCAGAGTGCCCCGATGCTATGATATGAACTCATTCAACCCGACGACGACTCAAATTCACGTATTCTGTGATGCCAGCGAAACAGCGTTCGCCGCAGTGGCTTATTGGCGTTTCTGCCACCCCGATGGTACTGTTACAGTAACGCTGATTGGAAGCAAATCTCGAGTCTCGCCTCTGAAACCGCAGTCCATCCCGAGACTAGAACTTCAAGCAGCACTTCTTGGAGCCCGGTTTTTAGACACCATTACGATAGAACACGGTACACTAAAACCCTCTGACCGCTATCTGTGGACTGACTCGTCAACAGTCATAGCATGGTTAAAAAGTGATCCTCGAAACTACAAAACCTACGTGTCCCACCGATTGGGAGAGATCGCAGATCTTACTAAAACAAATGAATGGAATTGGGTGCCGACAGACCAAAACGTTGCTGATGACGCCACCAGGGACATTGAAAAACTGGACGCTACTCACCGATGGTTCCGTGGTCCATCTTTCCTCTACGAATCAGAACATAGCTGGCCACAACAGAAACAACCCATCATACCTTCTGAAAGCAAAATGGAAGTAAAGAAACAAGTCCACCTGTCCGCTATGGCCACAGAATTATCATCATCGCTGCCGAACATAACTAAGTTCTCAAAATGGTCGAAGCTTCTTACAAGTACAGCGTATATTCTCTTGTTTATCGAACGATTGCAAAAGAAATCAACCCCTAACCTGCTACCTCATCACCTGGAAAGAGCAGAAGAACTGTGGATCAAAAGAAGCCAAGAAGAAAGTTTTGCGTCGGAAATATCACACCTCCATTCCGGAAAACCTCCAAAAAAATCAAGCCGTCTGTCAAAATTAACTTGTCACCTAGACAATAAAAATATAATCAGACTTACTGGAAGGACCAAATTCATATCGGATATTCAAGTAGCCAATCCAGCAATATTAGATGGCAAGCATGAATACACGAAGCTGATGACAAAACATTTTCACTCGCTGATGTACCATGGAAGCTGCGAGACGGTCGTGAACGAACTGCGGCAAAAATATTGGATAATCCACTTAAGACCGACTGTAAAATCCGTCGAACGTAACTGCCAAATATGTAGAATACGACGAGCTTCTCCTTCATCCCCTCCAGAGGGTGATTTACCGCCATCAAGACTAGCCCACCACCAACGCCCGTTTACCCATTGTGGCCTGGACTACTTCGGTCCCATGTCCGTAACTATTGGGAGACGCAAAGAAAAACGGTATGGAGCCCTTTTTACATGCATGACGAGCAGAGCTCTACACTTGGAGATCGCAGGCAATTTGACGACTGATTCAACAATAATGGCCCTGAGACGGATGATGGGGCGCCGTGGATGCCCAAAAATAATGTACTCTGACAACGGTACCAATTTTCGTGGAGCGGACACAGAGCTAAAGAAAGCCGTTCGAGAACTGGACCACAATAAGATGAATGATTTTTTAGTCAACAAAGGAGTGGAATGGAAGTTTAATCCACCGGCTTCTCCCCACATGGGTGGCTGTTGGGAGCGCTTGGTGCGCTCTGTCAAGAACGCTTTGAGAGTAACACTTAAAGACAGTTCTCCAAGCGAAGAAGTGCTTCATACCATGCTAATAGAAGCAGAACATATGATAAATTCACGACCATTGACACATGTTTCGGTGAACCCTAATGACCCAGAGGCATTAACGCCAAACCATTTCCTCATAGGCAGTTCGTCTGGAGTTCCCCTACCAGGCAGTTTCCATAAAAATGATCTACTGGGAAGAAAGCATTGGCGAAAATCTCAATCATTAGCCGACCTGTTCTGGAAGAGGTGGATAATAGAATACCTCCCTACTCTGAAGTCGAGACCAACATTAACAAGCAAGGTTGAAGACCTGCGTCTAGGAGACGTTGTAATTGTGGTTGACCAGAATCTGCCCCGGAATGTGTGGCCAAAAGGCATAATCGAAAGAGTTTTCCCAGGACCTGACGGCAGAGTTCGCGTCGCTGAAGTTCGCACAGCTGGAGGCGTCCTCAAAAGACCGGCCGTCAAGTTAGTGCCCATAGTTCGCTCCGACTTATAGGACAGCGAGACTAATCCCGCTGTGGGGGGCAGTATGTAGCGAACCTCTTCAAACCGGGAACCTTTTCTAATTTTATGGATTTGAAGTGGAACAATAATTTTATCGTTTTTTGCTGTAATGTGATACGTCACTTGTAAAATATATGTGAATTGAACCGAACGAACATTTTTACTCGTTAATTGCTTTAGGTAATTAATACATTCAAATGATAAGATTACATTAAAACGCATGGAAAATGCGATGGAAAGTTTTCAAAAGATAGTACTTCCGTAATCCTAAACATTTCATGTTCCCAGGATAATTGTTGCAATCCATACCTACTTAAGGTTTTATTCAACCATAGAGCGACAATTCATATTTTCATTCAGTAAGTAATATTCATAAATTAATGAAAACAATGAAATATTTGACAGCTATTTGCGACGTTGCCAGCTTTGGGAGTAAACCCTCTTAAACTGGTATTTGCTTTTTGAATCGGTCAAGATTTATGCTGAAAGGTTATTGCGATATCCATACTACTACTACTACTACAACAGCCTATTTGCGTCCCACTGCTGGGCACAGGCCTCCTCTCATCACGAGAGGGTTTGGGCTATAGTCCCCACGCGGGCCCAGTGCGGATTGGGGACTTCACACACATCTTTTTAAATTACTTCGCAGATGCGTGCAGGTTTCCTCACGATGTTATCCTTCACCGAAAGGCTCAGTGGTAAATTCAAATTGAATTTCGCACATAAGTAAACTAAGAGGTGCGAGCCGGAATCGAACCCCCGACTCTCTGCATGAGAGGCGGTAGATCGAACCACTAGGCTACCACGGCTTCTTCGGATGTATGTGAAGTTCCCAATCCGCACTGGGCCCGCGTGGGGACTATAGCCCAAACCTTCTTCTTCGCTTCGGCTTCGGCGATATCCATAGTTTGTTTAATATTATAGATGTGAAAGTCTGTCGGTTACCTCTTCACGCTTAAACAGTTGGAGCGATTTTGGTGAAATTTGGTATGGAGATAGTTGAAGTCTCGAGACGTTTCTAGAGTTTCTTCGAGTTTATGTCATGTGATTGTTTTTATCTCGGATTTTATAGGATAAAAAAACGCGTTTCATAGCGAATTCATTAAATAAGTGACAATATCAGCTGTCATTGTAAAATGCACCTTAAGACATTTACGAAAAATATATCTCATCTTGAGCATTGAGCATTTGCAATAAGTGACATCTCGGGTAGGTATAAACTGAGCACTAAAACGTGGCAGCGATCGGAATAGAGTGAAATAGGCATAGACGTAAATAATATAGACCCGGTCTAACGTACACGTAATATGTCCCCACTTCCACGGTGTCCAATCCAAAGTTCTGTCACCGAGCGTGCGTGACAATAAGCGTTTTTAAAAAAACTTTTTTCGAAACGGTTTCTCAGTATCTAAAAACTTGTCTCGTTGTTGGAAAAATGTGACCCAGCTTTAGTGTCAGTGTTTAACTTTGGATTGGACACCAATGAAGTGGGGAAACATGACATGTATCTACGTTAGGCCGGGTCCATACGAAGTATTATTTATGTCTATGGAAATAGGTCGTAAAAGGGGGGAAATGGACAAGTCAGCGGAATTAATGCAATATCCAAAGGTAACCGTACAGTCGAGGGCAAAAATGTGCTCAGCCAAAGCGTCGAAATATGTAAACAGCGACTCTCGTGCTCGCCATTTATTAATTTGCTGTGTACATATTTATGTTGACGATTTGGCCGGATACATTTCTTTGCATTTGACTGTTTTCTCATTCCTGACAAAATTAAGAATGAACATTAAGTAGGTAGGTTCAATTAGAATTACCACTGTGCTTTTCGGTGAAGGAAAACATCGTGAGGAAACCTGCACGCATCTGCGAAGTAATTCAAATGATGTGTGTGAAGTCCCCAAGCCGCACTGGGCCCGCGTGGGGACTATAGCCCAAATCCTCTCGTGGTGAGAGGAGGCCTGTGCCCAGCAGTGGGACGCCAATAGGCTGTAGTAGTATTAAGTAGGTACGAGTAAAATTCAACAATTTTCCATTCAATTTCAAAGGATTTTCTATGCAAAGTGACCCGTTTTCATTGCTGTTGAGTTTTTTTAGGGTTCCGAACCTCAAGAGGTAAAAACGGAACCCTTATAGGATCACTCGTGTGTCTGTTCGTCCGTCTGTCACAGTCGATTTTCTCTGAAACTACAGGACCACTACAGGACCGATTAAGTTGAAATTTGGTACGTATGTGCAAGTTTGTGACCCAAAGACGGACGTGTAACGAAAATAAATGAATTTTAAACCTAGACCATATTTCTGGGGGCTAAATTTGAAAAAATATTAATGAAGTTTTTCAAACTATATCTTGTGACATACCAAATAAAAGTGCTTTTTATGAGGATTTCAAATATATTTTTTTCATTTCTTTTTTGGTCAAAATTTTTGGAGTTATTTAAGAAAATAGGCGAAAAAATGCCCCCCCCCCCCCCTTATCTCCGAAACTACTGAACCTAAAATTTTGTAAAAAATATGGAGGATATTTATTGACCTATAGATTGCAGAAAAAATATTAAGAAGTCAATGGTATTTGAAATCTATCATAGAAAAGAGCTTATTAAAATGCCGTCATTGAAAATAATCTAGGGTCGGAACCCTCTCCACGCGAGTTTAACTCGCTTGGCCGGTTTTTTTAATTACATAATATTATGTTATTACTTTTTTCTTTAGTTGAAGTTTCACAGTTGAACATAATCAAAGCCAACCCACCCACAGGCATTTTCAACCACACATAATCAAATTAATCAACCAGTGATTCTAAATTAAATCCCACCATGCACCCTAGCGATTGTATTAAAAAACAAACACACAATTAAATCACAAAATAATTGAACGGAGCGACAGACGATCTTGATATGGTGTTTATTTTGGTTTGACAAATTACACATATGAATGCGTGTCGCGGGGCAACTTGAAGTTTAACTTATTTGTAACTGGCTGGAATGAAATTTTATTGTAACTGTTTATTGTATTTAACTTTTTTTCGAATCTTTTTCTAATCATTTGAATTTGCCGTGCTCGCATCTCAACTTTTCATACAAACAGTATTTTCGCTTTTATTCCCAAATTGCTAAACATATTGACACGAAACTTGGTAGGTAGGTACATAATAAAATCATTATTGTAAGTGTCCGAAATTATTCAATTTCGTGGTAAAATAAAAAATATTTAAATTACAGCCAAAAAACTGAATTTTGTAGTTTGTATGGAGGAAACTAAAATGGTCCTAGTTTCTTTGTTATTCAATTTATTACAATCAAAATGTATTTTGGACACTAATATCTCTGCTTCACTATTACTTGTAAAATTTGGTGCCAAACGTAGTTTGCGAATTAAAACGTAACTACGTTTGTATGGAGAAAGGAGCGTATTGGGGACGGTGAAATGTCTGGCACAGAGGCATTCCATCTTAGGCCTCAGGGTAGGCAACGCATTCGAGATCTTATGGTTTCTTAATGGGGGATCATAGGATTTCGGTGTCCATGAGCCGCAGTGACCACTTACACATCAGGTGGACTGTGCGCTCGTTTGCCTTTACCATTGACTTCAAAAAATATAATGATTAGATTAATTTAAAAAACCATTTCCTTACCAAAAAGGTATCAGACATCACATATTTACACATATTTACTTCTAAAGACAAAATGCTTAACTGACAACTCATCATCATCATATGCTATATTGGTATACGCCTGAAATAAAACATTATTATTATTATTATTTGTTGGTACATTTTCATGTCACGGGCCCATGGGGACCCGGTCATTCGCATTCATGGGGCCGAAGCCAACATGAAGAGGCTTATGGTACCTTTTACTATAAATGTGAGATGGCCGCAACTGTGGAGATCTATCCTCCCAATACAACATGTGGCTGTACTGGCGGACAGCCCTCCAAAGTTGCCAAACTATTGCCGAGGAAGGAAGAGACTTGGAGTGGGCTATGTGGATGGGAGGTGTGGACTGGAAAATCGGGCTATGGAGTGAGATTACGGACATCTGCCTGATCAATATCTCACAAATTGAAGGCAAGGCAGACGGTGACTCGCCGCTTACGCACTAACCTAAAGGCTAGCCTTCGTGGGCCCCCTATTCAGGCCACCGCACGGGTGGCGAGGGAGCAACACTGATGTAAGCAGCTAAGGGTGTGGAGAGGTGTGCACCGGTTTCGCCATCGCGGGTCGCGCCTCGTGCGCACCCGGAGCGGGTTTCCCCGTTATTACGCAGATTGAGCACTTCCACCCTTACAAGCATATAGCTCCTGCGCTCCACTCTGGGCGGCCAACTAAGGCAATCCAGAGGCGGGGGAGGTGTGTAGCTGTGTGTATGTGTGTGTATGGCGCATGTGTGTGTGTGCCCCCAGGAGTCTCGGGTGCGAGGTGTCGCCGCTCACCATCGGCCCGCCACAGGCCGCCCTGCGCTGACTGACTGCACCGGTGGTACAACACCAGGTGGGCGATGGGGTCGTCACATCCCTACGCCGTATTATTATTATTATTATTATTATCATCATCATTTCAGCCGAAAGACGTCCACTGCTGGACATAGGCCTCCCCCAAGGCTCGCCACAGACCGGTCCTGTGCTACTTGCTTCCACCGGTTTCCAGCGATCTTCACGAGGTCGTCGCTCCATCTTGTTGGTGGCCTACCGACAGCTGGTCTCCCGGTTCGCGGACGCCACTCGAGAACTTTCCGGCCCCATCGGCCATCAGTCCTGCGAGCAATGACACAAACACAAACAATGAACAACTACAAAGGTTAAATTTGAATAAAAAATAAACATGTTGATTGCTTGCGGGACTTCTCACCCATGGATCTTATCCAAAGCACACATGTAGGTGTTGCTTTCTGGTTCTGCATTGTTGAATTTAACATTTTTACAGCGACATAAGTCATTCGTCAAAAGCCCACACGACCATCTGTATGAAAACGTGTTTATCTCGCATCTCCCTTCCTCATTACATCCATCACTTTTTAACGATCACTTGACGTCTATTTTCCGGTTATTTTTGAAACAAATTAATTATAACACTTTTTTTTCGTTATTTTAATTTGTCAAGTAACGCATGGGATTTGGTAACCAGAAATAATCAATTACTTTCATATTATTGTTTCATGCGAAACCGATTCAACTTCGGATATAATTTTTTTAAATACTTTTTTTAGACAGGTCCAGGTGTAAACATAATAACTTAATTAAAAAAAAAAAAAACCGCCTGCAAACTCCGACAGACTGCGATGTCAATGTCAAGTTCACTATAGGATTATCATTTTTGGGTCGGTTCACTTGACACCGACTTCGCAGTCTGTCGGAGTTTGAAGGCGGTTTTTATTTTTAATAAAAAAAAAATTTTCGGCTACAGTTTCCAAACATTACTATAGAAGTACATAAGTAACTCTGAAGTCTTCGAAATTGACACCAAAATCATCTATGTGCTAGCAAATTTTGAGGAGTTCCCTCATTTTCTCATGGATCCTATCATCAGAACTGAACCAAAAAATATATGGGACCAACTTGGAAGTACCACCTTTCGAACAAAAAAAAGAATCATCGAAATCGGTTCACGTTTACTATTTATTTTTGGTGAACATACATAAGAAAAAGATTCCGACGAATTGAGAACCTCCTCCTTTTTTTGAAGTCGGTTAAAATGATGTTCACACTATGCCCCGTAAGATTACATACCAACAACGGTGACATACTTAATATTACTTTTGATCGTATATGACAAGACGTTTCACATTAAATACCTACAACTTTTTATAAATCTCAGCAACAGTTTTCCAGATTTTCAAACAATATTCGTAATCACCGCGAAATGAACTCGCACAAAAGCATATACCAAGATCTCTTAAAACACGACAAACGCGGACAAAAGATTTAATTCCTTCTCAATTTCATCAGATCGAACACGGAAGCACAATGGAACGCCACACAAAGGGTCTTTCAACCATTCGCTCATTCGTTCGGATTATTTTCCAATATTTATTGCGTTCCGAACTCCAATTAAATTTAAAACCCGCTAAATAAAATGTCACGGAACGCAGCGACGTTGCGGGGCCGTGATTTGTAGAAACGGCCCTCGAGGAATAAATTCGGTGCTGCTGTTTATTCTCTGGCTTGTTGCTGTAAAATACTAGTGATAGATACGTCGAATTGTTGGGAAAACGTAAGTATTGCAAATTAGGTTTAGCCCCTGCTGTTCTGTAGGGACAGGCTGTAAACCAGCGCTGTAGTGTTCCCATCCCACTAGCAGCAGTAATACTGAGCGTTTACCCTTTTTAGGGTTCCGAAGTCCACAAGGAACCCTTATAGTTTCGCCATGTCCGTCCGTCCGTCCGTCCGTCTGTCCGCACTATTGCTCGGAGATGCTTAGTTCTAGAAAGCTGTAATTTGGTATGAATATGCATATTCGTTACGCTGACAAAGTGGTACAATAAAATTTTGAAATATTTTTTTATAGGGTACCTCCCCTACTCGTAAAAGTGGCTTTTTTTTCTTGCGTATTAATTTCATGTTTTTGACATGATAACGTCTTATAAATTGATGAACGCCGGCTGCGCCCACGCTGTCCATGTATGTCTATGGCGATGTATGTCCTACGTAAGGGACATAATATTCATAAACCGACTTTATAGACAACCGATTTTTTTCAAAGGTTAAATTTTTGAAAGGTATAAACACGTTTGGTGTTAAATAAAGATATTCTATGTCTTTGTTATTTTGGTTTGAAATCGCTTCATTTTTCTTATACGAAAACTGGTAAAACAGAGCATTTAGGTCTATCCAGCCCCAACAATAGGCCTGCAGTTTCCTACCGCTAAGGATTGTACTCACTAAGGGTGGTATGTAACAGACGCATAAATAATATGTAGTAACGCATTATCACGAGAGGGTCTGAACTATTTATAGATCAAACGCAGAACCGGTAGACATTGATTTCCTGTGTTACACACATCTTTAAATTACTTTACATCACCCTTGGCCATATAGTGGAATTTTCTGCCCGCTACGCGGAGATAAAATCTCACTTCTTGAATTCACCACCCTAAGTCTGTAATGTACTATTACATCACCCTTGGCCATAAAGTACGTACCTATATGTATATTTTATACATGTAATGTAAATTTTGAAAAAAAGCCTTCTGCTTGACTTTGTTGCGGCGCTTCTTCTCAAGCAATAGGTCTAGGAAGCGCTGGTAAATTCTTTTTCTGACGTGTAAAAGTGCCGCTATGTGGCCAATTTGCTGAATAAATGATTGAATTGAGTGGAATTTTCTGTCCGCTACGCGGAGAGAAAATCTCACTTCTTGGCCAAGGCAAGACGTAAAACTTTTGACAAACCACGGGCGGTAATTCGTAAAGCCCCAGATTGCATATTTATGGCCCTCACCTTCGGTTCGGGCCACAGAAACCTGCGATCTGGGACATTTACGAATTCACCACCCTAGGTCTGTAACGTACTATTGCAGTTGCACGCAGGTTTACGCAGAGGCTTTCCCATCACCAGGAAGCTTAGTAGCATTTTTAGATTCGCACACAAGTCTTATTTACAGATTTGAATCCTTGACCCTTTCATGAGAGGCGGTATTTATGTTACAAACACATTTTCTATTTATACTACGGCTTCAGTTTAATTTATCATATAAAGTGTGAAAATGATTGATTTAAAGTAACCACGGAACCATAAAACATTTTATTCGTTACCTAGGTAGTCTCTTATTTAATTTTCGAATAGTTTTTTTAGATTTCAATCTGTGATTTATGAACGACCTGTTCGAATAATGAAAAATTTCACGTCTGCGTATGATTCATTTCGTTCCTTTTCTTTGTGACTGGCTGAAAAGTTTTCTTTGAGAAATTACTTACACAAGATTCTTTATTGGACATTGCGACACGTTTGTGAAAATCTGATTGAACTTTTTAAATTTTGTGTTAAACTGTTGTAATAATAATATAAAACTCTCTAAGGGCCGGTTCCTATATCCACGTAACGCCTCGTTTTGCCTACGGACGGTTAAAATTTGACAGATTCTCTATGGAACAAATGTCAAAAATCAACCGTCCGTAGGCAAAACGAGGCGTTTCGTGGATATAGGAACCGGGCCTAAATCGATACCGATTTTCTTTCATTATAGCTACGAATACTGATTCAAACCTTCGTCCGTAAAATTAACGTTAAATATTCTACTATGGCGGGTCGAAGTAAAGGTCGCAATCTTTATAGTTCCAAAGGTGGACACCAAATCGGGTAGGTTGGGGGCGCTGCGGTCGCCACAAGTGTCAAGCCACCTAGCGCCTTCAGATGGCGCTGCTGATACGAAAACGCAGTGAAAACGGTTGTGAGGAATGTGTTTTGTTTTGTGGCAAATCCGCTCAACACGTTTTCAACTGTTTCGCCATATAAGATTGCGCTCCTTACTGAGACACATTCCACACTCCATATATTTTACTATGGGACAAAATGACGTTTCTATATGCAATGACAGCTCAGCGGCCATACTTAACGACCAGGAGTTCGTCATCATCATCATTTCAGCCGAAAGACGTCTACTGCTGGATATAGGCCTCCCCCAAGGCTCGCCACTCAGACCGGTCCTGTGCTACTAGCTTCCACCGGTTTCCCGCGACCTTTACGAGGTTCGTCGTGGAGTTCGTCAACTATGCATCATTCACCAAACAAAAACTACTAAATCAATATCTGTTGATCCATTTCGGACCTACTACTACACCTACAACAGCATATTTGCGTCCCACTGCTGGGCACAGGCCTCATACGAGTAAAACCCCTTTTTTTTAGTGCTGGGGGTTGAATAACCATACCTCGATTTTTGAAAAAACAATATACCTACTTACATTTTGCTTAATGCAGGAACATTAGATCTTAAATAACTAGTAAATATAGTAGAGTACATGGACCCTGGCAGGGTATGGCATATATTGGCAAGTATGTACCGATCTGTCTTACCAAAAACCTACCCGACCGCAAACAAATTATTTTTGTTATCCGTTCATTAAACCCTTTATTTCGGTACCCACACTCGATAGGCTTTGATAAAAAAAAATTGGAAACGTTTAAAAGGCTTCCAAAAGTCAGCCATTTTATTTTGTTGCAATTTTGATATACCCAGTGTCACTCTCACAATTAAGACGAATCTAACGACACCTCGCAAGCTAAAATCCATCCAGCCATTTAGGCTACAGAGCGTGACAAAGAAATATACATACAGACATACTTATTTACTTACACTCGAAAAACATAACCCTCTTTCTAGCGCGGTCGGGTAAAAAGATGTCTCATTGGACTCATTGGGTGACGAGCGGATTTCCAACGTAACTCTAACTACATAATACAATGTACGAGTATAATAACAGGAAGGTGCAAATGCAAACGACGAAACACAATGGCGTCACGTTAATTCTGAATGATGCAACCGGCTGCACTCCGCATCACACCTTAATTCACGCTAGGGTAAAATTACCTGTTCTGGACCACAGTTTGTTTTGAATGAAGCACGACAAACTGACAGAAAATCTCGTTGAAAATGGTCACGGCGATATTCTTAAGACTTGCAGGCTCATTGACGTTTGTTTCAACAGGCGGTTGTCTTATAGACGATTTTGTATAGCAGATAAGATTCAATTCGTACAGAGAATTGACCAGTTATCTTGAAATTGCAAATGAATGGTCTAACGCAAAGAGGCTGCCAGAGGTCCTACCAGGTGTGTTTTTTATTCACCTTTTAAGAATTTGTTCCCAGTTCACCTAGTTCCCAGGCCGCGGAATAAGTACCTACCTAAGTATTTTACTTTCGCTATGTGCTTCCGTTTCCACACAAATAAATACCCAAATGGATAGCTTTTACATCATCACTACATAGTATAAAACAAAGTCGCTTCGCTGTCTGTTTGTCCCTATGTATACTTAGATCTTTAAAACTACGCAACGGATTTTGATGCGTTTTTAATAGATAAAGTGTTTTAAGAGGAAGGTTTTCGTATATAATTTGTTATAGTTTCACACTCAATTCCCGCGGGAACGCTATAACCGAATTCCACGCGGACGAAGTCGCGGGTAGAAGCTAGTCTTCTTATAAAACATATTACTAATTAATCATCATCAATGCGTATATGATGTTCGTTGTAGTTCAGTTGAAATATAGTCTTAAATTTAAAGTGAAGACTAATGGACCAACTATTGTGTGTCTCACCCGGCCAAAATGAGATGCGTTCATAACAATAGGAACGCAACAATAGTGCGTACATTATGATATTAATGGACCCATACGCAAATAAGTTTCGTATACATGTCTGTTGTACTATTAGTTATTTTAGATAATGTATAAGTACATTTCATGTTTAGATAAATTCATTTTTAACCATTTTTCCCCGAGCAAAGCCCAGGTACAGTCGAGTTCTCCAATATATACACACTTTTACACCTTGTTCCCTTGTAATAAGGTCCAAAAATGATCATATATTAATGAACTCGACTGTACCATGGTATAAAACCCTTCATACGTTCTGACTGATGACAATGCATAGCCGTAACTGATGAAACGAATCTTAATGAAATATATAGAAACGAGTTTTCACAGTCATAAGACCTAGAGAGATCGATTTTTGCCCCCTACCCACCTATAATAAGTAATAACATATGGACGAACAGTGCCTAACAGAATATGTCAAAATATATGGAGCAAACTGACATTAGACAATACGTTCCAATATGCTAATAACGCCTCTTTATAACGAAGGCCAAACGGGTGCCCGAGCTGTCCGGGCACCCGTTTTGACGGGCCATTTTTCTCCGGCTGATTGTGAATCCTTACTTATTTATAATAGATCAATGCCCCTACCCCTACATTCCAATTTTCGTCGCAATTGTAAGAGCGTTTTTGAGATATTTTGTATAAATGAATAAAGAAATATACAAGATAAGCATGTTTAAAGTATTCGATGATGATTGGTGGACGGTCGACAGTGTTCGGAAATCATCTACTCCTACAGCCTATTTGCGTCCCACTGCTGGGTACAGGCGTCCTCTCCTCACGAGAAGGTTTGGGCTATAGTCCCCACGCGGGACCAGTGCGGATTGGATACTTCACAGACTTCTTTGAATTACTTCGCAGATGCGTGCAGGTTTCCTCACGACATTTTCCTTCACCGAAAAGCTCAGTGGTAAATTCAAATTGAATTTTGCAGGTAAGTAAACTTAGAGGTGCGAGCCGGAATTGAACCCCCGACCCTCGGCATGAGAGGCGGTAGGCCGAATCACTAGGCCATCATGGCTTTTTTAAAACACGGGAACGCGAGTACCGAATTCCACGCGGACGAAGTCGCGGGCAGAAGCTAGTAAGTTTCAAAATCATTTATTCAGCAAATTGGCCACATAGGGGCACTTTTACACGTCAGAAAAGAATTTACTAGCGCTTCCTAGACCCATTGCTTGAGAAGAAGCGCCGCAACAAACTCAAGCAGAAGGCCTTTTTTAAAAATTTACACATAGTTATAACATTTACATTACATGTATAAAATATACATATAGGTACGTACTACAATTACATTGAAGGGATGTATAGTCCCTAACTAAGTACTTATTTTGTATAAATAAATAAAGAAATATACAAGATAAGCATGTTTAAAGTATAAGATGATGATTGGGCGGTCGATAGTGTTCGGAAATCATCGCAAACAACCAATCGTCTCTTTCCAAAGATCAATAATATGCATTGTATATCGCCGGCATATGTCCCGTATAGTTCCCACTATAAAACTGCGTATCCCAAGCTGTATAAAAGTCCTGAAAAACAATACGGCGGTCCTCGCCGTCTAGCTATGCCAGCAATGGCACGCGCGCCCCGCCGTGCCAAAGACTAATCTTATAGATATGCTATTCAGATTAGGTATTTTTCTTAACCGACTTCGAAAAAAGGAGGAGTCTGCCAATTCGTCTGTACGATTACCTACCCCGTCTATTGTGGAACGATTTAGACGATTCTTTTTTAAATCGAAAGGTAACTCCGGATTGGTCCCATTTTACCTATTTTGGTTCAGTTCTGTTTATGGGATCCCTGTGAAAATGAGGGAACTCCACAACATTTGTGAACACGTAGGTATATCATTCCCCAGAAATGTCCCCAGATATTTATTATGTTTTTCGAACTTTTGATAGGTGCATTAATGGAACATTGCACAACGCACATGTGCGTTCAAGGCACTGCGGGAAAGTGAACAAAATGATGCGTTGGTGGCAGTGAATGCCTTAAAGGGCCATCCTTCAAATTTTATGGTTCTATATTACCGGCCACATCGTGTATATATCAACAAAAGTAATCACTACATAATATAAAACAATAATATCGCTTCCTGCTGTCTGTCCCTATGTATGCTTAGATCTTAAAAACTACGCAACGGATTTTGAAGCGGTTTGTTTTTAATAGCTGGAGTTATTCAAGAGGAAAGTTTTAGTATATAATTTATTATAGTTTAACACTCAATTCCCGCGGGAACGCTATAACCGAATTCCAAGCGGACGCAGTCGCGAGCAGAAGTAGGAAATAGAAGAGTACTAAATATTCCCCGAGGATGGTAGATGGTAAAAGAGCATCTCTGTGATAATTATAATCTTTGTTCCCATCCGATCAGAGTGAGTTTTACGAAGTATTTTAATTAAAGTAGGTAGGTATTTTTTTTGAACGAATGAAGTGATTGAAATTGATTTCTATTAAAGATTGCTTGACTTAGCTTTGTCATTAATAAAATTTTCATTAATAATGTAGGTACCTAAGTGGTAGATAATAATGTTCGCGCGCAAACACACCATACACACACATAAAATATGTTCTGTTTGTTTTGTAGATAGTAGATACCTGTAGTTCTATTGTGCTTAGAAATGTAGAGCTTTTGGCTCGTCATCAAAATTTATTGCGTTACACGAAAGGAGAATTGGCTTCTTAACAATATTGGTATAACAAATCAATCAAGTAGGTATCGCGTTGTTATTGAATATACCTATGAGAAAATTTGTGGAGTTTTTTTAAGGTAACTTACACACTGAAGTTACGGGGCGGACACGGCCTATAAAAGCACGATTTCGAACACAATTCACACAATTTTTGCGTGCGAGGACGTCTGTGTGCGTGCGAGGACGTCTGTACACTTGTAAATGTGTGTGGCCAATGATTCACTCTCCGTCTCCGGATGAAACATATGACGGTAAGGGCGAGTTAGGCGCGAGCTGCGCGCCGGCTAGATTCAGGCGGGTGATTCCGATGGCCATTCTGTACTTATGTAGTACTGCCTATTAAATATTCTGTGCAACTTGAGCTTATTGTAGAGCTTTATCTTATTTCAAGAAAATACTGGGTTTCGATTTCCCACTTACGGGACACATTCTTACATCTTTTCTTATACAGGATTGTAATTGTAACACAATTTTCATAGCACTTAGCCTTGTAAAGAACTTTTAATTTGTCACTGTCATCAGTAAGTACAACATTAATGTGAAAGTTTGTCTATCTGCAGGTTTCCTCACGATGTTTTCCTTCACCGAAAAGTTCATGGTAAATTCAAATTGAGGAAACCTGCACGCATCTGCGAAGTAATTCAAAGATGCGTGTGAAGTCCCCAATCCGCACTGGGCCCGCGTGGGGACTATAGCCCAAACCCTCTCATGATGAGGGGAGGCCTGTGCCCAGCAGTGGGACGCCAATAGGCTGTTGTAGTAGTAGTAGTTGTCTATCTGATTGTCTGTTAAGTGTTCTTTCAGGCCTAAGCCAACGACGGGAGTAAGAAGATAGATGAGCACTAGGCCAGGTACATTAGGTATTTCTTTGTCGAATCCAGATAGAGCCACAGGCTTAGCTAGTCTTTCTTGACTATTGTAGCAGGGGGTTGGTGCTAGCTCGCGTAGATGCTGTAGGCACGGAGATCAGCAGTGGAACTTGAAGACTTGGTGGCACGGAGACTCGCTGGGCATCAGGATGATGACTAGCTAATTAAGAAATCTAAAACTCGCTGACTGGCCCTAACACTGCCCTATCACTTCCCTAATTAATCTAAATATATAAAACTCAAAGGTGACTGACTGACATAGTGATCTATCAACGCACAGCCCAAACCACTGGACGGATCGGGCTGAAATTTGTCATGCAGATGGATGTTAGGACGTAGGCATCCGCTAAGAAAGGATTTCCTGAAATTCTCACAGGAAAACGGGATTTTTTATTTTAATATTTCTGCGCATACGAAGTTGCGGGGAAAAGCCAGTAAATAATAAGACTTGGTTTGAATTCATGGTATTGTATTCAGAGATCATTACTTTACGAGAGCTATCAAAAGACTAAACAAATTCCACTAGACAATTGGCTAGGGGTGAAAAATGACAAAAATGGCACGGAAAATTCTGATATTTTTTTCTCTTGATACGGATTCCTATCCATAAAAAATTAATCGAGCACATTGTAATTTTTCACCCATAGCCAATTCTACGCTAAAATATAACAAAATTCGAAAGAAAATGTGTCAACTCACCGATTATACTCGGGCAGTTTCCAAAGCATCCTGTCGCCTAATTCGTGTAGAGGCTTCCTTTATTTATGTTACGTTGGTCCAGTGAGTTATGGGCCTCATATCAGTCGAGAAGGCTGGTCAATGTAATTTATTACAACCTTTGTTGTCAATCAGTCACTTGTATGGTCTATTCTATAGAACCTGGTGTGTTTCGACGATAAAATAAAATTTCTTATATACCCTGTTAATCCTGTTCAGTACTAGAGGACGACCGAGATAAGTTTTCCCAGATATCAGGTCCCAGGTAGGGATCTAGAGAGCTCGATTTACAGCTCCCCCGCCCCCCCCCCCCCCGTAAAGCCCTATATATTCCAAATATCGTCCAAATCGATAGAGCCGTTTCTGAAATGGGTTTGTGTATAAATAAATAAATAAATGCGGATTAGCTCGTTAAAAGTAGGTAGGTATACAGAATATTAAAAATAAATGAATAAAATAAAAATACATATTTGCCACGTGGTTGGGATAAGCAGAAGCGACTTTATCCCCGATATTCTAACAATGTATTTTTCTATAGGTAGTAGGTATTTCAACATATCTTTAATGGCCTCCAAACCTACTTCTTTCTGATCTCAGAACGGCTCAATGAATCTGTCTAAAATTTACTCCAGAGATAGATTATAGTCTGGCTGGAATTACAGGATATTTATTCCGATTTTCTGACGTGATCGGGATTTCCACGTTAAACACCGCGCGCGTCCTAGAGTATCTTGAAAACAAAATGAAATGAAATGAAATGAAATGAGATATTTATTTGCAGATAGTTATTTATTTTTATTTTTGAGTATACATACATCGTGTAAGTTTGAAGAGCTAGTCAGAACTTCATATTTTCTATAAGCTATTCCAATACTGAGGTACATATTTCTAATAACGAAGTATTGCAGGCTGCATCTGTGCAATAATGCAGCCTGCACTATGCAGTCGGGATGCCTAAGAAACGGCTGGTGTTTGTCACAGGAGTGCAGCGATTTTTTTCTCTTGCAGTTTAAGACATGCACTGTATGATAGGAGACCTTGCGTGCCAATGTTTCTTTTTATATTAATCCATCGCCATTCAACGTGGTAACGCGGCTAGTGCAATGGGTACCTTCGCTCCAGGGACAACTCGAGGGGGCATTTTTGATTGGGCTTAAGCTAAAGTTTATTTTCTTTGTTTTTACTATTGTTTTTTTTTTATATATTTTTTTTTATATTAATGGTATATCTACTATAGATTCAAAGATGTGTGTGATGTCCCCAATCCGCACTGGGCCCGCGTGGGGACTATAGCCCAAACCCTCTCATGATGAGGGGAGGCCTGTGCCCAGCAGTGGGACGCAAATAGGCTGTAGTCGTAATGGTATAGGCAAACGAGCGCACAGCCCTCCTGATGTAAGTGGTCACTGCGGCCTATGGACACCGAAATCCTACGACCCATTAAGAAACCATATAAGATCTCGAATGCATTGCCTACCCTGAGGCCTAAGATGAAATGCCCCTGTGCCAGAAATTTTGTGCTAGGCTCATTTTACTATGTTCCCAAGATGTCCCTAGTACGAACTGGGCCCGCGTAAGAACTAATGCCTAGAGGAGGGGAAGGTTGACATTAGCAGCATAGAGGCTTTCAATCTTGCGCGTTCGAAATCTAATGATTTTTTATGTCCATGGGCCATCGTGATTTCGGGTGGTTTGTTTATCGCTTGCAAACCAATGATATACTTACCTTATAACTTGATTTTTGAAAATAAAAACGATCGTTACTTTTGATAATACATATCCAGTGTCACTCTTACAATCAAGACGAATCTTACGATACCTCAAAAGCTAAAATCCGTCAAGCCGTTTAGGCTTCAGAGCCTGCCAAAAAATATACATAAATACACTCGAAAAACATAACCCTCTTTCTGGCGCTGTCGGGTAAAAAAGAAACCTTCGTGATTACTGTGGAACTATTAACTGATATTGAAATAGGACTATCATTATGACATCCTCTCGTGACTCGAACCATGTAATCCCTGCAACGTATACGAAATCGGATTTTGAAGCGTGATAACTCAGTAAAGCTAGGAAAAATATATTTTGTCGCCAGAGTGTTTTCATGTCTTGCATAGGAGATAAAAGTGATTTGGATGTATTGTGCAATAACAACGTTGTTGTCTGGGTGGGATATATTTTTAGGGGGATTCTCAATGGCCGTCGCCCAAGATGGACGGTGACGTTTGTTGAGTGTCTCCAATTTTATTTTATTAATCACTAGCTTCTGCCCGCGACTTCGCCCGCGTGGAATTCGGTTATCGCGTTCCCGCGGGAACTATACGTTTTTCCAGGATAAAAAGTAGCCTATGTGTTATTCTGATCTATAAGCTACATTACTGTAAAGTTTCATTAAAATCCGTTTAGTAGTTTTTGCGTGAAAGAGGAACAAACATCCATCCATACATCCATCCAAACAAACTTTCGCCTTTATAATATTAGTAAGGATTTACACCGTACATTTACCTTTATTACCGAACAACTTGCAGGCCTGTGGCCCTTGCTTTGATATTGGCGAAGTGTCCAAGACAGAAGCCATTAATTTATATAGAATAGAATATATTTTTAGCTAATTTATTGTGCAATCAGTAGCAATGACAGATCGATATTTGTAGTTGAAGTGACTAAAATTAATAAAGAAATAAATATGTAAGTAACTGTTATATCCAATAATAGCATTGCGTCTTCAACAAAGCCGTATGGTATGGATAAACACTAATACCAGAGATGAGATACTATAATAAAAGAGCAGAACCCGGCGTGTCTGTACATAGAAAGAAAAGTTCAAAAAAAGGAACGGGGGGTCTAAAGATGTATGGTAGACCACTAAACAGCGATTTTTAGAAATCTTTTCTGTCTTTCTGTCTGTCTGTTTGTTAGAGTTAACTACTGAACCGATTTGAATGCAGTTTTCAAGGGTAGATAGAGCATCATTTGGAGCAACATATTAGCTATGTTTGCTTAAAATCGGATGTTGGAAAGAAAAGTTATCGGCAATTTTATATTCCACTATAGCAGAAGCTAGAATTATATAAAACTGAAAAATATCTCCTTAATTGCGGTGTATATCGAAAAGGCACTGTATGCAGCTCTGCATCAGCCATTGACCTATAATAAGTAATAACATATGGACGAACAGTGCCTAACAGAATATGTCAAAATATATGGAGCAAACTGACACTAATGTCAGTTTACGTATTTTCTAAAAAATACGTTCCAATATGCTAATAACGCCTCTTTATAACGAAGGCCAAACGTTTTGACGGGGCCATTTTTCTCCGGCTGATGGAATCCTTACTTGTGGCAGCTAATCTTCTTCTCTTATACATGGTGGGTCAGAAAATATGGCAAATAATTAACCCACAGTATCGGCTATCGAAAAAAAAACATTTTGTATAGGATTCAGGCGTCGCTCACACAACCAATCCCATATACATTTTTTTTTACCAACTCAAAAAAAATTAAAGACCTATACAATATGCTTAGAATCGATAGCCGATACGGTGGGTTAATTATTTACCATATTTTCTGACCCACCGTGTATATAAAAATGAATTGCCGTGTGTTACTTTGGCTAAGGCTCGAGAACCGCTGGACCGATTTGGCTAATTATTTTTTTGTTTTACTCCCCGTGACTCAGGGAAGGTTGAGAAAGAAAAAAAAATCGGGCAAAATGTAAAGGAATCGCTAAAAAAATAATGATAACTTTATATAGAACTCCGTGGTGAATACGAAGTTCATCGGGCCAATTAGTACTAACTATAAGTTCAACGACTAAGGTACCCATAGGATAGATCTAACAAAGTACTTACTGCTGCAGCCTATTTGCGTCCCACTGCCGGGCACAGGCCTCCTCTCATCACGAGAGGGTTTGGGCTATAGTCCCCACGCGGGCCCAGTGCGGATTGGGGACTTCACACACATCTTTGAATTACTTCGCAGATGCGTGCAGGTTTCCTCACGATGTTTTCCTTCACCGAAAAGCTCTGTGGTAAATTCAAATTGAATACAAAGTACAAAGTACTTATTTGAAAGTAAAAATAATGTCCTAGGTTTGTGAGTAAACGTGGTAGACATAGTCCTAAGTCTGAGGAAGTAGGTCGCGCACCGAGACTCGGGTAATGAAGCATCAGGTTTCCTGACGATCGAAGATGTGTGCTCTAAACGAGAATTTTATGCAAGAAAGCATGTGTAGTCTGATCAAGATAAAAGACTTTTTATTTCATTCAAAACGTTTGAAATCTGTTTTTACTCCTATATGTATACACGGTGAACTTGAGTAACCCGAATAATTTTACCAGCGTATACCTGAGGTCATAAGGAATAAAAAATGTTAATGAGATCAGGTTGAAATATGATTTTTAACTTATTTTATTCCATACGACCCCAGTCGGAGTCGATCAGAAATCGTATGGAATAAAAAAAGTTAAAAATCATATTTCAACCTGGTTTTATATTTTATTTTATTTCTTACGGCCTCAGGTATACGCCGGTAAAATTATTCGGGTTACTCAAGTTCACCGTGTATATTTACCTATAGGAGCGCAATCTTTATAGTTCCAAAAGTGGACACCAAATCGGGTAGGTTAGGGGCGCTGCGGTCGCCACAAGTGTAAAGCCACCTAGGCGGATAGTCTGCAGTAGCGCCTTCAGATGGCGCTGCTGAGGCGAAATCGCAGCGAAAACGGTTGTGAGGCGTGTGTGTTTTGTTTTGTTGCTTATTAAATCCGCTGGACACGTTTAAACTGTTTCGCCATATAAGATTGCGCTCCTTCCTTACCAACTCCATATATGTATACATATATATATAAGGTGCTAACAAATTAGTCACGGATATTTTTACAGCTGATAGTACTCGGCTCTCGAAGTACATTTAAGTACGAAACATCATTGGTTTTGTTATGTTTTTTTGGAGAAAAATAGGAAACAAATTTGCTACGTTAAAACATCCTGTTTAAGAACCTGCCGTTTTCCCGCCGAATTTTAATATTTTTTTTCCTTAATTATAGTTAAAAGTTAATTGTTTTAATGTAATTTATTATCTCTTAAAATATCCTTGACTAATTTGTTAGCACCTTGTATACCTAATGATGCGAATAAATTATACAAGAAGGAGTTCATCACAGATTTTTCAAGTTTTCAGTGTCAAAACGTTAACTACCTACCTACTTAGAAACATCTAAACTCTCCTAAATTTGAATTCTATAGGTGATCTTAATCCGCCTCTTCCGTGTACCAATTTGTCAGAAGACGCCAAGAACCCCCCCTTATTTAATAACCCCCTCTAAGTCAGGACAACCACTACAGTATAAGGAAGTAAAGTAGAACGTACGCAGAATGAAACCGTTTTATTAAAAGACTTCGGAAAAAGGAGGAGGTTCTAAATTTTTCTGTATATATTTTTTTCATATGTATGTTCCTCGATTATGTACTCTGTCAAATGTAAACCGATTTCGATTTTTTTTTAATCGAAAGGCTTCAGTTCTGATGATGGGATCCATGGGAAAAGGGTGCCATCTATTTGGCATAATTCTTTTTGTCCGAAACTGTTTACGCATAACAGGCTTATTTACGCCGAATCTTGACTATGCCGAATTTTTATAAAGCATAATTCATAATTGGCCGAATGGGTGTTTACCCGAATATAGTGTTGGCATAATGTTGACTTGGCCGAATTTTATTATGCATAATATTGTTTGGCATACTAGTAATTTAGCAGAATTTTGATAGGACGAAATATTATCCGAATTTATGTCCGAAACAACATATTTTAATGTAGGGAGCGCCAAAGTTCATATAAAATTGTTAGTCCGAAAATTGGAATTCCGAAAATGTATGTCCTAAACGATTTTAACTAAGTATAAAATTTTGTATGATATAATTTGTTCAACATACTTATCTTTATTAGATAGAGTTCGGCAATTCACGGTGTGCGGTAACACCAAAGTTTGGAACAAAGTCGACTCGCATAGGTTAGGTTAGGTTATTTTTTATATAAGTAACGAAAATATCATTTAGTAAAAATCCCCCCTCTCCCTATTTAGATAATCATCGATGTTATACAGGACACTCAGCGAAAATAAAGGTATGCGAAAGTAGTTTTCGGCGTAACAAATTTCGGCGAAAGTAATGTTCTACCTAAATAATATTCGGAATTCGAAAATGATGCGTGAATACTATTCGGCGTAAATAGATTATGCATAATAGAATTCGACAAAAAATCGTTATGCGAGATTAGTTTCCGCGTAAACACTATTATGCCTATACTGATTATGCAAAATCTGAATTAAACAAGGGGAACCATGGGAAAATGAGGGAACTTTTCAAAATTTGTTAGCAGTGTATGATTTTGGCATCAATTTTAAAAACTGCAGGGGGACTTACGTCCCATTGCACCCAAGTTTAGAAAAGTAGCTGGAAAAAATCATAAAGAAATAAAAAACAACTTACAACTCCGACAGTCCGTCAAATAAACTGTCCGAAAGGATGACAATCTTATAGGTGAAATTGACACCGACTTTGCAGGTAGTTTGGGACTAGGTCAATTTGAGTGAAATGTCATGTCCCTTTTTACAACGTTTTTATTAGATCGTCGTGTAGCTAACTAACTAACAACTATACTACTACAACAGTCTATTTACGGCCCACTGCTGGGCACAGGCCTCCTCTCATCACGAGAGGGTTGGGCTATTGTCCCCACGCGGGCCCAGTGCGGATTGGGGACTTCACACACATCCTTGAATTACTTCGCAGATGCGTGCAGGTTTCCTCACGATGTTTTCCTTCACCGAAAAGCTCAGCGGTGAATTCAAATTGAATTTCGCACATGAATAACTTCAGAGGTGAGAGCCGGATTTGAACCCATGAACCCTTTGCATGAGAGGCGGTAGATCAAACTAACAACACTATGTAAGGAATCTTGCATGCTATATTTAAGCCACTTCTAATCATCGTATCATGAGGAAACTTGGCATGTATATGTAACTTGGATGGCAATGCAATAATATGGTGCCACCGATCTGATGATAAATCTCGAAGGCACGGAAAACTCAAAGCATTTGTTTTGGTTTTTTAAACTATTATTTTTTATAAACTTGTCTGGGACCACTGTATAGCACTGATCTGATGATGGAGCTTGGAGGTGGGCACGGAAAACTCAAAGCATTTGTTTTGGTTTTTTAAACTATTATTTTTTATAAACTTGTCTGGGACCACTGTATAGCACTGATCTGATGATGGAGCTTGGAGGTGGGCACGGAAAACTCAAAGCATTTGTTTTGGTTTTTTTCAACTATTATTTTTTATAAACTTGTCTGTGGTGGGGACCACTGTACCTATAGCACGAAAAAAACTTAGAAGGCGCGCGGATTAAGCAATAACAGACTCTGCGTCAACGGCTTAAGTGCTTCGCCGCGCGCCTTCTAAGTTGTGTCGTGCTATATATTTCTTAACATCACCCTTGGCCGTAAAGTGGGATTTTCTGCCCGCTACGCGGTGAGAAAATCTCACTTCTTGGCCAAGGCAACACGTAAAACTTTTGACAAACCACGGGCGGTAATTCGTAAAGCCCCAAATCGCATATTTATGGCCCTCACTTTCGGTTCGGGCCACAGAAACCAGCATTCTGGGACATTTACGAATTCACCACCCTATGTCTGTAATGTACTATTATTTATTTATACAAAATATCTCAAAAACGCTCTTAAAATTTCGACGAAAATTTAAAAATCGATTTAGCTAGGTCTTATGACTGTGAAAACTCAAAACTCACTTCTATAAGTTGTGTTCTGCTATACAGTATTAAGTGTCCGTATCCTAAGGGCGTCTGTCCATCCACTCGCTATAAATAGCAATGTAATAGCACGAGCAAACAGTCCGTCCGTTTGTTCGCCGTTCAATCAAGGTAATGCGCACACAGCCACTTGACGCAACGGGCTACTCCGCCATATTAATGTGTAAAAATATTATGAGGTTACCGTGAAGGTGAATACGTTTTGAACGTTGCAATAAAGTGTTTTGGTTGAGTTTGGCGTTGCTGGAATGAAATGATTGTTTAGAGAATTTTTATAAAATTAATAAGATGAGATGACGATAAGTAAAAAAGCCGTGGTGGCCTAGTGGTTCGACCTACCGCCTCTCATGCCGAGGATCGGGGGTTCGATTCCGGCTCGCACCTCTAAGTTTATTTACGTGCGAAATTCAATTTGAATTTACCTTGAGCGTTTCGGTGAAGGAAATCATCGTGAGGAGACCTGCACGCATCTGCGAAGTAATTCAAAGATGTGTGTGAAGTCCCCAATCCGCACTGGGCCCGCGTGAGGACTATAGCCCAAATCCTCTCTCATGATGAGGGGAGGCCTGTGCCCAGCAGTGGGACGCAAATAGGCTGTAGAAGTAGTAGTAGAGGATAAGTGCTCTAAATTATGGTCCAAATACTCGTATATTCGTATTTGCTAAGAGACAAATTAGAGAAGGTATACGAAATTCAAATGCACTGTCAAACGATCGCTTCTCAGGCGGGTGGGGTCCTAACCCAGCTCGTACACCTGAGTTTACTTACGTATGTGCAAAATTAAATTTCAATTTACCACGGACCTTCTCTGTGAAGGAAAACATTGTGGGGAAACCTGCACGCATCGGCGAAGTAATTCGAGGATGTGCGAAGCCCCCATTCCGCACTGAGTCCACGTGGGGACTATTAGCCCAAACCTTCTCTTGACGAGAGGAGGCCTGCGCCCAGCTGTGAGACGTAAATAGGCTGTTGGTGGCACTGTCAAAAAACAAAACAGTACTGCACACTTTTTTTACGTAAATTGTGCAACTTTCGTCACGCGTCAGCAGCTCAAGGATGCCACAGTTTTTATTGAGACCGGCCCGATCATCCGGAAAAAGGTCGCCTGCCAACCCTGGCCATTATTTCTGATTGACATAACGCTGTGACTCCTCATCAGTGGCAGCCGCATCATCAGCAAAATGAAATTGACAATAAATATTTTCTTAGTTAACTTGTCGGTGGTGGCCCTTGTTGTAGGGGTGTACGTTGTTAAGGGTAAGTTTTTTTTCGTATCGCTTTGTTTTTAAATTAGCTGTTGCCTTTTGGATCTTGCTTCTTGGATCCTGGGGACCACGGTGTACTTACTATGCAGATCTTTTTCTTAACATGTAACAAAACCAATTCATGCATGAAGCAGAGATTAAAATAAACAGCCTGTATTATAATAGATAGATGAACTTTGGTTACCAAAAGGCTTATTGTAAGTGTACAAGAATGAAACGCATGCATCTGCGAAGTAATTTAAGGATGTGTGTGAAGTCCCCAATCTTTGCCCAGCAGTGGGACGCAAATAGGCTGTTGTAGTAGTAGTAGTAGTAGTAGTAGTGAAATTTGTATTGGTAAAGTAAATAAGTCCATATCATCAACATATACTTTACTTTTTTAATCCGTTCGTCATTCTTTTCTCCATGCCATTAACATTCCAAAATACCTCTAATTGTTGTTAATGAATGTGGCAAGTATATCATAAGCCTTAGGATTCAAAGTCCTGTGGCAACTTCATCATAGTGGACATCAGGATGTGATCCCTGCAGGTATATGCGCGTACGCACGGCCCGTTCGGATAAGCGCGAACCGTGCCCCTTCTGAAAAAAAAATGCTTCCATAGTAAATTTTAATAGGAATGTTATATTTTTTTCTAGTGGAATTTATAAAGGTGTTTGCCTATTATCCATATACCTACCTACAGCCAAGAAGAAAATTTTTAATAACATAATTTTTGTATAAGGTTAATGAAGGCTTTAAAATATGATTTTTTTTACAGCTTCTGCCCGCGACTTCGCCCGCGTATGTAATTCGGTTACCGCGTTCGAACTTTGCATTTTTCCGGGATAAAAAGCAGCCTATTGGCCTTTCCCGGGACTTCAACTAGCTCCATACCAAATTTCATCCAAATAGGTCCAGCGGTTGAAGCGTAAAAAGGTAACAGACATTGTTACCTTCGCATTTATATGGATACTAGCTTCTGCCCGCGACTTCGCCCGCGTGGAATTCTGTTATCGCGCTCGCGCGGGAACTATGCGTTTTTCCGGGACAAAAAGTAGCCTATGTCCTTTCCCGGGATCCCAGCTATCTCCATGCCAAACTTCATCTCAATTGGTTCAGCGGTTGAAGCGTGAAGAGGTACCAGACAGACATACAGACCGACAGACAGACCGACAGACAGACAGAGTTACTTTCCCATTTAGAATATTAGTATGGATAGTATGGATAACACAGGACGGGTGTGGCTAAGCTGTAGGACGTATAAAAAGGTTGTTGTGGGAAGACGAACCTGCAAACGCATCCAGACCAGCAGTGGGGCAGCCTCTTGGCTGGAGCCTTGACCCTGGTCATCTTCTGTTCCGTTTCCCAGCACGTGTACTCCGCTAGGAACGAGCAGGAGTTATATATTTCGTCGTAAGGACACTTTTTTGCTGAAAACATTGACAAACAGAACTGTTGAGAAAATTTGGATAGGTATCAGATTCAAAGAAACCTTTAAAAACAATTAATCAATTTGAATTTACCACTGAGCTTTTCAGTGAAGGAAAACATCGTGAGGAACCTGCAGGCATGTACGAAGTAATTCAAAGATGTGTGTGAAGTTTCCAATCCGCACTGGGCCCGCGTGGGGACTATAGCCCAAACCCTCTCGTGATGAGAGGAGGACTGTGCCCAGCAGTGGGACGCAAATAGGCTGCAGTAGTAGTAATATTTTAAAAACAATTAAATGTAAAATAGGCTTCCCAAAATTAATCATGGATAATATAGGCTGAAAAACATTCAATCTCTAACATTGCTCTCCTCTATTCTGACCATGATTCTTCCATGATCCTGAAAATGATTTTCGGGTGTTGAATTCGCTCTAGGTCTTCAGTTCATCTCGCTTCAAAATTAATATTAATCTCGGAGCATATTTTATTTGACCTATTTGCGTCCCACTGTTGGGCACAATCCTCCTCTCATCACGAGAGGGTTTGGGGTATAGTCCCCACGCGGGCCCAGTGCGGATTGGATTTTATCGACATAAAAGATAAATATGGGGGCGAGAGAGACTGAGATTTGACACATTTGAGTTAGACAAAAGAAGAAGAGTTCAACTTGGACTTAACACTTGAGCACATGTTCCAGTTTTTTTTAATGTAAAAACATCACCATCGCAACCGCTTGCTATTTACAATGATAAAGGAGTAAAATCAACTAAATATTAGTACTTACATATCATTATAGCTGCGGCATACATCACTAGTAAACTTAGTAAAAAGTATGAAATCATCTAGGTATGTGCACTGTTCAATGCGCTCACAACAATCCACCTTACAGCGAAACTGGTAACAAACTGTTCAAGCTATCGTCGAAGTTTCTAGTAGACATTCCATCGCTCAACACACTAACAATACATTTGCAATTCACCTATGGAGTCGCTTGTTACAACAACATTTGATGAAATACTCACTAAGTGGCGATATAGCGAGGAAAATCAGAAATCATTTCGTTTGGTTTATCGTAGGTACTTACTTCTCGATTAGTGCTATCCATACTAATTACGTTAGTACTATTACTTATTCTGTGCTAATATTATAAATGCGAAAGTAACTCCGTCTGTCACCTACCTCTTCAGGCTGCTAGACCGATTTAGATGAAATTGGTATGGAGATGGTTGGAGACCCGGGTTACTTTCTATCCGGGGATAGAAAGTAACCCGGGCAGAAGCTATATTTATATTAATTTGACCAAACTTACTACTTTTCGTGACTGACCACGTTCTGTTATGTTTGTCTATTTGTTTATCAAAAACATCGTCTAAGAAAACAAGGTCTGCCGATCCGGGTGACGTGTTACCCTTACGCCAAAGTCGAGTTGCCACTTTATTGCAATAAAACAAAAATGTAGGAATATTTGCTGCCGTTATAATGCAAAATAAATTATTTGCGCATTACAATTGTCATTTACTTGTTTAAGCACACAAAATGGGACAAGTTAAAAGCAAATTAACGTAATAATTTAATGAAACACTCACAGGATACACGGGGTTCGGGGATTATTTGAATAGACCACTTGCAACACACAGCAGTGCGAATGAAGTAAGGGTGACACCCATACTACTACAGTATACCGGACTGTCATACCTGGCGAAGTATATTATTGTATCATGATCAAAAATAAGTGTATTTCTTTCTTTCTTCTCTCTTTATTTCTTACTGGAATTAGACTACGAAAGATCCGCGACCCGACCCGAGGACAAAAATTTCCTGCTCAGCACTATTTGAAAGTTTTCTCCTAGCGGGATTTGGAACCGTATTAACCTTTATCACAGTTAAGTAGGGTTTGTGTGACCAGTAGCAATACCATGAGTTTACAGTGACCGTACTCGCTAGCGACTACGTAAACGATTTGTATAAAGAATAGTACAGCGCCCCTGGCGGTCATTCGTTGAACTAAAATTCTTCATACAAATCGTTTACGTAGTCGCTAGCGAGTACGATTACTGTAAATTCATGGTAGTGCTAGAGCCAATTCTATCGAAGTACCTAAGTATTTTTAAGTCAGAAGATTGTGATTCTCTCTTCATTTCCATTTCAAGCCAGATGATCGAAGTATTCAAAAATATCATTTAAGTATGTTAAATGAAAAGTGATAAAAACTTCCTTCGAGAACTAACACTGATTCGTTAAAAAATCACTGGAAGAAAAACAATGAAAATTTTGGCAAAAAAATGAAGAAAAAAACGTCGCGCAAATTAATCCACCGGGAGTAGATTTTACGCTCAAATCGAGTGCTTAAGATGTAAAAAACCACTTCGGCTGATTAGTTCAGTGTTTAGAGGTTATCGTGTAGTGTTCGTAATTAACTTTAACGCTCGGTTACCCTTACCAATCGCAGCATTGTTTTTTATTTTAAATGCTTAAGCACGAAAACTTATCGAGTTAGAAAATGTTGTAAGAGACGTATTTTACTGGTATTTACTACTATTAGGGATGACGACAGGGTGAAGAAATCGAAATTCTAATTAGTCCGTCAGTCAGGTAATAAAAAAATATTACACACGTATTTTTTGTTTTATCAAATTAACAAAGAATTACTAAGTTAAAACGCATTAAACTTGGAGAGTGGGGGCGAACTACGTCACCGTTAGGTATAAATCGTACCTAACCGTGACGTCATGCGACATTTCAACTCAATATCTCCGTATAAGTTTGATTACGTGAAAAAAGAAAAAAAACGTATATCCAATACTTTTCAATAATCTTCCTGATAGACTAAGGAAAAAAAAGTTGTCGTCATCCCTATTGACGTATTATTTTTCATTCGGAAAGGGCCAAACTAAGTGTTGGATTGCTCTTTTTGTCTTCTGTGTAGATTTTCCTAGAAAACGCAAACGTATACAGCTATCAAATGAAGAAAACACTGGCACCGCAATCTGGAAACTGACAGAGGTTGTTAGGCTGGTGCTCTAGCTGAAAAAAGAAGAACCAATCAAAAAGCCTTCTTAAAATAGAGAAAATGAATTTTATTAGACATACCTACGAACCTTTTATAGTTAACAAAAGTATTTCCATGTTGACTATATATTAACAAAGTAAAGTCCCCTGTCTGTTTGTCTGTACTGAACGGATTATCATGCGGTTTTCACAATAGATAGAAGATAGGGTTCCTGAAGATGATATTAGTGTATAATTTGTTGAACTACTGACTACACGTGCGAAGCCGGGGCGTGCTGCTAATCATATAATAAAAAGAAACCGCCTACAAACTCCGACAACTTGCAAAGGCGATGTCAAGTTCACTATAACATTGTTATAGCTTTTGAGTCGGTTCACTTGACACACTTAATCTTCTTGTTGCTTCGCAGAGGAATGCCCAGCAAATGAGGAGTACCTCCTCTGCGGCTCTGCGTGCCCTTTCAACTGCTCCGACCCTGGCCCCGTCACCTGCTCTGAGGACTGCGTGGAAGGGTGCTTCTGCAAGTCTGGCTTCCTGAGAAACGACACGGGCGTCTGCGTGAACGCTGACGAATGCATTGGAGGTAATGAGCTGCTTTACTTTTTTACTGTAGATAGCAAGGTACTTGACCACAACCTTACCTGATGGAAAGAAAAACGTGGTCTACGGTGGAAACCTTCCTAGAAAATACCTGTTTACTCTAGACTTAGAAAAGTTCCATAACCGTGTGAGGAAACAAGGACGCTGGTATTGCATTCCATGAGAAGCAAATGACTTATGAGACATTGATCCTTTGAGAACTTGAAAGTTTTTTCAATGCCAAAGATGGAAAAATAGGTAGGGTCCTCATGTTATAAAGTAGTTATAGCCGCTTATAATATTTGTGATACGAAAAGCGTGCTGGTCTTGAAGCTTTTTAGTTCCAAGTATCTATTTAAAGAGTTTCTATGGTTTTTCTCTAACAAGAAGACTAAATTACTTACCTTCATGACGAAAGCTAGCTGCGTCATAAAATAAGTAAGATAAACGTAGAACGACAACCTTGATACATACATATGTATCAGCGCAGGCCTAAAATAAGGGTTAAATGTAATAATAGATGTCGCTGCCTGTTGTAGCCTGTATGAAAATTTGAAACCACCTAGATATTGCTCGCATATAGAGCTTTTCCGATGTAGATGTGTGAGGAGTTAGTCTAGCTGGCTCAATATTTTTTCTGTTATGAGCGTATTGGGTTACTTGACTTTGGATCTATATAAGCGTTAGGACTGAGCGTGCTATGAAAACTTTCATTTTCCAGAAACAAACCCAATCTGCTCTGAAAACGAAGAGTTCCTGTCCTGCGGAACGGCTTGTGCTGGCACCTGTTCAGACCCTTACCCGACCACCTGCGGCCTGGCCTGCAGCATGGGTTGCTTCTGCAAATCTGGTTACGTAAGAGATGAGAAGACCAAGAAGTGTGTTACTCTTGACAAGTGTCCCACTGGTAAGTTGTTTGTTGGTTGAAAATGCCGATGTTATAAAATCAAAGAGTCAGAGATTCGCATCTCACACCTACGTAATTACAACCTACGTATGTGGATGTAATTTGAAACTTCCTGAGCTGAATGCACAAAAATCACGCTAACATGCGTGTGAAGTCTTAAAACTGTATATTGGGATAGTGAGCGTCCCTATTCTTAACATTTTCTACCGTTTTGAATAGAGACATTGGTGTATATTAACTACTTGTGTGCTACTAATAACAATACACTTTTCAGAGCCGTGTTTAAATAAAGACGAAGTGTACGACCTTTGCATGGCAGCTTGCGAGCCATCGTGCGACAACCCTACGCCGATCTGCGTGAAGATATGCACGGGCGGCTGTGTGTGTGCGCCAGGCTTACTCCGCAACACTGACGGGACGTGCGTCAGTGTGGATAAGTGCGCTAGTGTGGGTAACGGCACGCAGCCAGGGCTGCTCACTGAGTACATGGACGTTATTAATAAGATTTTGAATTTGTCTAAATCGTAGAGTGGATGTTGTTCATAGTATAAGGTTGCAAGTATTGTATGTAGAAGATTAGTTAATTAAGTAGTAATAACTAAATAAGACATTGTATGTAATATTATGGTGTAGCTAATCATTATAGCGATCTTTGAAATCTACATCTATGACCCAACTTATCTCAATGTAGTTATTCAAAAGAACTAGGAAAATACCTATACATATACTCTATCTAACATTCAACATCAAATTTATCATTGATTTTAATTAAAAACCTCGTTCTGGTTATTTTGAATCTCACGAAATCTTTCAAATGATGATGATCATGTTAAAGCTGATGATGATGATGATGATGACGATGATTATCATGATAATTTGCACCTTACGAGTATGTCGCGATGATTGTATGTTGTGCGAAGTACAGTTGCCATCAGATATACCTATGTGAGCAAAGGGTGATCATAAATATCTGTACATGCTCTCCAACGTCTATCTTGAAAATCTGACGGCAACTGTACAATGCGATATGCATAATATGTATCTTGTATTCCTAAGCTCTGAGAAACTAGTTCCTTATGAAATAAACGCCATAAAATTATACCATCATTTTATTAGGTTCAAAATTACAGTAAAAACAAAAAACAATACGTTTCATCTAAGTAAAATAAAATGCGTTACAATTAATAATATACATGTATACATATTAAACTGAAGTATAGATACACTATTAATGGGCAGGGTTATAATGTTCGTAATCTGTAACAAAAGAAAACATCAGTCAATGAAAAAGTGAATTAAAATCCCTGTAACAACACTTTGAGCGCCATCTATGTATAAGGCCTGTAACTAGCAAACCAACCGCTCATTCATAGAGAAGAGCCTTTCCCTTCCTTCCTAGTACAGTGTCAACTCGAGCTCTCGCTTTAGAGTAAGCACGGAGCCCTAGATGGCTCTGACAACAATAAGACAAAACTTTTAACCTCAAGCCACAAGACTATTTCAAGTGGGTTTGGTTACACAATAGTTAATAGCAGCATGTGATTGACATGAAGTTGATCACGAGCAAACAAAATCAGTAATTAAATTTCACCTATGGCCAGTCATAATTTTGGCAAATAAACCACGAAAAAAGAAAATATCGGCTCTGCTGACCCTTTGAGAAAATTTTGTATTTCTTATTTAACGCTCAAATTAAAAAGTACAGTACCTATGCTGCAGAGAAAAGGTACCCGCTTAGGAGTCACTACTCGAGCGTAGAAACTTACTGTGGGTACCCACCTCTACTTGGTGTTGTCAAAATTTACAACACAATACTAGAGATGGCGCTGCACTAACCTAGCACCCGCCATACGACACTGCTGTCACCTTTCTATACTCGTCCTCACGGATGCCGTATGCGCGGTAGGAGTAGGCCAGGAAGTCGGAGTGGTTTGACGCCAGGCTGAACACCATGCTGCGAGAGCCGGTATGGCCCTGCCTGAGGCAGAAATCCACTTCGCCAGACGCGTCGACGGTGGCTGTCACTTCTAGGTACGAGATCACGTAGCCATTCTGGAAATTAAGAATGTTTCTTAATTGCATAATGATGAGATTTATGGTTATTAGTTATGTGGGTTGAATCTAGAATGTGTTGTAGGTATATTGATTCCGTTAGAGAGATACAGCCACTAGGTACCGACCGACAGCTTTTTTGATTTTATAGACTTACTTATAAAGAAGTTTTTGGTTAAAAGAAACATGAGATGTATTCAAGCGATTGCTTGATTGTGAGAAACCGTTGCTATATTGGTCGCTAGCTAAGTCTGTTACACGATCAGTCATTATTTCATCAGTTTAGTCCGTCAATCTCGATTGACGTCAGATTGATAGAAATGACACGTGCATATTACTTTGTGTCCTACGGGCTTGTTTTATAAATCATCTTATCAGAATGATGAACCTGATCTCATGAAAAGTTGCCAATTCTGAAGAAACCTTTCCAGACCCTTTTTGAAGAACCCAAAAAGACAATGTTATTTGAAAATTGTCCGATTCTAAAATCTTTGAGTGTTTCAGAGGTGCTAAAGTAGTCTATAGTTATCATAGAAAAAGCAAGGTAAACCTATAATGACAAAATTCATACAAATCAGCGTACGCCCGAAATAAGTGTTAAACATGATTAATAGATGTCGCTGAGTAGAAGCCTGCATGAAAATTTGAAGTGCCTCCTGAATATTCCTCAGATACAGATCTTTCATCCGATGTACGCCGCTGTGTAAGGAGATTGTCAGCATATATAATTTTCTTGTTTCTTATTGTTAGGAATGTTTTTAGGGTTTCGAAGTCCACAAGGAACCCTTATAGTTTCGCCATGTCCGTCCGTCCGTCCGTCCGTCAGTCAGTCCGCACTATTGCTCGGAGATGCTTAGTTTTAGAAAGCTGTAATTTGGCATGAATATACATATTAGTTACGCTGACAAAGTAACAAAATTAATAAAAAAGTAAAAGCAAGTAATAAAATTTTGAAATATATTTTTTATAGGGTCCTCCCCTACTCGTAAAGTGGGGATGTATTTTTTTTTCTTGTGTACCCCATGGTGCGGAATATCGTTAAACAGGTCTTAAAAAAATATTGTGGGTTTGTTAATACCATTTTTTGATAAAGTGATGCGTTTGTGAAATATTAAGCTTTAAAGTGCTATTTTTTGTTAGAGTCACGTGTCCCCCCCCCCCTGCCAGCTAAATGGTGGTATTTGGATCGCTGAAAAAACGGTTATGGCATATATAACGTACTTGCAAGGAAAACTATCACAGCTAAGTAGGCTGTACAAACTTACGAGTCATAGTCGACCAACTTATGAAATAATTAAAAAACCAATGATTTTTCTCGAGCGGCAGGGGCGTCGGGCGGGCACGTCATACTACAGGCTAGCTAGATGCTGATAAGTCTTAGAAAAGTACTGTGGGCATCGTTAACTTCGGAATCCTATACTTTGCGCGTGGCCCGACACGCACTTGCCCGGTTTTTTTTCGTAAGTATTCACCTTAGCAGCAGCCGTGACAGTGACAAAGAACGGGTCATAGTTGTTCCTGTGGCGGTAGCGGTCTGAACCTCCATTCATTGGAAGAGAGTCTGAAAAAAAAGTAGTATAAACATATCATCTGGTGTTAAAAAAGAGACACACAAGGAAAAAACGTAACCATAGGATCTCGTTGGACAAGTGTGCAACAAAACCGCCTGTTGAAACGAATCTGTTGGAGTATGCCGAGAGGTAAGCTTTAGAATTGGCTCGGCACAGGCCTTACGTAAAAGTTGAGAAAGAGATCAATCGTCGAATCCGACTCGGCTGGGCAGCGTTCGGGAAGCTTCGCAGTGTCTTTTCGTCCAAATTACCGCAGTGTCTTAAGTCGAAAGTCTTCGTCCAGTTTGTGTTGCCAGTGATGACTTATGGTTCGGAAGACGTGGGCGCTTACGATGGGCCTCATAAGAAGGCTCAAGGTTACCCAGAGGGCAATGGAGAGGGCTATGCTCGGGGTTTCTCTGCGTGATAGAATCAGAAATGAGGATATCCGCAGTAGAACTGGGGTCACCGACATAGCCCGAAGAATTGCGAACCTTAAGTGGCAGTGGGCGGGGCACATTGCTCGCAGGACTGATGGTCGATGGGGCCAGAAAGTCCTGGAGTGGCGTCCGCGAACCGGTAGACGAGCTGTCGGTAGGCCTCCAACAAGATGGAGTGAAGACCTTGTAAAGGTCGCGGGAACGCGGTGGATGCGAGTGGCACAAGACCGGTCTGAGTGGCGCGCCTTGGGGGAGGCCTATGACCAGCAGTGGACGTCTATCGGCTGAAATGATGATGATGATGAGGCCTGACGTGTTGCTGCTGAAGTGACGACCAAGAGTAAAAAGAAGCCAATTTAGTATAAGTACAAGGTACAATAAGTATAGAGAAAGCACACCTGATGAACGTTTAGTTGTATATTGACGCAAGAAGAATAAGAAAAGAACATTATAATAACTTTTCTTTATAGGATATCGAGTTATTATTTCAGTACGTATGCAAGTCTTTCCATGTTATAAAAGTTTTTCTTAAGTATCGGTTATATTGGTCAGCGCTTTTAAATTTACAGACTATTGAATCATGATAGTTATCGTTCCATATCGCAGCTCAAGTTTAGACCAAGTTTATGATCTATAAGCTTAATCTGACTGAGTCCATAACTTCACAAGATGGGTCTTCTCTTCACAAACTTTCAAGTTAGTAGCGATAGCCTAGTTTTCTGACAATAAACCCGGGTTGCATTAAGTTTCTCTTAATAAACGGCATATAAAATTCTTACATGAAATATCTAAGTTGAAATTCAGAATGATGTCTTTATGTGCATTGGCCGAGCTGTGTGAAATGCCTCAAGATATTTATTTATTAATTTCTGTATGCTGGTATTTTCTGTTTTGAAATAAGGATGAATTAATTGCCATTTAAAACGATCCTTTAATTTTTTTCTTTTGAAACGTCATTTTCAGATGTCTCATACGAATGTAGATTCAACAGCAATGAAAACGGGTCACTTTGTATAGGATTTTCCATACACAGTGATCCTTTTTTATTGCTGTTGAGTGTAATACTGACTCTGTGTCACTGGTAGATAACAAACAATCTAAAAGTATAATACTTTACTCCATTCATAGAGGGGGTTAATAAATGTTTTTTTTTTTACTTCCTTCATAAAGATACGGAACAAGGAACAGCGAATAATCATTATAAAAACGCACAGTTAGAAAAAGCTGAAAAGATCCTAAAGTTTACTATTAATTGTTGAAGCATTTCAATTTAAATAATAGATACGAGTATAAAGTTCTTACGTTCATATTCAATTCCAACTTTGAATTTCTTCACCTCAAACGCCGACGGGAGTGAGGTCACTGCGCTCAAAATTAAAACCGTTACAAACAAAATTGGAAACATGGCTTCCTACGTGAAAATGCAAGACAATACTGACATTCCTACCTGATGAATATTTTACACAAACATTTCATTTACAGCTTGTGAACTCTACATCTCCACTGTATCATTGGAAAAAGATATGTTTTCTGAAGGGATAAGTAACAACGACTTTCCGATAGGGATTTCAACAGCGGCAAAGCTAATCAAGATTGATACGTTATCGAATACAGATGTCACGATGTTTCCTATTCTCATTTCAGATAGTGGTGTGTCGTAATTTTATCGCTTATCTTTTGCAACTGGGAGTTTCGGGTTTGAATTGAAGTAGGTCATTGTCGACTGCCTACTTCAGACTGTTATTTTTCTAGAACTGAATTAAACGAGTTTATATTTATTTAAAATATTGTCATGTTGTTTCAGAGCCAGGCAAATGAATTCTTTATATATAGTGACATGATTCGTTTCGGCCTAAGCGACTGACTGTGAAAAAGGATACATTTTTTGAAAAATTTGAATGACAAATAATAATATTTATTTATTAAACGAGAACTGAACATTTTTAGTATCGTTGTAAATAAATCGTCCTAAATAAAGTTGCATCCATCTCGCCATCAATTTGAAGTTACGTGGCAAGGGGTTAAATTTTAGATGCAAAAGATTTAGGTTAATTTATAATGAAAATTTAACTAAATTCTGATAGTACAAACAAGACTAATAAATAGGTAGTAATAAATTTAGGTCCAACACCAAAACCAGAAATTTTCAATTCAGTAGGTATATAATTGTATAACTATATACCTTTTCTGTACAATCGATACAATAAGGCGTTACTTTGTGGTAAGTAATTAACCCGGTTGTCATCTAATTTGCAGGATAATTTATCATACAAGGTACTTTCCCATCGGATAGCATTACGCGGAACAAAATAACCTAGTTCGGGCGCCAGTTTATTTTCATACTAAAATAGTTTCATGTGAGGATGACACGCAAATAGAGAACTTTCATTAATTTAATATTAATATGTAATACATTTCTAATTAGCCCACATAAGCGGAAAGCTAGCTCGGTGAATATTTAAACAGAATTCCCCAACCTAACTCAATTAGGAAAACCCTCGTCACGTCAAAATTTTCATATTAAGGGACGCCGAGCGGACCCGTTTATCTCACAGATAACTTGGACGTATTTGTTACAAAGACAACCGTCGTATAGGGAGGACTTCAGATGTTGACAATGGAGTAGACGCGGTCTCGAGTGGAGACCATGAGAAGGCAAACGCAAGTGAGGTGGCGTGTAAATTGGACATGGAGTGATAATTGACAATTTGCGCAAGGTTACCGGTGCAGATTGGATGCGGTACGAATTTCGACTGAATTCATTGGAGTCTCGTATATTGGAGGTCTGTGTAGAGCGTGTAGTGGTAATCTTTGGGCTGGTAAAGGTTGATAATGTTGATGATGCAGATACTACTACAGCCTATTTGCGTCCCACTGCTGGGCACAGTCCTACTTTCACCACGAGAGGGTTTGGGCTATAGTCCCCACGCGGGCCCAGTGCCATTGGGGACTTCACACACATCTTTGAATCACTTCGCAGATGCGTGCAGGTTTCCTCACGATGTTTTCCTTCACCGAAAAGCTCATTGGTTAATTCAAATTGAATTTCGCACATAAGTAAACTTTAGAGGTGCGAGCCGGAATCGAACCCCTGACTGACTGCATGGGAGGCGGTAGGTCGAACAACTTTTTGCAGATATTGCATCAACAAATAAAGCCAAGACTAACGTAGAATTTTACTAATATTAGTTTTGGATTGTAGCCCATAAAAAGCATAGAGCTGAAATTAACCCTCAATTGTCTTCCCAAAAACACTTTAAAAAAAACCACCGACGATCCGACATAATCACATCAGAAAAATGCCGATAATTATAAACCGCCGAATCCGCTTTCTTCAAATATAGCTCTCGAATCTTAATATACTCTCGATGAACACTCCTATGAAACAACAATAAACCTAAATCGAAATCGGTTCATCCGTTACGGGTTACGAAGTCACTGATAGACTCACAGACATGCTGATTTCTTTTACATCAGAGGTTACTAGAGCGATGACTAACTCAGAAACTAATTTTAAATTAATTATGTTGGAGTCAGTAGAGGGCGTCGTGTTATTAGGAACTCCCAAAATATTACCTAAGGCTTCTAAAAGCTGTGTTCTACTCCCTTATTGCTACGCCGTGATCTTGCGGGACAGCGGCTGCGGCGGGCGTGTTACTGACACATTGCGCGCGACGGTCGCTAACCGACGCGCAGCGGGCGTCACGATCGCGCAATGTGTCCGTAAAACGCTCCCCGCTGCCGCTGTCGCTTGAAAGTCGTGGAAAGCGGTTAGGCAACTTTTCAGACACAATAATAATTAATTTTAAGCACTTGGCTTAGGCCCGTGCACAAATAACCTCATCGGAGAGAAAAAAATCATCATCATTTCAGCCAAAAGACGTCCACTACTGGACATAGGCCTCCCCCAAGGCTCGCCAATAAGATCGGTCCTGTGCTACTTGCTTCCACCGGTTTCCCGCGACCTTCACGAGGTCGTCGCTCCATCTTGTTGGAGGCCTACTGAACCGAACCGGGAGACGAGCTGAGAAAAAATAGATCTATAAATAAATAATAATAATAATAAAGCCCTTATATTTCGCATCCTCTAATTTTACATATTGTTTTACAAAAAATATTCTATGATCGGAAACGCTGTTTGGGTATAGGCCTCCTCCAGCCTGGATCATTCCTCCCTGTCTTTAGCTAGCTCCATCCATTTATCTCCTGCTGTAGCCACTATGTCGTCGCTCCATTCGCTTAAGTGGTCGTTTCTTCCTTCTTTTCCCGCTGGGACCATTCCATTCAATTTTGTGGCCTCTTCCGTCCACTTCCATCAGCGTAACGCGCGACGTGGCCTGGCCATCTCCACTTCAGTCTGAGACTGTAATCTAGGACGTCTATTTATTTAGTTTTTCTTCTTATGAAGTTGCTTCTTCTTTGTATTCATCTTCTTTACTTTTCAGACATAACAAATAATTATTTGCCAAGACACGGGATCCCGTCAATATAATCGGCCATTTCGGCTACCAACGTCATTTCCAGCCATAAAACAATTGATTTACGACCCACCCGTGCCGTCGAAGGCTCGATTATTTCACCGATTCCCATAATTCCTTGGCGTTTTGCCCAACATTTGACACCATATAATTTTCCTCTAGGGTTTTCTTATGTTTTATATTCCACTTACATTTTTTGATCGCTTTTCGATGATCTTTCATTACAATGAGAAAGGTTATAAATTTTGCCAAGTCATTGTTCTTCTTAAATAAAGTGACTTACAGAAATTAAAAAGCATGTACCCTCAATTTATTTCCATAGTCAACACCGTCTTTCCCCTCTAACCTGCCGCCAAATAGCAGTGCTCGCACTGCTGTGTTCCGGTAGGGGGTTAAGGCAGCCGGTGAAATTCCTGGCACAGAGGCATTCCATCTTAGGTTAGGCCTCAGGGTAGGCAACGCATTCGAGATCTTATGGTTTCTTAATGGGGGATCATAGGATTTCGGTGTCCATGGGCCGCAGTGACCACTTACCATCAGGTGGGCTGTGCGCTCGTGTGCCTCTACACCTTTGACGTAAAAAAAACAGTATGTCGGTCCGATAATACAATAATTATAATATCTTCTATCTTAAAGAGAAGTTTGAGCCTCTTTCTGTCTGTCTGTTTATTAGAACTAATTTCCGAAACTGTGTTCACATTACATGCATTTTTACTGGTGGATCATTCAGAGTACAGTATGGGCTTTGTTTGATTAAAAAATATATTTATTCCACATGGACGAAGTCGCAGGGCACAGTGTTACAATATATTTAGAACCGTCCATTCCTAAATATACTACGTTCATCGTAAGGATTCAACCTTGATTTATCTGCAGGTAAGTTAGAGATGTAAAGTTTGAGTGGAAAGTCTTATCTCGTGCCGTCCTAGGAAGCGCGGATTCGTATGTAATTTCAACAATGGAAAACTAACTTAACAAACGAACGATAGCGTTACATATGTATAAGAAGCATACAATACCGAGTACAAAATCACAAAACGATAAAATTTCTAGCTAAATTGATGCAACACGGTGACCTACATTATCTTAAGTCAGGTCACATATTTCGGTGACCTAACGACTTTATCACAAACTTTGTCTAAAACACGTACAGAAATATCTTCTATGAATATGAGTGACATGCTTTTGGCCTCTGACTGAAAACCTAAACACAGCGGGAACGTTAATAGCCTGCTATTTAACATCACCCTGCCATTAAGGCTGTATTCAGTGCGCTGAAGCATACCGCCAAAAGCCGACGCAGGGTACACTGCAGTGGACCACAGGTGGGGGGTGGAAATGGAAAACTCATCTCATCTCAGTGCCAAACCGCCGGCCGGGGAGGGCGGTCGCGCGCGCTCGCGAAATCCCGGAAAACATCGCAGATATTTAATTTTAACCCAGTGCTAGTGTTGAACTGTGATTGTTACTATTATAGTTATAGTGTTGTGATTATATTAGTGATGATTTGTGTGTGAGACATGGATGGCGAGAACAGGATCATTCTGAACGTTGGAGGCATCAGGTGGGTTGGAAGCTGCATTAGCGGTTGCGGTCGGGTTTTTTGGGGATGTTTTCACTTCGTTGGTCATTTGTTGTGGCTTGGTGACCCCGCGTACTCGTACTGTGTCGAAGGTTGCGGGATGCGGGTTTCTGTTAGAGGAAAACATTAGTGGTTAAGCAGAAATGTTAAGTAGGTACATAATACGCTTCATTATTATGTAGTAGGAAGTATTAATATCGTCGTGTATTAAGTAGTACTTATCATAGCATAACCTATGCTTTGTTCTAGTCTAGAACAACTTGTATGAAATGTCCTAGGCATAAGATATTTTTTGCCACTTCTGCCCGCGACTTCGCCCGCGTGGAATTATTTAATATTTAAGCTTCAGTTTGATGATTATGTTTTTTATCTACACTCGTATCATAAACCCTCTATGATGCGTTCAAAAACCGCAAATTATGACCAGCATTAAGACAAACTGTTTAGTTAGAATAGATTTCTTATCTGTGAAAATGTTTTGTTAGCTGTATTAGACCATCGAATTCGATGGTCTAATAGCATTCAAATTTTGGACAGCAATCAATGCCAGCCTATATCATTCAGTCAGACAAACCGAAAGTTTGTTCCAAATTCAAATGTCGGCTCTATTTAGGCTATGCTTTTTGAAAATCGAATGTGAGACACTGGTGTATTCGAAATGCCGCCATTGTAGACCGATTTTGAACCATCTTAGAGGATGTATAAAATGAGTGTAGATAAAGTTCTGTATGCAACTGTACATAATTTGGCCTTAAACACTCGTGCGATATTATTATAAAAGTCGCCTGGCGGCTCGTTTCATAAGATCCCACTCGTGTTTTAAGGACCTTTATTATGTAGCAGTTACATAAACTACTATTTTGATATGGCGTCTGCTGCAAGGCACTTTTGCCAATGTCAAGTGTTAATGATTATGTTTTGATTATTATAAAAAAATAATTGATTAACACAAAAAGAGAAAAAATATCTACCTACTCGTATTCCAATTAGCTTTCAGTATCTTTTCTCAGCCGTTATTTTATTTATGATACCATAAAGCAAGTTTCTCCCCACAGCCTTCGCAGTAATTTTATTGCGAGGGTGGCGAAACTACAAGATAAACCACACTTGGAGTCTGGCAGCTTCATGAAAATTATGTTTATTATGATTTTAATTTTATTATTTAATTTTGCGACCACATTTTACGAAAAGAAGTTGTAAATAAATAAATAAATTGATTATTCAATAACTAGCAACTGACGATTACAGGATTATGGGAGCCTGTTTTTAAGTATTCGAAGATACCTGTGCTAAGAAGCAACCGCTCTTTCTGATAGTGAGTGAGTTTCTGTAAGTGATAACTTATCTTAAAATGTGAAAGAAGGTGACCGACGTCATTTACATTTTATGTGATACTGGCTACTGCAACTTCGCCCGCGTGGAATTCGGCTGTCGCGTTCCCGCGGGAACTATGCGTTTTTCCGGTATAAAAGGTAGACTAGAATATGTTCACCCGTGTTATTATAATTTACCCCCATACAACATTTTATGGCTATCCGATGCGTAGTTCTCGAGTTAAAACCCGGACATATTGTACATACCTGCATGCATACGCACGGAGAAAAAAAGCTCGTCCATGATACTAGAATACTGTAATATAAACAAGAAATTCTTGTAAATTATGTGACAATTGTTCACGTAGTTATAACTAAGCCGATCTTGTTAAAAGGTTTAACATTCATTGAGTAATAGTAAATTAGGTGGGTTTGTAATTGTCACACAATCAAATTGCACGTATTACTAGAATGTTTATTTACTACAACAACGTGATTGTTCAAATAAACAATATTTCCTCGTAAAATTTCATAAAATTTCATAAAACCACGGTTTCTTCTTCAGACTTATTATAATAAGTAGTATAGAAGTAAAGAAGACTAGCTAGCCTGCATACGGGTATCGTGTTCCCGCGGGAACTATGCGTTTTTCCGGGATATGAAGTAGCTCCTTATATATCCTTTCCACGGGACTCCAAGCATCTCTATACCAAATTTAATCTAAATCAAGTTTGAGCGTGAAAAGGTAACAGTTAGACAGAGTTACTTTTGCATTTATATACATTATTGCAAATTAGTATGGTCTAGCTTTGGTCTGTGGGTGTTGGGTACAGTTCAGTTTCAATAAAACTTCCAACCCCTTGAGGCATGAATTTCAAGAACAGTGCTTTACTTAGTGCCCCGTCACATAGCCTTTGTACAAAGTTTCTTGCTTGAGGGTGGCTCTGGTACAGACTGACGGTATATCAAATACCTCGTCGGTATAAAGAGATATTCATCGTTATCATCATCATCATTTCAACCAAAAGACATCCAACGCTGGACATAGGTCCTGTGCTACTCGCATCCACTGCGTTTCCGCACCATTTACGAGGACGTAACTCCATCTTGTTGGAGGCATACCGACAGCTCGTCTACCGGTTCGCAGACGACACTCCAGAACTTTCTGACCCCATCGGCCATCAGTCCTGCGAGCAGAGACTAATAAAGAATAGAGAGATTAATAAAAAGCATTTACTCTTTGAATCTCTCCACAATATGAATAATAAATAACCTAAATTGTAAATTTAACGCCGTCTTTCCAACCAGTCGAGAAAATGCACTATTTCACACATTCGCAATCCTATTTGCAACTTCAAGAAATAAATCTCCCTCTCAAGTCAAACTCTTTTGATCCTTGCCCCGAAATATTAAGGTTTAAGTTCGCTTTATGGGAAGGATGCCAATTTTCGCGTGAAGTTTCAAGAGAAGAAAATTCGTAATTTAAGAGCCTTGTTTACTGTTTATGAAAATTGTTTCGCTGGAGATGCAATTTGTTCTAAAATAGGAATAAACGAAACTCCACTCAAACATGTTCTTGTAATTAATTAATTCATGAAAATGAAAATCTAAAATGGTGGCCCGGTTACAGGAATGCCATGCTTGAAAATTTTAAACATGCTTTGTTCGTGCCATCACTTATGTTTATAAACGGTAAACATAACTATGAAAGTGCCTAAAATGCGATTCCCTTATTTATAGTCTATCCATCCCATTGGAGACTTCACATAAATCTTTCAGTTTGATTAGCAGATCTTTTTCTGAGCATCAGAGTCGTACTATAACCACACTAATTCGTTGAGTAAGTACACTGAACAGCAATGAAAACAGGTCACTTTGCATATGATTTTACATACAAAGTGCCCCGTTTCCATTCCTGTTGAGTGTAGACATCGTTAGTGCCCGCCATAAGACAGAAAAATATGTGTATGTTTTTTCATCGGTTTTCTAAGAGCCTCTAACTAATAGGATACAGTTTATGTATAGTTGTGTTGCCAGTAGGTTTGGATCTGAATTTATCTCACTAAAAGGTAATTTTCAAAAACGGTATCAAAAAGAAACAAAAGCAAAAAGTGGAATCGACAGAGTTTTTAGAGGACTGAATGAAACTCGATAAGAGAATGCCTCGGATTTGATGATGATGATGATGATTATTATGATACAGAATCCACATTGGTTTTGCAAGGCCTTATTGCTTTATATAAAGACTATGTTCTTAATGACAGTTAGGTGTTAAGGAGCAATAAACGAGGAAAGTCGGTCAACGGCGGTCGTAAAACTCGGGCGACTGTTTTGGGGACCATTTTTTAGGGAAAATGAGATATTGCTGTGAAATGTTTTGGTCTTTAAAATATCGTGGATCGCAACAAATGTCCGTGTCAGTGGTTTTACCTACCGCCTCTCATGAAGAAGGTGAGAACAAATCTGGATTAGCACTTTGGAGTAGGTATACTAAATCACCGTCATCATCATCAACACCATCATGCGAGTCTTGTGCATTAAAAAAAACAGCGTTAATCATAGGTAATCGTTTTTTTTTGCCCTCACAAACGGTTGACGTGATGTTATACATATATTAAGCATTGAATCGCTTTAAGTAATTTGTCAAGTTGCCAAAGTTCCATTAACTTCATTCATCTTTCATTTCAACTTCTAGAATGTTATAAATAAATAATTTCCCCATACGCCAGCGCAGGTCCCTCCGTATTCGGTGCACCCTTTTCTCAATTCTGTTCGACCCTTTTACTCCTGGTTATTATCTCAAATCTAAATTTAACTTTGATACTTGTCGTCCCGGTTGTAATCTGCGTGCCTCTCGTTCTCTTAAACTCATCACTCTTTCTCATTCCCCTGGTTTTGTTTCTAATTCTTTCACCCTTCAGGCAATCCGCCTCTGGAATTCGCTACCTCTAGATATTAGACAAGCTCAAACCAATCTTTCCTTCAAGCGAATGCTGCGTAAGCATTTGTTTGAGCAGGTCGCGTAGATTTGGAGTCCTTCATATTTTTCTTTGCTTCGTGCAGCTGGTTTATGTATGTATTAGTTTATGTATGTTTATGTAATTTTATCCTCTTTTGAAATTGTTTGTTTTCTTCCTAGTATTTCTGTAGTTTTTTTCTGATATTGATCCACCTACTCATTTTTCTTTCTGTTTGGCCTTATGATTGACTGGTAGAGAATGCCTTTAGGCATTAAGTCCGCCAATTGTATACATTTTGTATGAGCAATGAAGTTTAAATAAATAAATAATGTTCTTAATTAGGTATTACATGAACCCGTCATCATCATCATCATCATCATGGATCCAGAATAAAGAACAATTTTAGGTTGTGTTTAAAAACGGAAAAATTCTCTACGTTTTCTTACAAATGATCGCTCAAGCCTGTTAGCAGGTTTTGGTTATTAATAATGTTTAAGTACCGTGAACCAATAAATTGTATTTTTACTGTATTGTTTTTAATAAACCAGACAGTAAACTGACATAAATCGTAATATTTCTTCCTTTTCGCAGAGGTTCCCTTTAAAGGCTTAGGGCTAATTGAAATTAATTGTTACAACCCTTCAACCGCTATTTATAAGCCTTATAATATTTTAAGTGGAAAATTAAATGGTTTTTGTTGATTAATTTAACATTTCATAGTACATTGTTACTGTCGGTTTTGTAGTACCCATCATGGCCAAAACGTCTAGGTATCATCATCTTGATATTATCCCTAAAAAGAGAGAAAGACTGCTGTGAAACTATTGGTATCAAAGTTGTGATGAGGTACTTTTTTTAGTTATAGTGTCTTTCCTTTTGGTACAATATTATGTGATATAATAGAATATTCAAAAGTAATAATCACTGCTGATGTCGAGGAAGGTTTTGTTCAATTTTTTTTAATGTGATTTCGTTTATGCAAGCGGCTCTAAGTTCATTAATTTTTAAACACCCTATTTTTTGGAATAATCGTAGAACACAAAATGTTAACAAACTGTTATTAAAACCAACCCTCAAAACCAAGGATAAAGAAAAATCCGGTGTAAACGAAGTATACAGTGTTATACTTAGATGATGTTTTGTTTCAGATACGAGACATACAAGGCCACGCTAAAGAAGATCCCGGCCACGCGGCTATCGCGGCTGACGGAGGCCCTCGCCAACTACGATCCCGTGCTCAACGAGTACTTCTTCGACCGTCACCCGGGCGTCTTCGCCCAGGTCCTCAACTACTACAGGCAAGTCTTCATCATCATCACCATACTTTTTTGAACCGCCACCTCTTGGTCTTTGTCCAGGTCCTCAACTACTACAGGCGAGTCTTCAATACCTGTACCTATGATGCTAGTAGTCAAGTTATAGTTAAGGGTCACGCCAGCCACTACATGTCAATGCGTGCGATTAGCTCTCTGAATACTACTTACACGATTCATTCACATTTCCACATTATATCATTTAGCTATAGGTTGTCTCATAGGTCTACATATTATTAGGTATGTTAATTTCGTCATCATTGTCAACTTCTCCAGAAATGTCTGCAATACATAAGTAATCTTAGACTGCTACAAATAGTATATTTTGATGCAAGTGCGAAAATTTTGTAATTTTATCACGAGTCTCTAGTTATGTTGGCGCGAGCGTAAGCGAGGGTTAACACCAGGAACGAGTGAAAAAGACAATTTCGCACGTGTATCACACGATATTTTTTAATAAATTTGCGAAAAAAAGAATAAAGAAATAAACGAACAGGATGAAGCTCAATAATTTTAGAAACAACTTTAGGCACCCTCACTAGCTGTCCGAAAACAAAAAAAGACGCTCGTTCCGAAAAAACAAACCTTTGGCACGTTAAACAGATATAGAAATGTTTACTTTTTGAGCATCTGCATTAAAAAGTAGAATTTTCCGTAGAGCTCAGCGTATTTACCTATCTTGTTTTCAAAATCCCTATTTGATTTTGATAGTTTCACTACTATTTGATTCTGGGTAATATTTCAGCAAAAGGCCGTCTAACAACAGTAGTTCCCAAAAATCACATCCTCTAAGAGAAAGATTATCGAACTAACTTGCAAACTTTTCTATACATCATTAGTGGATGGGCCTTGTACTTACTTCCACTAATTTGTGATAAATCAGAGCGTGTTAATTGGTTGCTAGAGGCTGGAATCATGGAGGACTACAGACTTAGAAATGTTATTTCGGTTAGTTTTATTTGTCAGTTGGATTGCATTTAGAGCCTTTTTTTTAAATCTTTATTTAGAAAAAGGAATTTGTTCAACACTGAACATGCCACCCCATTTAGAGCCTTGCAATTGGTTTGAAATTTTGATTACATAAATATACTAGGCTAGTTTACTTTCATTTGTCTTGGTAGAAGTCATATTACCTAGTGTGTCATACTTTAGTAATTCGCTGGATAGCACCTAATATATTGTGACAGTGTCCTTATGGCATCATCACGATTTTTTTTGTGGCGCGTTTTTTCGCTGTAGGTAACTTTCACTGCGTAAAACGCTGAACCCAGAGGGCAAAAGTCCCCTTTTAAATAATACCTAGCCCATGGTCCTGAAATCCCCGTCGTACATCACTGTCACGAATATAACACTGCTTTTAAGAGTGAAAAAGAGCGCAAAGCATGTTATTTACATTTGCGGAGAAAAATATCCAACTTACAGCATCAGGTGGAGTAATGACGCTCGTTGTAGTTAATTGAAGTAAAATTGGTTGACTGTTAGAAAATGTCATCATCATCAGCATCATCATTTCAGCCGAAAGACGTCCACTGCTGGACATAGGCCTCCCCCAAGGCTCGCCACTCAGACCGGTCCTGTGCTACTTGCTTCCACCGGTTTCCCGCGACCTTCACGAGGTCGTCGCTCCATCTTGTTGGAGGCCTACCGACAGCTCGTCTCCCGGTTCGCGGGCGCCACTCGAGAACTTTCCGGCCCCATTGGCCATCAATCCTGCGAGCAAAGAAAATGTCACAAGACACTAAGTTGGTCTTTTGTACACTTAGTTTTGCGAAAGTGCAGTTAATGTTTAAATTCTTAAATAAGTATAATTCCCATGAATTCTTCAAATGTAGGAGATAGAGACTTACTACTACACAGCTTATTTACGGCCCGTTGCTGGGCACAGGCCTCCTCTCGTTACGAGAGGGTTTGGGCTGTAGTCCCCACGCGGGCCCAGTGCGGATTGGGAGAAGATAGAGACTTACTAGACGATTTTCCAGACTTTCTAGTGACTTTCCAACTGGTCTTGTCTAAAACGCATGCAGAGGAATTTTTCAATGTTTATTTGATATTTTTAATGTTATTGTTTACCTCCAGCTGTCCATTCCCTGTTCGCGGTCAATTTGTACCACATCATATGAATTCGTTGAAAAAGTAAAATAATTTTCTATTAATGATATGAAATTATTTACATTGCAATAACAGCTTTGTTTACTGTTGATTTGCAGATTAATTTCTGAAAACAAGCAATCGAAGTGATATGAAATGTTCTGTTTACAAATTTAAAATAAATCATCCACGTTTCCAGCCGCTCTGAAACTGCGTTTTTTTTTTAACATTTGAATATAATATTTTGTATAGTTCCATCTCATAGTAGTAGTATCATTTTGCTATTCCGAAACCTCACTCTATCGCTGCATCCCTGCACTGCACCCCCGTTTCTGACATGTTTATTCAAATTTAACGATGATCGATCCAGTATAGTAAGGGCGTGAAAGTGCAACGAACAATAGTACATTACAGACCTAGGGTGGTGAATTCGTAAATGTCCCAGATCGCAGGTTTCTGTGGCCCGAACCGAAGGTGAGGGCCATAAATACGCGATCTGGGGCTTTACGAATTACCGCCCGTGGTTTGTCAAAAGTTTTACGTCTTGCCTTGGCCAAGAAGTGAGATTTTCTCTCCGCGTAGCGGGCAGAAAATCCCACTTTACGGCCAAGGGTGATGTAAAATAAATTATATCTGACTATTTTTTGCTTTGGTTGGTAAGCGAGTTTTTACTATTAGGACTGTAGTAGGTACGTTTTTTTATAAGAACATTTTATCCGATAGTATTTTCGTTACTCTTGAACAAAATGAATCACACTTATTTTCAACTTAAAAAGGATTGGTTTTCACTTTTTTATATTGCTGGGAATGTATTGTTTTCAGATCAAAATGTAAGTAGGTAAGTAGTATAAATCTATATATATAAAACAAGAAACTGACTGACTGACTGATCGATCAACGCAGAGCCGAAACTACTGGTCGTCGAGAGCTAAAATTTGGCAGGTTACTTGGGGAACGTAGGAGAGCACTGAGAAATTCCCACGGGAACGGAAAAAATGGAATTTTACATTTTAATATTTCTGCGCATACGATAAGTTGCGGGGAAAAGCTAGTTTGAAATATGACGTCAATATTTGTGAAATAACTGCGTCAACGAGTCGCTACGGTTCGCACTCCGAAAACAGTTGGGCTAGATTTATTGGCGCGTTAATCATAGCACAGAATATTTAATAGTAATTCATACAGAATGGCCACGGAATCACCCGCCTGAATCTAGTCGGCGCGCAACTCGCGCCCAAATCGCCCTTACCGTCATATTTCGTTTCATCCATGAGATGGAGAGTGAATCGTTGGCCCGCGTAGTGGTACACACACATTTACAAGTATACAGACCGTCCTCTCACGAAATCGTGCTTTTATAGGCCGTGTCCGCCGTGTGATCATAGTTTCTGTGTTCAAACCCTAGGAGTGATATCGATGGTGAAAAAGCTGAAATTCTACAAAATAATTATTACGTCACACCAGGCCGAAAAGCGGGATTTACCGCCCTTGGGCGCTACGAAAAATCCCTCTTCACGGCCAGGTGGTGACGTAAAGTCGTATACTAACCACGGGCGGTCGTAAAGAAATCCTCAGACCGCTAAATTATAGCCCTCGCCTCCGGCTCGGGCCTCAATTACCCGCGATCTGAGACTTTCTTTACTTGACCGCCCTAGGTGTGTAATGTACTATTTATAACTTACGGTGATACTCTATAATGTAAAATAATACCTCAAAAATGTAAAAAATGGTTGTAATATTTAAAGGTCCAGCTAATGTTAAATGCATCGTATTTGTTTGTGCATTTATGAGCGTATATATTTCAAAAAAGTTAGATAGATTGCACGAAAAGTAAAATTAAGCGAAATAAAAAAAGCTTTTCACATAATTTTTCATTGCTTTCATCGAATTTTCCGTAAAACCGCCCCTAAGTAATACAAGTTTTCCTGACTCAACGCGAGATGCCCTGAGGGTAACCAATTCTATTATATGACGACACCGAAATTGAAGTCAACATTTGTGAAGACGAAACTAATGCCTCCATTCTCTATTATGTTGTAGATACTTATTCGTAATATTATTTGATAACCTTGTTTATTTTGAGAACCCAAATAATTTGGTCAGGCCTTCCGTAAGCGTACAGTCGAGTTCATTAATATGTGTACACTTTTGGACCTTATTACAACGTGGTAAGGTGCAAAAGTGTGTATATATTGGCGAACTCGACTGTACATGTATATAGCCAACCCTTACAAATACCAAACCATCAAAGAATCCACAACACTATCAAAAACAGTTAGGCATAAGTTAAACTAGCTGTTGGCCGCCTACATGCCAAATTTTAGCGGTTTCGGCTGTGCGTTGTCATCAGTCAGTCAGTAACGGAAGAGTTTTATATCCATCACCATCACCACAACAGCCTATTCACGTTTCACTGCTGGGCACAGGCTTCCATTCATCACGATAGGGTTTGAGCTATTAGTCCCCACGCGGGCCCAGTGCGGATTGGGGTACTTCACACACATCCTTGAATTATTTCGGGGACGTGTGTCGGTTTCTTCACGATGTTTTCCTTCACCAAAAAGCTCAATGGCAAATTTAAATTGAATTTCACACATACCTGCCTAAGTAAACTCAAAGGTGCGAGCCGGATTCTAACCCCCGACCCTCTGCATGAGAGGCGGTACGTCACACTGTAGTCACACCACTAGGCTACCACGGCTATAAACAGATGGACAGACATTCAGGTTATAACTCGTTTGTGAAAAAAAAATCCCCGACTGCAGACAAACTTTTGATGTCACATTATATATTTTTATAATCCGTTCATAAAACCCTTTATTCTAATACCCCATTCGAAAGGCTTTGAAAAAAAAAAATTTTTTTTAAACATTTAAAATGCCTCCAAAAGTCAGCCATTTTGTTTTTTACACTTTTGATATATACCCAGTGTCAGCTACGGAACACTGTAACTGTTTGCATTACGAATACCTAGATTATACGGTATTTATATTGTATACAACACGAAGTATAGGAAAATAGCTTCTGCCCGTGAGTTCATCCGCTTGTAATTCGGTAATGGCGTTCCCGCGGTAACTATGCGTTTTTATTCGCGATAAAAAGTAGCTATTTTCAAAATTTTCAAGTTACAGACGCGACTTACATACTTTACATTACTGCCGAGGGTCGGGGGTCCGATTCCGGCTCGCACCTCTAAGTTTACTTATGTGCGAAATTCAATTTGAATTTACCACTGAGCTTTTCGGTGAAGGAAAACATCGTGAGGAAACCTGCACGCATCTGCGAAGTAATTCAAAGATGTGTGTGAAGTCCCCAATCCGCACTGGGCCCGCGTGGGGACTATAGCCCAAACCCTCTCGTGATGAGAGGAGGCCTGTGCCCAGCAGTGGGGCGCAAATAGGCTGTAGTAGTAGTAGTAGTAGTAGACGCGACTTTTCTACACACTTAGTATAAGTATAGATAGTTATAGATAACTAGTATAAATGTAACTAATCCTACAATTTTGGTGTACCTAGTAAATATTACTCGAAAAGGCAGTGATTTTCAAAAGTCCATGGTTGCTCTATACAGTTCGCTGTGTCATTCATACAGAAAACTCGTCTCCATAGCGTAAAAATTAACCAACTCACAAATTATCAGTATAGGCAAAAAACTTAGCTTAATGGCCTCGTCTATGTTGTAGTAAGCTGTGTGTATACGAAAGTTGACGTTCCATATTTGAATTTTCCTCGAATTTTCACATCAATTTGGAACACAAAGAACTACATACAACAGGTCATTTACTTAAGTTATTCACCTGTCTATATTCTCTATTCAAAAGTTTCACGTTATGAAATTCAAACAATAGTGTTTTTTTCAGATGCTAAATTATAAGTGGCCAGCGACAAACGATAAACATTCCACTTTTAAAACTTCATTTCTAATAATTCCTTCCAGACGGAGTTCTAAAATTGAAAATTCCTGTTTAAATTTTATTGACTACCAGCCAGTGCTAGAAATCACTGTTCCACAGATCTTTGAGTTTGAAATGTGGAAATGTGCAAAATGGAACGCTGGATTATTACCTACCCGTTGGAACAGTAGGTATTTGATGGATGATTTATTGAATTCTAGAAAAATTTAGCATTGTTCTTTTCGAACCTGTCTGAAAATTTGGGGGTATTTTTCCACCGCCGGATAAGTTATTCACGGAATAAATTTAGTATAAAATAGGTATTCGAGGAATTTTCATTTTCCGATTGAAAATCGACCCTTAATGATATTAATTTGAAGACAGTCCTTTTTTCCCTGTAAATATTACCTTTTTCATTCAACTGAATATTATGCCTTTAGGCATTCAGTCCGCCAATTGTATACCTACCATAGACATAAATAATACTTCGTATGGACCCGGCCTAACGTAGATACATGTCATGTTTCCCCACTTCATTGGTGTCCAATCCAAAGTTAAACTTATATCGTGACACTAAAGCTGGGTCACATTTTTTCAACAACGAGACGAGTTTTTAGATACTGAGAAACAGGTTCGAAAAAAGTTTTTTTTAAAAACGCTTATTGTCACGCACGCTCGGTGACTGAACTTTGGATTGGACACCGTGGAAGTGGGGACATATTACGTGTACGTTAGACCGGGTCTATATTATTTACGTCTATGATACCTACATTTTGTATGTGCAATGAAGTTTAAATAAATAAATAAGTAATAATAACATTATTAATCACGTTTTGTGTGAATATTAATCATTTTAGGCATATCCTCTGTAGAAGATAACAAACAATGACTAAAACAGAGTAAAGAGTTAAATCAAGTTAATTATTAATTTCAAAACCTATGTAGGTACTTTTCAACGATAAGTACCTTATTGAATTGAACCCCTGACTCGCATGAGAGCCGGCAGATAGTACCACTAATCCACTACGGATCCATTTAAAAAATAATGCATGCCGTGCCGTTTACAAGTCGTGGTGGCCTAGTGGTTCGACCTACCGCCTCACATGCAGAAGGTCGGGGGTTCGATTCCGGCTCGCACCTCTAAGTTTACTTATGTGCGAAATTCAATTTGAATTTACTACTGAGCTTTTACGGTGAAGGAAAACATCGTGTGGAAACCTGCAAGCATCTGCGAAGTAATTCAAGGATGTGTGTGAAGTCCCAAATCGGCACTGGGCTCGCGTGGGGACTGTAGCCCAAACCCTCTCATTTATTTATTTATTTATTTAAACTTTATTGCACATAAAGAAAACTTAGTGTACAAAAGGCGGACTTAATGCCTTGAGGCATTATCTCATGATGAGAGGTTGAGGCCTGTGCCCAGCAGTGGGATGCAAATAGGCTGTAGTAGTATCCATATCCATACTAATAATATTTTAAATGCGAAAGTAACTCTGTCTGTCTGTCTGTCTGTTACCTCTTCACGCTTCACCACTGGACCGTTTGAGATGAAATTTGGCATGTAGATAGTTGGGATCCCGGGAAAGGACGTAGGCTACTTTTTATCCCGGAAAAACGCATAGCTCCCGCGGGAACGCGATGACCGAATTCCACGCGGGCGAAGTCGCGGCCATAAGCTAGTAGAGATCTTCTACTATCTAAAGTCCCGCGCCTTCACTATTTTTCTATTATTATTTAAAAAGCACCACCAACACTCTCAACGCATAGTTGATGGCTGTCTTACACGCACACATGTGTTGAAAGTGTTGGTGGTGCTTTTTAAATACATTGAAGCGTTTTGAAATGTGAAGGCGCGGGACTTTAGATAGTAGAAGATCTCTAACAAATAATCTCAAACGTGCGAAGATCCCAGCACACATCCATTAATCTCCAATCCGACTCGACAGCCGATCAGTCAGTCAATCAGTCACCCTGTCGGTCTGAACGAATGAAGATTGAAAAAGTTCGATTGCAATCGGTGATTGTCCATTTTCTGTTGGAAGTGATTAATTCCAAAGGATTTTGTGAGTTATTTTTATTAATGGCGCAATATTATGTGAAAGCCATGGTGGCCTAGTAGTTCGAGAAAGCCGTGGTGGCCTTGGTGGTTCGACCTACCGCCTCTTATGCAGAGGATCGGGGGTTCGATTCCTTTTATAAAGTAAAATTTAAATTCATATAGATACATTACTTATAGTCGAATGTTAACCTGAATACTTATATGTACTTATACCTACCGGACTTGCACGTCAGCAGTGCGCAGGCGCGGGCTGTGAACCAGCGCTGGGTCACGTGACCGCAGCACACGCTGAGCCTAAGCCTTTTGCCACACTTTACCTATATATTATGTAACCTTTTATAAATTTAAGTAATTTTGTTTAATTTAAGAAACCTGTAAACCTAAATGCATGTTGTATTTTTTGTATTTTATTTTTCTCTATCGTGGTGTGTGGCAATAAATGGATTATTATTATTATTATTATTTATTATTATTATTCCGGCTCGCACCTCTAAGTTTACTTATGTGTAAAATTCAGTTAGAATTAACCACTGTGCTTTTCGGTGAAGGAAACATTGTGAAGAAACCTGCACGCATCTGCGAAGTAATTAAGTAGTTAAGATGTGTGTGAAGTCCCCAATCCCCACTGGGCCCGCGTGGGGACTATGGCCCAAACCCTCTCGTGGCGAGAGGAGGCCTGTGCCCAGCAGTGGGACGCAAATAGGCTGTAGTAGTAGTTCCCGCGGGAACTATGCGTTTTTTTCGGGATAAAAAGTATATGTTGATCAGTGTTGTAAACTACTCCCATACCAAATTTTGTTGCAATCCGTCCAGTAGTATTCGAGTTAAATCCGGACATACATACATACATATTTTTTTCTACAAATCGTTATTTTGTATTCAGTATCGTTTATTCCCCTCGACTTGATAGTTTATTTTAATTTTCAAGTTTCAGACGCAACTTTTTCTACAGACTTATTATTAGTAGTATGGATTATAGCCTTTTTTTGTGGGTTTGCAGGTACGCTTGTCATTATCCCTCTTTATTTAAAGCCACTCCTATCCTATACCCAGCTCAGCTGTCACTGTCACTCGTGCAACGATTGAAAGAGAAGGCGCTACGCACAGAACGCCCGATTTAGTTAGTATTTAATACGTTTTAATTATTATAAAAACCGGCCAAGTGCGTGTCGAGCCACGCGCAAATTATAGGGTTCCGAAGTTGAGGATGCCCACAGTACCTTTCTAAGACTTATTAGCATCTAGCTAGCCTGTGGTATGACGTGCCCGCCCGACGCCCCTGCCGCTCGAGAAAAATCATCATTATAAGTTGGTCGACTATTACTCGTAAGTTTGTACAGCCTACTTAGCTCTGATAGTTTTCCTTTCAACTACGTTATATATGCCACAACCGTGATTTTTTTCAGCCATCCAAATACCACCATTTAGCTGGCAGGGGGGGGGGGGACACGTGACTCTAACAAAAAATAGCACTTTAAAGCTTAATATTTCACAAACGCATCACTTAATCAAAAAATGGTTTTAACAAACCGACAATATTTTTTTAAGACCTATTCAACGATATGCCGCACCATGGGGTACGCAAAAAAAAAAATTTACATCCCCACTTTACGAGTAGGGGAGGTACCCTATAAAAAAATATATTTCAAAATTTTATTGTACCACTTTGTCAGCGTAACTAATATGCATATTCATGCCAAATTACAGCTCTCTAGACCTAAGCATCTCCGAGCAATAGTGCGGACAGACGGACGGACATGGCGAAACTATAAGGGTTCCTTGTGGACTTTAATTAAAAAAACCCCGAAATAGCCAAATGTTTAGAAGTATTTTATACTCTTTATGTGGAACTCCATAGTGTTTTTAGGTTATTACATCGTATTATTTTATAGCCTTATTAAACATGAAATAGTAAACGAAAGAACGATAAGCAAACCGGTTTATTTGTATGGGGGCAAAAACCGGTTTCAAGCCCTGATAAAAATACCGTCTACAAACATGGCATTTATAAAGCTGTCAATTTATGCATTTAATATGGGTAATTTTTTGTTATTTTTAGTTTTACACTGCTTGTTATAACAAATTGGAGTAAAGTATGATTATAGGTCCGTTAGGGGTAGTACTTTGAAATTAAATTGTATCGAGCGAAGTTTCGTGGATCGTGTAACGAATGCTGCCAATTTAAGGATGATATAATCAAATATAACATTTTTTTTTCAAATTTTGAACTTTTAGCATTCCATTCCTTAGAAAAGTATGATCTTGCATAAGCAATTTGACGATGCTGGGTCAGGGAACGGCCTAATGTATAGCCTGCCGCCTTATCTCCATTTGTAAGATCATGGAAGTGATGTGTTGTTACAAGAAAGCAATACATTCAAATGAATCTTATAGTAAACAGAGCATTTCCCAGGACCGCGGCAAACGGAAACTATTTACGTCCAATAATAAAACTGCCGAAGGAGAGATATCGGGGCAAACAAAACATAAAAAGTCGGTGGAAATAAACTGTACCTTTTTACAAGCGTATAAAACTATTGGGATCTGTGATAGATAATTAATAATTGTACCTAGCTACGAAGCGCTGTTTCGTAGGGGAAATGAAAAGACGTATATTTTTTACAACCTTAGGTATCTGACGGACTCGCCCACCGGGCGTAACCTGCAGTATTTGATCTTCCGATCCAACAAACGACGGTTATTTAAATTTTTACCCGGCTGCGCTAGCAGGAGGGTTATGTTTTTCGAGTGTATATATGTAAGTATGTATACATGGTGGGTCAGAATATATGGCAAATAATTAACCCACAGTATCGGCTATCGATTCTAAGTATATTGTATAGGTCTTTAATTTTTTTTGAGTTGGTAAAAAATAGTTATTTGTTATGCAAGGCTGCAAAGTTGTTGTTTGCTGTGAGTGCGTGATTGAGACCCGAGTGAACGAAGGATTCTAGGGTTGAACCACGAGCGAAGCGAGTGGTTCAAATATAGAATCCTGAGTGTAACGAGGGTTTCAAGGCACGAGACAGCAAACGACTTTGCTGCTGAGCGCAACACAAAATTTTTCACCTCACGCGCGATTTTTCGGGAAGACTTAGTTCGGCGTCACGTGCAGTTTGTGCTAACTCTGGAGGAGTTAAATTCGTATATTCATCGCTAGAATCGCTCATATTTTCTTTATTACTTCGTATAGGTATTCTAAATTACAAAACCAGCAATCTAAAACTTTTATTTTATTTTATTTTTTTAATGTTTTTTTTTTCGGAGGTTGCGTTCCAAATTACTCCTACTCGTACTTCAAGATTCAATTATTCATTGAATACAGTTAAAATATACACATATTTAAGTATTTTTGTGATAAATCATAGTGAAATAATGAAATACATCTGAAACGGTGTATTATTAATATATTTTTATTAATGATGATATTAAGTAAATTGAACCTTTATTTTAATAAAACTCTCACGATGAATTGCGTTTCAGAACGTATCGTTGTTTTTTTTATTGTGACTGTGGCGTCATGCGTCGTTCGAATTTCAAAAACACTTTCCACGCTAGCGGATAAAAACAACTTTTGCGCTCGGATATCAAGCTGCAAAACGACTACTTTCGAGCCAGTGAGGTGAAAAAATATTTTGTATAGGATTCAGGCGTCGCTCTAGCACAACCTCGCTAGGCCACAACCAATCCCATATACAATTATTTTATTTTACCAACTCGAAAAAAATTAAAGACCTATACAATATAGGTACTTAGAATCAATAGCCGATACGGTGGGTTAATTATTTGCCATATTTTCTGACCCACCGTGTATATGTATATTTCTTTGGCACGCTCTGTAGCCTAAATGGCTTGATGGATTATAGCATGCGAGGTGTCGTTAGATTCGTCTCAATTGTGAGAGTGACAGTAGACAATAGGTAATCCATGGGTAAGGTTTTGACATTTCAAAGGAAGTGAATGAGGCCTGCTAGCTTTTTTATAAGTAATTAAAGAGAAAAATAACAGGCTTCGCATAATTTATTTACGCCGAATCTTGACTTTGCCGAATTTTTATTAGGCATAATTCTTAATTGGCCGAATGGGTGTTTACCCGAATATTGTGTTGGCATAATGTTGACTTGGCAGAATTTTAGTATTGTTTTGCATACTAGTAATTTAGCAGAATTTTGATAGGCCGAAACATTGTCCGAAACAACAATCAATGTAGGGAGCGCCAAAGTTCATATAAAATTGCTAGTCCAAAAAGTGGAAGTCCCAAAATGTATGTCATAAACGATTTTAGCTAAGTATAAAATTCTGTATGATATAATTTGTTCAACATACTTATCCTTATTAGATAGAGTTCGGCAGTTCACGGTGTGCGGTAACACCAAAGTTTGGAGCAAAGTCGACTCGCATAGGTTAGGTTAGGTTATTTTTTATATAAGTAAACGAAATTATCATTTAGGAAAAATCCCCCCTCTCCCTATTTAGATAATCATCGATGTGATACATGATACTCATTTAATTAAATCGGCGAAAATAAAGGTATGCGTAGGTAAATACTTTTCAGCGTAACAAATTTCGGCGAAGGTAATTTTCTTCGAAAATTATGCGTGAATAGTATTCGGCGTAAATATATTATGCATAATAGAATTCGACGAAAAATCGTTATGCGAGATTAGTTTCGGCGTAAACACTAATATGCCTATACTGATTATGCAAAATCGAATTCTGCCAAAAAAATTATGCGTAAACAAGGGGAACCGTGGGCACAAGGTGGACACGGCCTATAAAAGCACGATTTCGAACACGATTCGAATGAAGTGTGTGTTTGCGTGCGAGGACGTCTGTGTGCGTGCGAGGACGTCTGTGATCCACTCTCCATCTCCGGATGAAACAAATGACGGTAAGGGCGAGTTGGGCGCGAGTTGCGCGCCGGCTAGATTCAGGCGGGTGATTCCGTGGCCATTCTGTATGTAGTACTATTAAATATTAGGTACCTACGGCTAAGTTCTGTCATATAGAATTCACAGACTGTATCGAGCCCGGAGAGGCCGGATTTGTATCAATAAACGTCAAATGTATAATTCATAACGAATAAGAAACGGCTCAAGAACTCTGCATATTTAATGATACATTTGCAATTGTCTGAAAAGACGGTATGGGGAAATCATTAATTTTTGAATAATTTTTGTTTAACTTTGAACCGTTTGCTAGATGTCGGGTCAGTTGTATCGACCACGTTTAGAGGGATCCGTCATCGTTTAATAAGGCCAACGAGCTTTAATTCTATACACAAATGCACGATATTTTCATTTTATTTTTATTTTGTATTCTTTCTGACGATCTCAATGTGAAATTCTCTTATTTTGACATGTAAAATATGCTGTAATTTGATATTGAGAAATAAATGTCTATGTCTATGTCTATGACAATATACTTTCCATTTACGGAAATCATTCAATTATGAACGCACTTGAAACAGTACAGCACGACACAACTTAGAAGGCGCGTGGCAAAGCACTTAAGCCGTTGATGCAGTGCCTATTTTTGCTTAATCCACGCGCCATCTAAGTTGTGTAAACCTGTAACTAGCTTCTGCCCGCGACTTCGCCCGCGCGGTATTTGGTTATCGCGTTCTCGCGGGAACTATGAGTTTTTCCGGGACTCCAGCTATCTCCATACCAAATTTCACCTAAATCGGTCCAGCGGTTGAAGCGTCAAGAGGTAACAGACAGACAGACAGAGTTACTTTCGCATTTATAATATTAGTAAAGACGTAAGTACATTATCTTTTCATTGTGTCGTTTTCTATTATAATTCATTAAACATTTTACAGCCCCAGTTTGTTACTGACTATCACTAATGCGTAAGTAAACATGAAAAATGAAACGTAATCAATCAATTTTAACGACGCGTTACGCAGATTCGGCGCGAACGCTTCGGGCGACCATCTTTCATGCAATCCTCAGGACTTTCCTCATTCTTTGAAAGACATGCGTATGCATACAAAAACTCTAGACAAATTAATGAAAATGTGAATCCGTTGGATGCATGTGGTGTAGGACGAACTTTGAAGGTCTAGGTAGGTATATTGAGAAATGGCGGTCCTTCGGCTGATGAAAGATACTACGTGACGGCAAAAAGTACTGATATTTTACAGGTCACGCTACGAGAGTTGAGGTGAATGTTAATAAACATAGCTAAATAAAGAACGATAGCCGTTCTTACGGTACGAAAAAAGAACAGCAAATTCAAAATCCCGGTGTCATTACATGACATGTTGTTTTGTGCTTGACTTCAATGTTCGTGGCAATCATACACCTCCCTTTACTTCATTCGGTGAAATGTTTAAAAATATGATTTACGCAACATAAAAGGTCCACTTAAATATACTCTTAAATTTAAAAATCATAATCAGCACAGTCAGCAGCAGAAGTAGATAAGCTGTCCAGGTGTTCAAAATGACCTACACACGCCCTTAACGTCTTAAGAATAAGGTCGTGTGTAGGTCATTTTGAACACCTGGACAGATTATCTACTTCTGCTGCTGACTGTACATACAGACAGGTACTTGAAAGTGATATATATAGCTTTCAGGATTTATCCGACATTTTCCCAACGCGTGGTTGCCCTCGTCAATTTATCACAGTCCGGTGATAAGCGGTATGAATCGCGATACTACTGTTCGGAACAACTCCGGCGCAAGCTTCTTACGAGCTTTCAAGTTCATTTTATCTTTTTTATTAATTTCTAAGTTAGGATGGAATTACTCGAACATTGACTTGAAGAAGTAATTTACATAGTAGTTACTTTCACTTTTGCTTTTAAAATGACGACTGATCCTATATATCTAACTGACTAAATGTAGCACCTTATAATATTATTTACTAACTGCTGAAGCAATAGGGACGACGACAACTTTTTTCCTTACTCTATCAGGAAGATTATTGAAAAGCATTGGACACGTATTTTTTCTTTTTTCACGTACCTAATCAAACTTATACGGAGATATATTGAGTTGAAATGTCGCGTGACGTCACGGTTAGGTACGATTTATACCTAACGGTGACGTAGTTAGCCCCCACTCTCCAACTTTAATGCGTTTTAACTTAGTCATTCTTTGTTAATTTATTTTGATAAAACAAAAAATACGTGTCTAATATTTTTTTATTACCTGACTGACGGACTAATTAGAATTTCGAGTTCTTCACCCTGTCGTCCTCCCTATTATCTATAAAAGTATCTAAGAACCCCCCGATTCACTCTCCTATCTAACAAGAAAACTAAATCAAAATCGGTTCAACCTAGTCACACATACACGTTAAACTTACAAGGCCCCTTTATTTTGAAATATTACCTACTGAATATTATGTGGTTTCTTCACGATGTTTTTCTTACCAGTTGTAACTATGTTGTCATGTATATCATGCCGAATTATGTTGAAATTTTAGTATAATTAAAACTTATTTGGACGTCACATGCGTACGAAAGTGAATTTTGGTAGTAACCAAACACTGGCTACACTGATTACGATCGTTAAGGAGCTGAGCACCGACAGTGAAACATAATCACACCTCTGCAATGGAGAGTAATTAAATTTAACATTTGTATAGATAAATCAAGTTTACACAAGTCCATTTTCACCAAGCGCTTAACACAGGTTTAATTTTGTAGTCAGAGGTTAACGCATTCACTGCCACCGACGCATATATGCGTTTTGCTGACTTTCCCGCAGTGCCTCGAGCGCATATGTGCGTTGTAATGTTCCGTTAATGACAGATGTGAGATGTGGCACCTGGCGAAAGTTAGAAAAACAGAAGTGGCAGTGAATGCGTTAATCCGAGCTTAGAGGCGTTGGTGCAGTGAAGTATGTGAATTTTAAGAAACCATGTAGCCTATCGAAACGTGTCTACAAGACATATTTCTCAATCGATTCTGCTGCTAGTTTGTGTGCTTTTTCCAAAATTATATAGATTCAGTTTTCGGAAGAAAAAAATAGGCTATGGGGATGAAAATGCTTTAGAAACTTGGAGTTCCCTACGTCTCTCAGAGACGCTAGTTTTAAATACCTAGTCGCGACAAGCACGCTGTCCCATTTTACTACTACTACTACTACTACTACTACAGCCTATTTACGGCCTACTGCTGGGCACAGGCCTCCTCTCATCACGAGAGGGTTTGGGCTATAGTCCCCACGCGGGCCCAGTGCGGATTGGGGACTTCACACACATCTTTGAATTAACCTGTCCCATTTTAACCCTAGTTTATTTTCCTAATTCTGTCGGTATTGGCACACGCACGGCGGACACAGCCTATAAAATCATGATTTCGAACAAAATTCGAAAGAAGTGTCAATGTATGCGTGCGAGGACGTCTGTGTGCGTGCGAGGATGTCTGTACACTTGTAAATGTGTGTGTACCAACTACGCGTGCCAGTGACTATCCATCTCCGGATGAAACAAATGACGGTAAGGGCGAGTTGGGCGCGAGTTGCGCGCCGGGTAGATTCAGGCGGGTGATTCCGTGGCCATTCTGTATGTAGTACTACTAAATATTCTGTGGTATTGGGCAACTATTGATTTATTTAGATGCCGACCGACTTTGACAGTTGCGATTGCTCTATTGATAACGTTCATCTGTGTTCCAAATGTTCCAATAATTGAAATGTAAACAAGATAAGTTGGCACGGTTTTCGCAGGCAGAAGCTGGCAAAAGTTTTGTTTTAATTGAAATAAATGTAATTATCAAGAAGATATAAATACTACATAGTATGAAACAAAGTGGCTTCGCTGTCTGTCTGTCCCTATGTATGCTTAGAACTTTAAAACTACGCAACGAATTTTGATATGGTCTTTTTTAATAAGTAGAGTGGTTCTTGAGGAATGTTTAAGTATAATTTGTTATAGTGTAACGCTCAATTTCCGCGGGAACGCTATAACCGAATTCCACGCGGACGAAGTCGCGGGCAGAAGCAGGTAATAAATTAAATAAATCAGCGTCGGAACGTCTTTGCGTTTGCCGATAAATGCTGAGAGGATTCCTTTTTAGGGTTCCGAAGTCCACAAGGAACCCTTATAGTTTCGCCATGTCCGTCCGTCTGTCCGCACTATTGCTCGGAGATGCTTAGGTCTAGAGAGCTGTAATTTGGCATGAATATGCATATTAGTTACGCCGACAAAGTGGTAGAATAAAATTTTGAAATATATTTTTTTATAGGGTACCTCCCCTACTCGTAAAGTGGGGATGTAATTTTTTTTTCTTGCGTACCCCATGGTGCGGCATATCGTTGAATAGGTCTTAAAAAAATATTGTGGGTTGGTTAAAACCATTTTTTGATTAAGTGATGCGTTTGTGAAATATTAAGCTTTAAAGTGCTATTTTTTGTTAGAGTCACGTGTCCCCCCCCCCCCCTGCTAGCTGAAAAAAATCACGGTTGTGGCATATATAACGTAGTTGAAAGGAAAACTATCAGAGCTAAGTAGGCTGTACAAACTTACGAGTAAAAGTCGACCAACTTATAATGATGATTTTTCTCGAGCGGCAGGGGCGTCGGGCGGGCACGTCATATCACAGGCTAGCTAGATGCTAATAAGTCTTAGAAAGGTACTGTGGGCATCCTCAACTTCGGAACCCTATAATTTGCGCGTGGCCCGACACGCACTTGGCCGGTTTTTTAAATAATTTTCGCATGCTTATACATTTTAATTATACCTATACATTACCTACATTAAGTCATTAATGTAAACTAGTCTTAAGTTGCATGTGAAAATATTTGAAATAAATATCTCTCTCTCTCTCTAATTAAGTAAGCTGGCCATAAAAAGTCTGTGTATTAAATATTACTCGTAAATTCAAAGGCCAACGGTTGCATTTACACGTTTTTTGCAAAAGCGCAATCTGTCAAGCACCTGTCAACGTGACGTGAGCAGCAGCCTTGCGAGACAGCGAGGAGACAGAACTTTTTGTAGGATGGACTTTTAAGATCTCATGTCACACCTCAGTGTCAAACGTAGAGACCTTATCTGTTTAACTAAACACGTAGTAAGGGTGAGTTGATTCATACATAGTTGACGGACTCCTGGGCGTTAAACATGGCCGCCGAGCTGTCATTCCATACAGAAACGTCATTTTATCCCAACGATTCACTCACCATCTCAGAATGAGGAGGCGTGTTCACGGCGAGTTGCGCGCGGGCTAGTGGCCATTCCGTGGCCATTCTGTATATAGTACCTACTATTCAATATTCTGTGGAGGTGTCAGGTGAAGTGACGATTTGCGCAAGGTGGCCGGTGTAGATTGGATGCGGCACGCCTTGGACAGAGCTCATTGGCGTGCATTGGGTGAGGCCTACGTCCAGCAGTGGACTACTATGGGCTGTTGATGATGATGATGATGAATATTCTGTGCCGAAACTGCAAATGTCACAGCCACAGATGATTATGTAATGACAAACTTGCGCGTTGGCAGCTAAACCTCACACCACAGTGGTGCCAGGTGGTGACCAGGAATACCGTGGTCCTCATCATCATAGCGATGATATGTTTCCAATGCCTAGGTGTTCGTTCAATACGCTGAGAAAATGAATCGAATAAAAAGCACGTCTGAGATGAAATCCATTTACGCCTCGAGTTAGAAGCCTGCGAGCTGAAAATTTCAGGTTAAGTAAGTATGGGTCTTGGAAGCGCTGGTAAATTCATTTCTGTTAATTTCATTTAGAGTGGCGTCCGCGAACCGGGAGACGAGCTGTCGGTAGGCCTCCAACAAGATGGAGCGACGACCTCGTGAAGGTCGCGGGAAACCGGTGGAAGCAAGTAGCACAGGACTGGTCGGAGTGGCGAGCCTTGGGGGAGGCCTATGTCCAGCAGTGGACGTCTTTCGGCTGAAATGATGATGATGATGATGAATTTCATTTAAAAGTGACGTGTAAAAGTGCTCAGATGTGGCCTATTTGCTGAATAAATATTTTTTGATTTTAATTTGATCTGGATTAGGTAATAATAATCTTACGTAATCTTAAGGTAACTACTTAAATTATTCGAAAGTACTAGCCTAGCAAGTAAGGAATCTGTTTAAGTAAGTATTCGTAATTCAAAGTGGTCCATTAGTTTTCCATTACGCACTGATTATATGACTCGGTACTTAGTTCAATAATTATGTTTGGTCGCGTTCGCGCGAGTAAAATTCGCGTGAACTTGCAACGATTGCGTAGGCGCGTTATATTAAGGCGATCCCTTTAAACATAAATTCCATGGATGCGAACGCTTTAAGAGGGTTTATCCCTAAAGTTGGCAACGTCGCATAAAGCTGTCAAATATTTTGCTGTTTTTATTAATTTCTCAATGTTACTGAATTAAAAAAGAAGTTATCATTCTATGGTTGAATGACGCGTCTCGTTTTATTTTTGTTGGTTAAGCATTAAAATGCATGTAAATTGCGATTGAAAGTTTTCAAAAGATAATCCTATAAACTTCGTGTTCCTATGATAAGTGTTGTAATCCATACTTAATGTTTTATTCAGCCATAGAGTGATAATTCATGTTTTCATTCAGTAATGTTCAGAAATTAAATGAAAACAGCGAACGAAATATTTGACAGCTATTGGCGACGTTGCCAACCCTCTTAAAACATCATACGCATCGTACCTATCCTTTTATGAAATATTTACGAATCCATGGGTCCCCATCCACTCCAACGTTTTATTATTCAAGAGAAGGTAGAGTCAACGCTTTATAAGCACAGCAGGCTCCGAAACAATACCAATAAGTATAAATTCCGAGTACTTTAGGAGTTAACTGTAAGAAAGTTTTGAGCGCTTTGTAATTCTAGTCGAAGCCCGCAGCAGGGAAAAGGGATGACGAAAGGGTGAAGAAATCGAAATTCAAATTAGTCCGTCAGTCAGGTAATAAAAAAATATTAGACACGTATTTTTTGTTTTATCAAATTAACAAATAATGACTGAGTTAAAACGCATTAAAGTTGGAGAGTGGGGGCTAACTACGTCACCGTTAGGTGTAAATCGTACCTAACCGTGACGTCACGCGACATCTCAACTCAATATATCTCCGTATAAGTTTGATTACGTTGAAAAAGAAAAAATACGTGTCCAATACTTTTCAATAATCTTCCTGATTGACTATGAAAAAAAAAGTTGTCGTCTCCCCTAATGTACCGTTTTTGGGACAAAGCTGCTATTATATTTTAGTTGTTAGATCGACTGTGTTAGTTTAGGGGCTATTAACGTTGAAGGGTGATGTGAAATGGACTCACGAATTAGTGCGAGAGAACCTCGTTTTAAACATGTGGCAAATTAAGTCGTTATTATATGTATAAGTATTTCAGGTTGGGAGGGCCTGGTGCTATATCCGTTCGGGTGTTGGTATTACACCGTCTTAGAGAGAGAGAGAGAGAGAGAGCGTGTGAGAGAGAGAGAGAAACATTTATTTGCCTTAAACATGGGTCAGAACAGGTGTTACAATGAGTTTATGTGCCAAACATGTCTTACTGTAAATCAGCGTACAAATATTAAAAATGTCCTTATTTTAAATGAGAATTAACAAAATACAATAACCTAGCCTTTAATAAATATAACAATGCAAGTCATAATTCATAAAATAATACATTAAGCTTACCCGCTTACCTTGCTGCCAAATACCTAGTAGTGCTCTCACTATTGTGTTCCAGTAAGAGGTTAAGGCAGCCGGTGAAATTACCGGTACAGTCATTCCATCTTAGGGCTCAGGGTAGGCAACGCATTCGAGATCTTATGATTCTTAATAAGAGCTCATAAGATTTCAGCGTCCATGTGCCGCAATGCCCGCTTATCATCAGATGGCCTGTGTGTTCGTATGGCTACCCATTACATCATCATCATCATCATCATCATCATCATCATCATCATTTCAGCCAAAAGACGTCCACTGCTGGACATAGGCCTCCCCCAAGGCTCGCCACTCAGACTGATCCTGTGCTACTTCCTTCCACCGGTTTCCCGCGACCTTCACGAGGTCGTCGCTCCATCTTGTTGGAGGCCTACCGACAGCCCGTCTCCCGGTTCGCGGACGCCACTCGAGAACTTTCCGGCCCCATTGGCCATCAACCCATTACGTACACAAAGATTATTAACACATAAAATAAGTTATCTTGCAAAATAATGCTAAATCCTTTCATACCTTGATCAATATTACCGAACCACCTATTCTTATTCATTCTGAATGTACCTTTTACGTTCCACCTGCTAAGAAAATTACAACATAGTAACTTTATATTCGCAGTCTTAACAAGGAAAATTGGATACTTTATTCTTCGACCCCATTCAAGCGTATCGAGTATCATCATAACAGGGAATCAGATTAGTATCCTTGCCAATCGTAATCCAACACACGGGTTAACCCTTTTCGTGCTACAGTAAGCCACTACCGACGAAGCTTACAAAAACAGGTAGGTGGGTTCGAATTCGACCCCGCGCCTATTGAGTTTACGAATACGCTGAAATTCCATTTGAGTTTACGAATGGGGTTTTACTTAAAGAAAACATCTAGAGTAATCCATCCAGAGCATTTTAGAAGTAATTATAGGACAGTAGCCCAAACCCTCTCGTGATGTGAAGGCCTGAGCCTAGATGTAATACGTAAAAAAAAAAAAAAAACTATTTTTTTTTTGTGATGTGTTAAAAACAAGGAACTGACTGATGACTGACTGATCGAGCTCGTAAAAAGCTGAAATTCATCATTTAGTTTACTTGAGGAGTGTAGGGGTGCACTGTGAGAGGATTTCACGAAAGGGGCGATGAAAAATGGGACCAACGCGACTTGTACCGCGGAAGACGGTTGGTATTCCTCTAAAATTCAAAATGTAAATGTATGTATGTAATGTATTTGCAACTAACCTTTATATGGACATATGTCCGAAATAAATGATTTATTATTATAAACCCTAGCGCCAGCGAAATATTTAGAAAACAGCCCCGTAATCGAATCTCGAGGTAACGTCATTTGTCCAAACTCCGGAAGCGATTCGACCTAACTCGGACATCGGTCAATCTGTTTAGCAACCTTCCTAAACTTGTTCACAAACTAGATCCCCACGGGGCCAGGTTAAACTGGACAAACTAACGTTGAGGTAACAGCTACGACTTGGAAATTGTAATAAGAAATATTGTAAATATAACTCGGGGTCCCGAGAAAGGACATAGGCTACTTTTTATCCCGGAACAACGCATAGTTCCCGCGGGAACGTGATAACCGAATTCCACGAAGGCGAAGTCGCGGGCAGAAGCTAGTTAATATTATAAATGCGAAAGTAACTCTGTCTGTCTGTCACCTCGTCATGCTTCAGCCGCCGGGCCGATTGAGATGAAAATTGGCATGGAGATAGTTGGAGTCCCGAGAAAGGACATAGGCTACTTTTCATTCCGGAAAAACGCTGGTAAAAAATAATACTCATACTCATACTCATACTCATTTATTGCTATGCTATGGTGTTTATATTGAACGTAGCGTCCGGGTTCAGTTGGCGCGACGATGCGACTCGGTGGCTCCCCGGCGATTTCACGCTTCGTTACACCCTGTATAATTGAAGGCAAGCACTGAAATTCAAAACGCGTTGAAATTTTATTTTTACATCCTTTTTATTAGGTCGTCGTGTAGCTAACAACACTATGTAATAGATAGAAAGAAATGAACTCATTATTATTCAAAAACTTTTACCTACATGGCTCAACCTAAATATAAACTAAAACTAACATGCAGGAAAATACTAATAATAACAGATATTACACAAGAAGGCAGAAGTAAAACTACCTCAGTTACAGAGCCATGCGAACCTTGAAGAAAACGCGCTGACTCAGATTTTCAATAAAAAATTATATACCGAACCATTCATTTTAACAGATAATTAAGACAGAATATCCATGTAGGAATGTGTCATAGATCAAGATGATTAAAAAGATGTAAGGAATCTTGCAAGCTTTCTAATCGTATCATGATGAAACTTCCCAACTAGCAAAGTAGTCCTATAACCAAAATTATAAGACTACCAATTCTCATAATAGTCTAGTAAGTGCACTGAGAAAGACTTTCGCTCTTATATTGGCATTCCACAAGTCTTGTTATACTCAAGATCTCGTGTTCTTATAAATAGGCTTGTAGTGTACTACAAGGTTAAGCTATAAGTCTTGTTACACTCAAGATCACTTGTTCTTATAACAAAGCTTTATAGTTTACTATAGGAGTACGTTATAAGACAGTTATAGGACATGGTATCTTATAAGTGCATGTTACAAGACAAATAGTCTTTGTAAATTTTCAGCTCCAATAGTAGCATTCGGTGAGAGTATAAGGTTTTATTACACACTTGAGCAGAACCTTTATAAGAGTAAAAGCTCTTATTAAGAGCGCTGTGAGAGCAATAACTCAAGATCACTTGTTCTTATAACAAAGGTTTATAGTTTACTATAGGAGTATGTTGTAAGACAGTTATAGGACATGGTATCTTATAAGTGCATGTTACAAGACAAATAGCCTTTGTAATTTTTCAGCTCCAATAGTAGCATTCGGTGAGAGTATAAGGTTTTATTACACACTTGAGCAGAACCTTTATAAGAGTAATAGCTCTTATAACATTCTTGAGCAGAACCTTTATAAGAGTAAAAGCTCTTATTAAGAGCGTTATGAGAGCAATAACTCAAGATCACTTGTTCTTATAACAAAGCTTTTTAGTTTACTATAGGAGTACGTTATAAGACAGTTATAGGAGATGGTATCTTATAAGTGCATGTTACAAGACTAATAGCCTTTGTAATTTTTCAACTCCAATAGTAGCATTCGGTGAGAGTATAAGGTTTTATTACACACTTGAGCAGAACCTTTATAAGAGTAATAGCTCTTATAACATTCTTGTGCAGAACCTTTATAAGAGTAATAGCTCTTATTACATTCTTGAGCAGAACCTTTTAAGAGTAATAGCTCTTATAACATTCTTGAGCAGAACCTTTATAAGAGTAATAGCTCTTATAACATTCTTGAACAGAACCTTTATAAGAGTAATAGCTCTTATTACATTCTTGAGGAGAACCTTAATAAGATTTCAAAAACGTATCTACTCTTGTTTGATGCTATTATAAGAGTTGACCCACTGAATCAAACGGGAACTTTATTAAGAAAGGGTCCCGTAGAATCAAATAATTTAGATAATTCAAGTGAAGATGAAAATAAAAAAGGTGAAGATTTCGACAAAGAAAATTACACAGAAGAAGATAACGAAGAAAGTGAAAAAGATAAAAAACTCTGGCCCTGAAGTATAACGTACCACATATAATGTAGTCCTCAATGAACTGTGAAGTTAGTGTATGAGAGCACTAAAGAGGATTTCTCGAAATGCCCACGGAAAAAAAATTAAATACATGTTAATGTTTACGCGCATACGAAGTCGCGGGCAAAATCTAGTACCTATAATATAAAGTCAGTCAGACAAAACATTCAAGACCAAAAATAACATTTTTTTACGATTTATAGGGATTTATTACATTTTAAAATTATAAACTGTAAAAAAATCATGGGTTAGAAGTGTTTATATTGAATTTATGAGGAACCCTAATTAATGTCAACATGGAGGGCATGATGTTCTTATAATAGTTTGAATAAGCGCTATTACACTTATAATAGACTTAAAACGCTCTCATTTAAACCAGTTTTCATTATGGCGGATATTTATTGCAATATATTGTAATAAACTTATTAAAAGAACGGTGTAATGATGAAATTTTAGAGGCGCTTTTAAAATATGTTTCTAAAATACTATATTTTAACGATGAATATCACTTCCTTACTAATTCATTCTCTATTAACCCTATATTCACATCCCTACTTCACCGGCTACGATAAATATTAGTATTATGTCAAAAAGATATTGTACTTAACTTTTTAATTCCAAAAATCACTCACAACACAAACACTAAACCACATTTGCAAGATGTACTGACATTTACTATTTTAATCTTATAAAGAGCTTGTCACAGACACTTACAAGAGCAATTGTACTTATAAAGGTTTTGAGTATACATTATAGGACTATTTGTACTTCTTCAACGCTATTACGAGCATATTATAGGACTTAATAGCATTGTGTAAGTAGATTATAAGACTGTTACAAAAACAAATGCTCCTATAAGTGTGCCCAAATCCAGGTTTGTAGATAGCTACAAGTACTTTATAAGCGCAATAAAAATAGGCTTGAAGAGTACTATAAGTGCATAATTTGCTAGTTGGGTTGGCCCGTATATGTAACTAGCTTCGCCCGCGTGGAATTCGGTTATCGCGTTCCCGCGGGAACTATACGTTTCTCCGGGATAAAAAGTAGCCTGTGTGTTTGTAAAATGTCCTTTCTCGGGACCCCAACTATCTCCATAACAAATTTCATCCAAATCGATCCAGAGGTTGAAGCGTCAAGAGGAGACAGACAGACAGAGTTACTTTCGCATTTATAATATTAATATGGATTGTTAAACGTTTCATGTGAACAACGAGGCGTTTATCAAATTCGTGTATTTGTGGTTTTCGTAGACACGCTCTATTCACTATGACGTGGTCACGCGGTTAAACCACATGGCTTGCGGTTAATTAAAATTAGCTTATCAGATATTACTGAATAAAGGGTCTAGCCGCAATCCTATAGTGAAACTGCCCCCGGCTGAAATGTATACCTTTCTTAGAAGCGTTAATTGGTCTTATTATAAGATATCATTTTACAATATTTCAAGCCTGGATTCCCCTTGGTTTGGATAAAAAAAAAAAAAAAAACTTTTTTATTTTTTCTAAGCTAAACTAAAGGTTAGATTTCTTTGAAATTCGGATTATACATGGAACTAATAGCAATACATTTTCAAAAAAAAAATCAAGGTTCTAACTTATTTACAAAGGCCTAAAATTTTTTTTTAATTTTTTTTAATTTTTTTATTATTATTTACAAGAGAGCGACAACCTCAATTTTTAGGTATGTAATGCACAATACAATATTGTATGAAATATATTTTTTTCATAAAAATCCATTTGTGGCAACAAGGTAAAAATGTCTTACTAATGCAGGCCATTCGTCTTACGACCATTAGGAGGTAATAGTAATATAAATATTTGGAGACAATCTTACGCAAATTAAGCTAGTCCTAGGCTAAGCAAAGCTTGTACTATGGGTACTAGGCGACGGTACTTATACATATATAGAAAAATACTTACATGCATAAATAAAATTCATAAAAAACTTCCAAGACCAAAGAACATATAGCCATACTCATCACACAAAAGTTTTCCCTGGCCAGAATTTTTATACATTTGAATTGCGAACATATTTGGAATTTGAATTTCGAACACGCGTTCCAATAACGCTGTGTTATTTTTAAACACATTTATGCCCGGCCTCGGCCTACAAAATATTATTTTATATTACTATTACCGGTAGACGAGCTGTCGGTAGGCCTCCAACAAGATGGAGTGACGACCTTGTAAAGGTCGCGGGAACGCGGTGGATGCGAGTGGCACAGGACCGGTCTGAGTGGCGCGCCTTGGGGGAGGCCTATGTCCAACAGTGGACGTCTATCGGCTGAAATGATGATGATGATGAGGTCTGACGTGTTGCTGCTGAAGTGACGACCAAGAGAAAAAAGAAGCCAATTTAGTATAAGTACAAGGTACAATAAGTATAGAGAAAGCACACCTGATGAACGTTTAGCCGCTTTCGGCCACAGCGACTGCGTGAACTGGATATTTTAGTGTTTTTTTATTGTCAATCTAGAATGTTGGCAGAATGGGGACTATCGTTTCTTTGTTCACCAGTTGGTGCCACTGTTGATTAAGGTCCAGAGGTATAGCTGTCAAAGACGACTTTATAAGATCGGCGCCGAAGCAAAGTTTTCAAATCTTGAATCTCATTAAGTTTATTAATTATAAATAACTTTCATAATATCGAGTAGCTTTACTGCAATGTTGTGCAGTTCCGTTTTGTTCGAAAAAGAAAATTCGCTTTCAAAGCGTTCACACTCATCGCCAAATAATCCATATTTGCGATAATTTCACGAAGGAATTCACTTTTCAACAGGTAAATTAAAGAAATTATAATTTATGTCACGAAGCCCGCCAAAACCAGTGAAAAGTGAATGTTATTGGACCTCACGCGACACAAGCGCCTCTAGTGGCAAATTCACACGCGATAGCCCCCATTACGCTCTTCTGCTCTGAGATGCACTGCGTGATTTGTGTACCCGATTTTATTAGAACCCTCTCTATTATTATTATTTATTAGAGAGGGTACGAGCGCACTTGAGGCAAGTATACGATTGCCAAGAAGGAACTCGTTCCTTTATTACTAATTATAATAAGCTCGTGACGTCATTCTCACAAAATGATAAATAAATGATTTCTATTTCTATGCACTGAGTTTCATACCTCCTACTCCCTCTTTCCATCCATCAGTATGAGGATTTTCTGGCTCCATATCGGCCTGTGCCAGTCCTTATGTTTGGCAATTTGTTGGGCACTGTCGGCGACGAAAGTTCTTCGGCGGATATCCTCATTTCTGATTCTATCGCGCAAATAATTTGGGATAAAAAGTTTTTTTTTTCTTCCAATTTTTTCCATATCATTTCCAAGGTAAATATTCTATCACCTTACTAGACCTCATCCCACAGCCTCTATACATGTTCTTGTTCTTGTTCTTATTTAATGACTAGGTGGTTATGATAGTAAGCTTTTTTTATCTGACATTAACCTATATAATATTTTATACAAATTATACAAAACCTATTAGTGGTCCGCCGACAGTAAAAAGCACCGTAACGCTTTTACAGCAAAGCGCGTACTTTACGAGTAAGGGTTTTATCGCCTGTCATTAAATTCGTAACTGTCGCCACTGATAAATACTCTCTTAAGAAAAAAAAAACAATTATTGTTCTGATTGGTCGAATGAATTTCGCATCAGTCGCGCGAAATCGCGGGCAGAAGCTACTAAAAAAACCCATATGTTAGGGGCCTCGGCGACTTTTTGTAGCGATGCTGTCACGCTACTCATATCGCTATCCTTTTTTTGTCTAAGTGTGTGTCGGTCCACGCGCAAAGTATAGGGTTCCGAAGTTGACGATGCCCACAGCACCTTTCTAAGACTTATTAGCATCTAGCTAGCCTGTGGTATGACGTGCCCGCCCGACGCCCCTGCCGCTCGAGAAAAATCATTGTTTTTTTTAACATTTCATAAGTTGGTCGACTATGACTCGTAAGTTTGTACAGCCTTGTTAGCTGTGATAGTTTTTCTTTCAACTACGTTATATATGCCACAACCGTGATTTTTTTCAGCCATCCAAATACCACCATTTAGCTGGCAGGGGGTGGGAGACACGTGACTCTAACAAAAAATAGCACTTTAAAGCTTAATATTTCACAAACGCATCGTTTAATCAAAAAATGGTTCTAAGAAACTCACAATATTTTTTCAAGACCTATTTAACGATATGCCGCACCATGGGGTACGCAAGAAAAAAAAATACATCCCCACTTTACGAGTAGGGGAGGTACCCTATAAAAAAATATATTTCAAAATTTTATTGTACCACTTTGTCAGCGTAACTAATATGTATATTCATGCCAAATTACAGCTTTCTAGAACTAAGCATCTCCGAGAAATAGTGCGGACAGACGGACGGACGGACGGACGCACATGGCGAAACTATAAGGGTTTCTTGTGGACTTCGGAACCCTAAAAAGGATAGCGATATGAGTAGCGCTGCTGAAATCGCTATAAAAAGTCACTGTGGGCGAGGGCCCTTAGATCATTCCTCAGTTTTAGACAGACTGCAGAAAATAAAATATAGTTTATGAATAAAAACTGTTAATTATTTATTGCCTACATTTATAATAACACAGAGGCCAGGCCGGCTGTTTGCGACGTACAAATATATCGGACGCCCTATTTATTGCCGAATGTTATAAATAATACAGATACACTGAAGCCCACGGGCTTTCGATACTGCATCGAAAGCCCGAAAGCTCACAAATAGCAAAAATCGTGTATTATTTTATGAATACGTATTATTATTTGTGATTAATAAAGATGTTTTTTTTTTAAAAAAAAAAAAAAAGTATGCTTGGAATCGATATTCAGAATTTAAATAATGTAAATTTAATTTAAGTAATGTAATGTAAATCTGTATGTTTAAATTTTGAAAAAAGGCCTTCTGCTGAGTTTGTTGCGGCGCTTCTTCTCAAGCAATGGGTCTAGGAAGCGTTGGTAAGTTCATTTATGTTAAATTCATTTAAAAGTGACGTGTAAAAGTGTCCAGATGTGGCCTATTTGCTGAATAAATATTTTCATTTTCATTTTCAAAATTCAATTCAGAAAATTGGCCACATAGGGGCTTTTACACGTCAGAAAAAAAAATTACCAGCGCTTCCTAGACCCATTGCTTGAGAAGAAGCGCCGCAACAAACTCAGCAGAAGGCCTTTTTTCAAAAATTCCACATAGTTACAAAATTTACATTTGCATTAAAAAATATACAGCTTATTCTTTGAGTAAAATATCGTCACAACGTTTTGCTTGACCTCTTTTATCATCATCATCATCATCAACAGCCCATAGTAGTCCACTGCTGGACGTAGGCCTCACCCAATACACGCCAATGAGCTCTGTTCAAGGCGTGCCGCATCCAATCTACACCGGCCACCTTGCGCAAATCGTCACTCCACCTGGCAACAGGGCGCCCTACACTTCGCTTGCCTTATCGTGGTCTCCACTCAAGAACGCGTTTACTCCACTATCCGCAGTTCTAGCGATGTGACCGGCTCACTGCCACTTCAAAGAGCTTATTCTTTGGGCTATGTCGACAACTTTCGTTCTCTGTCTTATCACCTCATTACTGATCCGATCTTTCAGAGAAACGCCGAGCATACCCAACTAACAAAATAACGTTGTATAAGAGTTGCAAGAACGTTGTTCATTCCCTGTTTGGTACACAAAGTTGGTCGTATAAACGTAGTTGTCAACGTTTACTAAACGCGAAAAAGGCCCAAATTATACGACTTTTTCGTTACATAGAAGTTGTATAAAAGTCCGGCAAGAACCCATTCAGTCCGGTAATGGTTCTATCCGGACTGTTATGGGACTTTAGTGGTTCCATAACAGTTGGATAGACGTTACAAGGTAACTGAAATGTCGCATAAGGGTTTAATTGCGACTTTTATGGTACACATTTGTCGTTCCTGACTGATATGTCATATGAGCATTGTGGAATTTTAAAGATAAGTTTGTAACTTGTAATTTTAATAAGAATTTTACTCAGAAGAAATTCACAATGACGCGAAAAAAGTGTGAGAGAAATGTGTTCAGTGCACCTATTTCTTATGGGACTTTTAGTTTTATGACAATATATAGGTGTGTTTTTGTCCAAATCTTTGCGCCCCCCTCGAATTCTTTGAATTTCAGTCTATGTACAAAATTATTTACATTTTGTTTTCATACTAAAATTACAGCCATCTTGTCTAAGTTACAATGGGACTTATATACGACTGTTTTCGGACTAAAACGTCGCATAATTGCCCAACTAGCAAATTATGCACTAGTAGAGTACTATAAAGTACTCTTCAAGCCTATTTTTATTGCGCTTATAAAGTACTTGTAGCTATCTACAAACCTGGATTTGGGCACACTTATAGGGCATTTGTTTTTGTAACAGTCTTATAATCTACTTACAGAATGCTATTAAGTCCTATAATATGCTCGTAATAGCGTTGAAGAACTACAAATAGTCCTATAATGTATACTCAAAACCTTTATAAGTACAATTACTCTTGTAAGTGTCTGTGACAAGCTCTTTATAAGATTAAAATAGTAAATGTCAGTACATCTTGCAAATGTGGTTTAGTGTTTGTGTTGTGAGTGATTTTTGGAATTAAAAAGGTAAGTACAATATCTTTTTGACATAATACTAATATTTATCGTAGCCGGTGAAGTAGGGATGTGAATATAGGGTTAATAGAGAATGAATTAGTGGGGAAGTGATATTCATCGTTAAAATATAGTATTTTAGAAACATATTTTAAAAGCGCCTCTAAAATTTCATCATTACACCATTCTTTTAATAAGTTTATTACAATATCTTGCAATAAATATCCGCCATAACAAAAACTGGTTTAAATGAGAGCGTTTTAAGTCTATTATAAGTGTAATAGCGCTTATTCAAACTATTATAAGAACATCATGCCCTCCATGTTGACATTAATTAGGGTTCCTCATAAATTCAATATAAACACTTCTGACCCATGTTTTTTTTACAGTTTATAATTTTAAAATGTAGTAAATCCCTATAAATCGTAAAAAAATGTTATTTTTGGTCTTGAATGTTTTGTCTGACTGACTTTATATTATAGGTACTAGATTTTGCCCGCGAATTCGTGTGCGCGTAAACATTAACATGTATTTAATTATTTTTTCCGTTCACGTGGGCATTTCGAGAAATCCTCTTTAGTGTTCTGTTACACTAAGTTCACAGTTCATTGAGGACTACATTATATGTGGTACGTTATACTTCAGGGCCAGAGATTTTTATCTTTTTCACTTTCTTCCTTATCTTCTTCTGTGTAATTTTCTTTGTCAAAATCTTCACCTTTTTTTATTTTCATCTTCACTTAAATTATCTAAATTATTTGATTCTACGGGACCCTTTCTTAATAAAGTTCTCCTCAAGAATGTAATAAGAGCTATTACTCTTATAAAGGTTTTGCTCAAGAATGTTATAAGAGCTATTACTCTTATAAAGGTTCTGCTCAAGAATGTTATAAGAGCTATTACTCTTATAAAGGTTCTGCTCAAGAATGTAATAAGAGCTATTATTCTTATAAAGGTTCTGCTCAAGAATGTTATAAGAGCTATTACTCTTATAAAGGTTCTGCTCAAGTGTGTAATAAAACCTTAAACTCTCACCGAATGCTACTATTGGAGCTGAAAAATTACAAAGACTATTTGTCTTGTAACATGCACTTATAAGATACCATCTCCTATAACTGTCTTATAACGTACTCCTATAGTAAACTATAAAGCTTTGTTATAAGAACAAGTGATCTTGAGTTATTGCTCTCATAACACTCTTAATAAGAGCTTTTACTCTTATAAAGGTTCTGCTCAAGAATGTTATAAGAGCTATTACTCTTATAAAGGTTCTGCTCAAGTGTGTAATAAAACCTTATACTCTCACCGAATGCTACTATTGGAGCTGAAAAATTACAAAGACTATTTGTCTTGTAACATGCTCTTATAAGATACCATGTCCTATAACGGTCTTATAACATACTCATATAGTAAACTATAAAGCTTTGTTATAAGAACAAGTGATCTTAAGTTATTGCTCTCACAGCGCTCTTAATAAGAGCTTTTACTCTTATAAAGGTTCTGCTCAAGTGTGTAATAAAACCTTATACTCTCACCGAATGCTACTATTGGAGCTGAAAATTTACAAAGACTATTTGTCTTGTAACATGCACTTATAAGATACCATGTCCTATAACTGTCTTATAACGTACTCCTATAGTAAACTATAAAGCTTTGTTATAAGAACAAGTGATCTTGAGTGTAACAAGACTTATAGCTTAACCTTGTAGTACACTACAAGCCTATTTATAAGAACACGAGGTCTTGAGTATAACAAGACTTGTGGAATGCCAATATAAGAGCGAAAGTCTTTCTCAGTGCACTTACTAGACTATTATGAGAATTGGTAGTCTTATAATTTTGGTTATAGGACTACTTTGCTAGTTGGGTGTGGTTTGTGAAACCAATGGTCGGCCATGATAAACGTTATTAGGGTTCTGTGAGATAATCCATACTTAATTATTATAAATGCGAAAGTAACTCTGTCTGTCTGTCTGTTACCTCTTCACGCTTCAACCGCTAAACCGATTGCGATGAAATTTGGTATGCAAATAGTTAGGGTCCCGGGAAAGGACATAGGCTACTTTTTATCCCGGAAAAGCGCACAGTTCCCGCGGGAGCGCGATAACCGAATTCCACGCGGGCGAAGTCGCGGGCAGAAGCTAGTAATTTTATAAATGCGAAAGTAACTATGTCTGTCTGTCTGTCTGTCTGTCTGTCTGTCTGTTACCTCTTCACGCTTCAACCGCTGCACCGATTGCGATGAAATTTGATATGCAGATAGTAGGTTCCCGGGAAAGGACATATGCTAATTCTTATCCCGGAAAAACGCATAGTTCCCGCGGGAACGCGATAACCGAATTCCACGCGGGCGAAGTCGTGGGCAAAAGCTAGTAAACATAATAAGCAGCAAGATATATGTCACTATGCTTGCAATGTATTTTGCAAAATAAAACCTTTATTAACAATCCTTTTGCTAAAAATAAAATATATACGGAACCATTTTTGGACAAAGTTGTTTAGTTGACACAATGGTCGTTTATTCTAAATAAGTGCCTGTAGGACCTTTATATAACTTTTAGGTCCGATTAAAGTTCCCAAACCCTTTTATCTAACGTTTGTACAACGTTGTACCAATCAGTTGTATAAACGTTTGCACAACCTGTACACTGGCACCATTATGCGACGTTGCAGAATACAGTCGTATAAACGTTTACATATCTTATATTCTGGCACCATTATACGACGTTGCATAAAGAGTCGTATAAACGTTTACATATCTTATATTCTGGCCCCATTATACGACGTCGCATAAAGAGTCGTAAAAACGTTTACTCAACTAATTTAAAGGACCTTTTAGTTACAGGACTAAATCGTTGTATGAATTACGGTTATACAACGTTTTAGTTGTTAAGTTACTTCTATACGACAGTTATATAACCGAAAGTCGCATAAGGCAGGATTATAGGACTAATTTGTTTGTTGGGTAGCCCTCTCCATAGCCCTTTGAGCTACTTTGAATTGGTGGACCAATCTCATATGACCTATTTACATATAATTATTAATTACCTTGTCTACTACTACTACTACTACTACTACAGCCTATTTACCTCCCACTGCTGGGCACAGGCCTCCTCTCATCACGAGAGGGTTTGGGCTATAGTCCCCACGCGGGCCCATTGCATAACCTTGTCTGTGTGTATCTAACTAATATTTCCCCCTCTCCCACAGGACCGGAAAGCTCCACTACCCCACAAATGTCTGCGGGCCTCTGTTCGAGGAGGAGCTGGAGTTCTGGGGCCTGGACTCCAACCAGGTGGAGCCCTGCTGCTGGTCCACATACAGCATACACCGGGACACTCAGGTCAGTGGCGCCATCTACCAACGAACCATCAACCACAACAGCCTATTTCCATTGCTGGACCAAAGCCCTCCTCTCATCACGAGAGGGTTTGGGATATAGTCCCCACGCGGGCCCAGTGCGGATTGGGAACTTCCCAATCATCCATGAATTACTTCGCAGATGCGTGCAGGTTTCCTTACGTTGTTTTCCTTCATCTAAAAGCTCAGTGGTAAATTCAAATTGAATTTCGCACATAAGTAAACTTAGACGTGAGATTCAAGGATGATTGTTTTTTAGGGTTCCGAACTTCAAGAGGTAAAAACGGAACCCTTATAGGATCACTCATGTGTCTGTCCGTCCGTCTGTCATAGTCGATTTTCTCCGAAACTACTGGACCGATTAAGTTGAAATTTGGTACGTATATGTAAATTTGTGACCCAAAGACGGACGTGTAAAGAAAATAAATAAATTTTAGACACAGACCCTAATTTTGAAGGCTAAATTTTAAAAAATATTAATGAAGTTTTTCAAACTATATTGTGTGACATATCAAATGAAAGTACTTCTTATGAGGATCTCAAATATATTTTTTTATTTCTTTTTTGGTCAATACTTTTCGAGTTATTTAAGAAAATAGGCGAAAAATGACCATTCCCCCCCTTATCTCCAAAAAAAGTGGACCTAAAATTTTGGAAAAAATACGGAGGATAATTATTGACCTATAGATTACAGGAAAATTCTTAGGAAGTCCAAGGTATTTGAAATCTATCATATAAAAGAGCTTATCCTGTGAAACGGTTTGAAAATGACGTCATTGAAATAATCAAGCATCGGAACCCTGTCCACGCGAGTTTAATTCGCTTCTTGGCCGGTTTTTTTATTGTTTATATCCTTTTCGGTCGGTCTTTGATATTTTAACATCATCGTCGTTTCAGCCGAAAGACGTCCAGTGATGTATATAAGCCTTCCCCAAGGCGATCCACTCAAAGCGGACTTTTGTTATTCGCATCCACCGTATTCCCGCGACCTTCACCAGAGCCCTCTGATCTTTTATACAAACTATAAATTAAATAAGTAAACCTTGACGAAGCAAATTGTTTCGTATGATGAATAAACCTTTTAATAATCCATCAGCCAATTTCCCTGATTCCCATACTGGAACCCGAAATCTAATTAATAATGAACCTTTATCCTCGGGTGTTGCGAACAAAATCTACGGAAGTTGTAAATAAATTACTGATGGATTAAATAAATCATCTGCTCTGCGAGACCGCAGAGAATTTCACCTTTCAACGATTCAATAAGATAATACCCAGTGAACTTTTCAAAAATGTACACACACATTTACTTACTGATGAAAATAGGCCATGTCTAAACTCCAATTTACGGTACATACTCATTATTTCGTTAACGATTCTCACGAATCAAGCGGTTTACCGTCACGTCGCGGCCGCTACATTCTGTAGAACATAGTGCAAGAATTTTCCACATAAACTTCATTTTATTCTTATTACGTTTGTTCAGCGCCATCTATCGTTAGTGACTAAAACGTTCATTTCAACGCGAACTCCGCACTATTGGCTCTCCACAGGCTAATTGGTGTCTTTCATGTCTTGACCTGTATTGAATGCGGTACAAACTTAACTTTGCAGCTGGCGGTGGCGCGTAATCAACCTAATATAGTCTTAGCTAGTACTACATAAGGTTGTTCTAGTTTTACCTGTTGCAAAACATAACTTGGTGCGGCTTTGTTTTTCAACTAAGTTATTCTAAGTTTCAACAGTGGGTTTTTGGTTACCTACGCTGTTAGAGATAATCTACGACGAAAAGTCCCGCCTCTCTACAGTTCAAAACGCTTCAATGTATTTGGAAAGTACTTAAAAATCACCCACCAACACTCCACGTATGTGTGCGTGCTGAGACAGCCGTCAAACATGCGTTGAGAGTGTTGGTGGTGCTTTTGAACACTTTTCAAATACATTGAAGCGTTTTGAATATTGGAGGGGCGGAACTTTCTACAGTAGGTAGATTATCGAAATCGATATCTTTTCCTGTTCACTGAATGAGTTCACAAAGGTTACGTTGTTTGTATTATGTTTATAGTTTGTTGTGTATAAATGCTTCTCTGTCGAATTGGGCAACTGTAATGATAGATGTAAGTTTTTTAAATAAATAAATAAATAAAAAATAAAATCTCTACTACTCGTGTAACCGTTACAGTACCTAACTATACAGGTTTCGGCCGTTTGTTCAATACTGAATTAATGATCAATTAGAACCCGTATAATGATGATTTATAAAGCGGTACACCGTAGTGATTAGTATAAATAGTTAGCGGTCGTCTTGGACCGTTACAGGGTTCCTAAGCAATTAAGGCGACTACAGTCGCGGCAAGAAACCCGAGTTACTATCTTGGGGGAGAATTTAATCACTTTAGACTGAGGACGCGCTGTTTAAGATCCCATGTCATGAGAGTAAATTAAAATGTTATTCCGTCCCGGATCAAGGACTTCGTTTGACTGCGGAACCTGCGCAAGATAACTTGAAGCCAGCCTCACTGCGTTCCGGATCAAGGACTTCTATTGACTGCGGGACCTGTGCAAGATAACTTGAAGCCAGCCTCACTGCGTTCCGGTTCAAGGACTTCGATTGCCTGCGGGACCTGCGCAAGATAACTCGAAGCCAGCCACACTCCGCTCCGGATCAAGGAATTCGATTGACTGCGGGACCTGCGCAAGATAACTTGAAGCCAGCCTCACTCCGTTCCGGATCAAGGACTTCGATTGACTGCGGGACCTGTGCAAGATAACTTGAAGCCAGCCTCACTCCGTTCCGGATAAAGGACTTCGATTGACTGCGGGACCTGCGCAAGATAACTTAAAACCAGCTTCACTGCGTTCCGGATAAAGGACTTCGATCGACTGCGGGACCTGCGCAAGATAGCTTGAAGCCAGCCTCACTCCGTTCCGGATAAAGGACTTCGATTGACTGCGGGACCTGCGCAAGATAACTTAAAACCAGCTTCACTGCGTTCCGGATAAAGGACTTCGATCGACTGCGGGACCTGCGAAACATAACTTGAAGCCAGCCCCATTCCGTTCCGGATCAAGGACGTCGATTGACTTCGGAACTTGCGCAATGTTACCTAACCATCTCCATAGAGCGACATACGCGCAACAATCAAAGACTTCGATGGACTGCGGGAATCGCACAAGATAAGTTTAAGCCATCCTCACTCCGTATTGCCAACATCTCCACGTAGGGCGGCATACGCGCAACGTTCAAGAACTTCGATCCAAGAACTGAACTTATTATAGAAGAAGATAGACGATAGAAGATAAAAGCAATTTTAGTCATCCGAGTACGTTTTCTGGTTTAATATCTCAATTTCATGAGGTTTTACTATTTTTTGCATGAGAGGCGGTAGGTCGAACCACTAGGCCACCACGGCTTCAAGTTATCTTCGGGGGTTCGATTCCGGCTCGCACCTCTAAGTTTTCTAATGTGCGAAATTCAATTTGAATTAACCACTGTGCTTTACGGTGAAGGAAAACATCGTGAGGAAACCTGCACGCATCAGCGAAGTAATTCAAAGATGTGTGTGAAGTCCCCAATCCGCACTGGGCCCGCGTGGGGACTATAGCCCAAACCCTCTCGTGATGAGAGGAGGCCTGTGCCCAGCAGTGGGACGTAAATAGGCTGTAGTAGTAGTAGTAGTAGTAGTTACTATTTTTTATTTAGTTGTCTTTAAAAACTTCTCTTCGTTTTGAGAATATCGGTTAGTTATGGTATTATCACAGTGACTACGTACGACGTTACTGAATGTGCTATCGCTTTTCGTGGTTGGATGCTGGTCTATACGAAGTTAAGTAGAGATTGGAAATAGCGCAGAGCGGCGGGGCCAGTTTCTTAAATTGGGAGTTTGGGATTAAAAGTTAATTAGGATTGACTCTTAAGTGGTTTGTAGGTACATAAACATTGACCGTGCCAAGGTAAATCCATTCTAATATTATAAATGCGAAAGTAACTCTGTCTGTCTGTCCGTCTGTTACCTCTTCACGCTTCAACCGCTGGACCGATTCAGATGAAATTTGGCATGGACATAGTTGAAGTCCGGGAAAGGACATGGGTTACTTTTTATGACGGAAAAACGCATAGTTCCCGCGGGAACGCGATGTTTTATCCGGAGATGGTGAGTGAATCTTTAGCTCGCGTACTGGTACACACACATTTACAAGTGTACAGATGTCCTCGCACGCAAACAGTGACACTTCATTCGAATTGTTCTCGAAATCGTGCTTTCATAGGCCGTGTCCACCCTGTGTACGGCCAAAAACATGCTGAAAACCCTCCACCGGAGCAACGGGGCAATAGCGCGCTCGTTATTCGAAGACTCCTGTTTATTTGAGCAGCCATATTGAGCGCCGTCACATGACGCAGTTAGTTCGGGCCATTAAAAATGAGCTTTTTTTTTAATTAAGAAAAATAATCATCATCATCAACAGCCCACAGTAGTCCACTGCTGGACGTAGGCCTCACCCAATGCACGCCAATGAGCTCTGTCCAAGGCGTGCCGCATCCAATCTACACCGGTCACCTTGCGCAAATCGTCACTCCACCTGGCAACAGGGCGCCCTACACTTCGTTTGCCTTGTCGTGGTCTCCACTCTCAACGACTATCCGCAGTTCTCGCGATATGACCGGCCACTGCCACTTCAAAGAGCTGAGAAAAATAATATCTTGGGACATTTCACACATATTGACCTAGCCCCAAACTAAGCGACGCTTGTACTATGGGTGCTAGACAACGATATACCTATAAATACTTATATAGAGAAATACATACATATATGTCAATGGATTTTTCGCTATCTTCCTGGCCCCAAATGCATGCACCGAAGGCCGCTGCAAATCCACCTCGCCTGCGATATGATCCTTCAATATCCTTTATTGGAGCAGCGTGCTCTGGAATTGAGAATAATTGCTTCCGCGTTTACTGGGAACTATGCGGGTTTGCTTTGCTCAAGTAAACGAAGTGTTCTATTTCACAGTCCATACACGGACTGCTTACCAGACATACGGTAAATTTTCGCGGCGAAGTCGCGGGCAGAAGCTAGTATTATTATAAATGCGAAAGTAACTCTGTTTGTCTGTCTGTCTGTTACCTCTCCACGCTTCAACCGCTTGACCGATCTGGATGATGGAGATAGCTGGAGTCCCGGGAAAGTACATAGCCTACTTTTTATCCCGGAAAAACGCATAGTTCCCGAGGGTTACCCGAATTCCACGCGGGCGAAGTCGCGGGCAGTAGCTAGAGTTTTTTTTTATAAAAGCTACGTTTAGAGGTGGTGAATCATGAATGGGTGTCAACAATTCGCATAAACTATCGTTGAGACGGACGTTTGTTTAGTTTCGGCCGGAATTTCTCCGAAATTCGTGGTGTTGGTACATATTTTTTTCTTTATCCTATAATTCTCGTAATAAAGTTAATCGTACTACTACTACTACTACAGCCTATTTGCGTCCCACTGCTGGGCACTGGCCTCCTCTCATCACGAGAGGGTCTGGGCTACAGTTCCCACCCGGGCCCAGCGCAGATTGGGGACTTCACACACATCTTTGAATTACTTCACAGATGCGTGCAGGTTTCCTCACGATGTTGTCCTTCACCGAAAAGGTCAGTGGTAAATTCAAATTGAATTTCGCACATAAGTAAACTTAGAGGTGCGAGCCGCAATCGAACCCCCGACCCTCTGCGTGAGAGACGGTAGGTCGAACTACTAGGCTTCCACGGCTTTTTCTCGTACTTTGTATACATCGTCGGTAAAACGAAATGGCAAACAGAGCCACCCCAAAAACATTACTTCAAAGATACACTTTATTTTCCTTAAATTTCATAAGTCAGATGTTTCTTTTTTCTTTACGAATACTCAGAAGACGTCCAATGAATAAGCATTAACCTTTCAGACTGAGAAAAAATACCCCATCTTACTTTTACCGCAAAATCACTGGAAAATCGAACCTAAATGCAACAAGTTAAGGACAAAAAGACATCATTTTCTTTAGCGCAGTCATTATCGGCTCCATTTACATGGAAAGCGAGTGATTTTCAATTTTAGACCTTAATTTACTTTGATAGGTTTGAGTATTGATCAGTCTGTGGGTGGACTAACGAATTTCCGATGCAACGAGGCTGGTAATTTAATTGATTTAAGTCATTAAGGGTGATTTGTAAAATAAATAAGGAAAAGCGGTCTGTTTATTTAAAAGATTTTTAGGAAAGTCATTAACCAGCTATACAATGGGGGCTATCGCGTGTGAATTTGCCACTAGAGGCGCTAGTGTCGCGTGAGGTCCAATAACATTCACTTTTTATTGGTTTTGGCGGGCTTCGTGACATAAATCATAATTTCTTTAATTTACCTGTTGAAAAGTGATCTCCTTCGTGAAATTATCGCAAATATGGATTATTTGGCGATGCATGTGAACGCTTTGAAAAATAAAGCAATTTTTCCGAACAAAACGGAACTGCACAGCATTGCGGCATAGCTACTCGATATGATGATAGTTATTTATAATTAATAAACTCAATGAGATTCAAGATTTAAGACTTTGTTTCAGCGATGATCTTATAAAGTCGCCTTTGACAGCTATACCTCTGGACCTTAGTCAACAGTGGCGCCAACTGGTGAGCAAAGAAACGATAGTCCCCATTTAAGGCTGAATTACACCAAGCCGCTAACCTCGAATTAGCGTCTTAACCCACGTCAAATTCATAGAAATAATCTGAGTTAAGCGGTTAACTCGAGGTTATAGCGGCTTGGTGCAAATGGGCCTAAGAGTAACAGAGAAAAAATCAGCTAACTAGTAAACTGACTAATAAGTATTGACGCCATCGCCATTTAATAATCGGTCCTATTTTTACCCGACTGCGCACCGCAAAGGAGGCTAATGTGTTTAGCTGTCTATGTATGTATGTATTTATGTTTGTTCTTTTGTGGCACTGTCTGTAGAGATCAAACGCGTGGGTCGATTTTAATTAATCATACGTACGTCATTTTCATATTTTTAATACCATTGATTGGGAAACACACATGCCATTAGCTAGACAGTAGGTACCATCATATGTAGGTAGGTAGGTGTGTGGTCACTGTGGCCCATGAACATATAAGGGATCATATGATTTGGAATGCCTTGCCAACCCAGAGGCACAGAATATTTAATAGAACTACATACAAAATGGCCACGGAACCCGCCTGAATCTAGCCCGCGCCCAACTCGCCCTTACCGTCATTTGTTTCATCCGGAGATGGAGAGTGGATCATTGGCCCGCGTAGTGGTACACACACATTTACAAGTGTACAGACTTCCTCGCACAAACACAGACGTCCTTGCACGCAAACATTGACAATTCATTCGAATTGTGTTCGAGGTCCGCCGTGTGCCAGAGAACTAAGATTGAATTCCTCTATGCTGCTAATTTCACCAGTTCTCTTACCCATCGGAACACAACAGTGCGAGCACTGCAATTTCTAGTTTAGCGGGTGAGATGGTGGCCTAGTGGTTCGACCTACCGCCTCTCATGCAGACGGCATAGGGTCGGGGGTTCGATTCCAGCTCGCACCTCTAAGTTTACTTATGTGCGAAACTCAATTTGAATTTATCACTGAGCTTTTCGGTGAAGGAAAACATCGTAAGGAAACCTGCACGCATCTGCGAAGTAGTTCAAAGATGTGTCGTGAAGTCCCCAATCCGCGCCGGGCCCGCGTGGGGACTATAGCCCAAATCCTCTCGTGATGAGAGGAGGCCTGTGCCCAGCAGTGGGACGCAAATAGGCTGTAGTGGTAGTAGGGTGAGATGGTGGTATAGCCAATCGGACGGATCCTGTATCCGATCAGGCCAAGTAGTGAATAAAAGATCATCTTCGTTTGAAGTCAGATCCCTGAAACGTCTGTCCATTCGTAATTCGCTTCACGCAAATTTAGTTCATTCAAATTATAACATAAATAAATAATATCATGCAAATCCATCAAACTTCGGTAGTTGTAACAAACTGAAAACCACTTTAATTCAATTTTCATGTCTTCCTTCAAGTCCTTATTTGTAAGCGCTTAAAGTAAACTTTCCATTAAACTAATTGCAAAAAGCAAATCTTACTCAACTTGTCCGAAAGCATCTGTCTTAACCTTTATTGATTCAAGATAAGGTTGAATTTCTTATGATTCAAGTGTATGATTACGTTTGCACTTTACAGATTTGATCGGCACGTCAGATCAAAGAAATCTATTTTGGTTGGTCGGTTTATTTATGTTATAGTTGTAAATAGTTATGATATTCAAATGGAGATTTTTCCTATAATTTTATACGCGTGCATGTAGGTACATAAATCACCATACAATACTGTGTTAAGATTATAAATATTCAAAACCTACTTGTAAAAAAAATATAAAATTGTCGATAACTTTTCTTTCCGACATCCGATTTTAATCAAACATAACTCTAAAAAACCGGCCAAGTGCGAGTCGGACTCGCGCACCGAGGGTTCCGTACAAACCTGTAAGGTTTACAAAGTTCGTTCTTTACGACAATCGAGTCATAACTATGGTATTTTTATTGCAAAATGAAATTCATAACATTACAATGGGGAAAGATGGAGTAGCATAAATTTAAGACAAAGATCTTAAAAAATATATATTTTGTAATGTAACTAAAAATTTAAGGTTTTCGGAATTTTTCCTTTATGTGTGCTATAAAACGTTGCTTCATGCCAAATTTCAAGATTCTAGGTCGACTGGAAGTACCCTTTAGGTTTTGATTCCCTTGCGAGTACTTGCGAGTTTCAAAATATGCAGCTTAAATTGCTGTTTCTTTTGATTGCGTTGACATAGAAGTTTGATTTTGTTACAGCTTAAAGGTATTATAGACCTCAGTATTTGGTATGAATTTCAATTTAATACCTTTACGCGTTTATGAGGAAATGGGTAGTAAGGTTAAAATTATTAAAAAAATATATATCATGTGATGTAACTAAAAATTTATAGTTTTCGTAATTTTTCCTTTATCTATGCTATAAGACGTTTCTTCGTACCAAATTTCAAGATTCTGAGTTCACGGGAAGCACCCTGTAGGTTTTGATTCCCTTGCAAGTGTCGAAAATTTGCGGCATAAACGGCTGTATCTTTTGATTGCGTTGACTTAGAAGTTTGATTTTTTCACAGCTTCAAGGGACAGTAGACCTGAGTAATTGATATAAATTTCAGCTTCATACCTCCACGCGTTCCTGAGAAAAAGGGTCTTGACAGACGGACGGACGGACGGACAGACGGACAACAAAGTGATCCTATAAGGGTTCTATTAAAACACCGTTAGCTTTCGCAACACGACTAATTTTTTTATTAAAAAAGTCAAACGTGGTACAGGATGACAGTTAAGTAGGTAAGTACATAGGCCGTCGCTAGATGGCGTTAACAGTCTCATATTTTGATAACTACTCGTATTCTAACACCCCCACTTATCAAAATAAACTAAACATAGTTACACAGCAAAAAAAAAACTTAGAAACGGACAATGCCAAGCATATTCATAAATTTGTAGTGCTTTGTATGACTTAAACCTTTTGTTAGTAAATCAGCTGGCATTTCCTCAGTTGAGACATATGAAATGTTTACAAGTTTTGATTTTATAGCATCACGAATATAATGATACCTTACATCTATATGTTTTGATCTATTATTACTCTGATTACTTGATGCTAATTTCAATGCACTCTGGTTATCACAATGCAAGTTAATTACATACAGTTTTCCTGTAACTTCATGTATTAAATTTCTTAAATACACAGCTTCTCTAGAAGCTTCCGAGAGAGCCATGTACTCGGATTCCATGCTCGACAGTGAAACAGTTTTTTGTTTTCTACTCTGCCAGGAGATGGCAGACCCTGACATCATAAAACAAAACCCTGTATAAGATTTCCTGTCTAAAACATCGCTGGCGTAATCACTATCCACAAAACCTTTCAATTCCATACCATTATTACTATACTTCAAACAATAATTGTTAGTACACTGTAAGTATCTCAGTACTCGTTTTGCATAGCTCCAGTGTTCATGACTATAACATGTATTAAATTGACTAAGATAGCTCACTGAGTATGCGATGTCTGGCCGTGTTAACACTGCCAGGTACATTAAACTTCCAATCAATTTCTGATAAGGTACATCTGGCGAACAATTTTCAGCCTTATCAACATTTAACTTAGGTTCAATTGGAGTACTCTGAGGCTTGCAATCAGACATCTGAAATTTAGAAACTAACTGCTCAATATACTGCTGTTGATCTACAGTTATTACATTTTTATTTTTATCTAAATTGATTCTCATACCTAGATATTGCCTTACAGGCCCTAGATCTTTTAACTTGAACTCTGAGCTCAATACATTTTTCAATCTGTTTGTTTCAGTTTCACAATTTGAAAATATCAAAAAATCATCAACATACAAACCAACAATGATTTTAACTTTACCATTTGTCTTTGTAAACAAACATGGTTCATAGACACTATTTTTAAAACCTAATTTAATTAGACAGTCTTGAACTCTTTCATACCACGCTAGGGATGATTGTCTAAGGCCATAAATGGCCCTTTTTAGTTTTAAAACCTTTCCCCCACTTTTGTTTACAAAGCCCTCTGGGACAGACATGTATATGTTTTCTTTTAAAATACCGTTCAGAAATGCAGTGGTTACATCTAAGTGCGTAATACTCATTCCTATCTTTACACTGAGTGCAAACAGCAGCCTTAAAGTAGAATGACGCACGACCGGCGCAAATGTTTCCGTAAAGTCTATGCCTGGCTTCTGCTGGAAGCCTTTCGCCACGAGTCTAGCCCTAAAGCGTACATTATTGTCCACATCAAACTTTTTTTGTAACACCCACCTGCACTTCACAATTGTCACATCACCTGGGTTGTCCACAAGCTCCCATGCTTCGTTGTCCTCAAATGACTGCAGCTCCTCAGCCATGGCACGCTGCCACTGCTCCTTCTCGGGACCCTCAAGGGCCTCTGACAATGAAATCTCCTCCGAGGCTGGAACAGTACTGGAGACACAAATATTGCTAAAACCATACCGCTGAGGTGGCCTCCTCTGACGTTTGCTGGTGACATTGATATCTGGTTCAGGCTCAGGTACTGATGGTATCTGAACCGCTGGCTCAGTCTGTTCTGGAACATCACTTGTCGAGATTTCAGTCAGCGTCTCATTACCATCAGCGTATACCGAAGACTCTGAAGAACAATCAGAATGATCTTCAACTTCTGAAACATTTAGAGAGGGTTCCCCCACTGAAACTATACTCTCTTTCTGTACGCTGTTTGCTGATGACTCTCCATCATGAATCCAGATGGCCGGCTTTTCATCATTGTTTTCCCTGGCCTCTGATTCTTCTTCTAGCACAATGACATCTCTACTAGTGATAATACTGTTCTTAGAAGGATCATACACTCGGTAACCTTTGACATCTTCACCATATCCAACTAAAATGTGATGTATGGCTTTCTTATCCCATTTCAGCCTTTTTTCTTTCGGGATGTGAACCATCACATGGCTGCCGAATAAACGTAGGTGACTCAAATCCGGTTTTGATCCATACCACAGTTCATATGGGGTCTTTGTAAGTCCCGATGCAATAGATCGGTTTTTTAGGTAAACAGCCGTATTAGCCGCTTCGGCCCAAAATCTTTTGTCTAACTTTGCATCATACAACAGACATTTAGCCTTCTCTATGACAGTCCGATTGGCTCGTTCACAAAGGCCGTTCTGTTCTGGTGTGTAACTGTTTGACTTTTGATGTACAATACCAGAATTCTTCAAGTAATTTTCAAATTCATTACCACAGAACTCCCATCCGTTATCTGAACGTAATATCTTTATCTTCTTTCCTTGCTGATTTTCAACCACTGATTTAAATTCTTTAAATCTGCTGAAAGCTTCACTTTTCTGCTTCAGGAAGTAGATAAAAGTCATTCGACTATAGTCATCAACAAAGAGTAGAAAGTATCTCGCACCATTCAAAGAATTCTTCTCCATTGGACCACATAGATCGGTGTGGATTCTGTGGAGTACCTCTGTGCTTCTCTCACCTTCATGCGAGAAAGGTAACCTCGCTTGTTTTCCCTCACAACATGTGGCACATTGTGACTTGGTTATGTCAAAATGATTGTCATATGACAAACCAACTACAATGCCATTTCTCATTTTGTTCATGTCTTGACTGTTTATATGTGCTAATCTGCGGTGCCATAGCCTTCCACTAACTGTTGGGGCAGCCAGCATACAACTTTGTGTTTGTAACCTCAACTTATAAACACCATCTGTCAAATCGGCATTCGCCACCAAAACACCATCCTTGTTATAAATATAACAATGTTTCTCCTCGAAAACAACATTGTTTCCGTTTTTGATGAGCTCGCTTACCGAAAGTAAATTCGTTGTTAAAGTAGGCACACACAGCACATTCTTTACAGTTATTTCAACTTCAAGATCCGACACGATATCCACGTCCCCGGAACAAACAACCGGCACTTTAGATTCATTTGCTACTACGATTTCTGGTAAATACGGCGTTAAGTTCGTATTCTTTACCCAATCTTTATTCACAGTCATATGTGCGCTTGCTCCGGAATCCACGTACCACTCACTCTTATTAAACCTTCCGTTCAGAAAAACAACGTTAAATACACATTTATTCGTGTTGTTTCTTTTCAATAACGGGCACTGGCTTCTATAATGTCCATCTTCTTTACATTTATAGCAAGTAATAGTCTTTGTTGTGATTGTATCTGGCACCGGTTTTCTATTTGACATTGACGTCGATGACGGGCCGCCATTTTTCTTCTGCTTAGTGTTGCCATATTTACTCCTTGCTACGAATGCAGCTCCGCTAACTTCAGAGTCTTTTGAAATCTCCATGTCAAGTAATTTTGTCTTAATGATGTCAGCAGTTATCGTTATACCCGAATGTTCAATCGCCATGATCATCGGAGAATAACGTTCAGATAAACCTGCTAATAATAATGATCCCAACCATTCGTCGGTTATTGTAAATCCCGTGCCATTCAATCTTTGTGCCGTTTCGACCATTTGTGTGACATAGGTAGCCATCGAGTCACAATTATCTAGTCTGATAGATATCAAATGTCGAAGTAGCGTAATTTTTCTTGAAAAACCTGAGTCATCGTACATGGTTTTCAACTTTGTCCATAATTCCGCCGAACTCTTGGTATTTTTGATGTGCACGTATAAAGCTGGATCAATCGTCAATATTAACTTTGCCTTCGTCTTGGCGTCGTCCGCTGGCTTGATTTCAAAACCTGCCGTTGGTTTGATGTACTTGTCCATTCCATCCAACACCAACAAGTTCTCAGCCGCGAAACACCACTCGTCGTAATTTTCTCTGCCTTTTAGCCTCGGCACACTAGCAATATAGTTCGTAGCCATGTTTCCGCGAATAACGATCACCGAATTATCTATTTTAAACTAAAATAACTGATAAAAACGAGTAATAGCCCATAACCTATTAAAACACCGTTAGCTTTCGCAACACGACTAATTTTTTTATTAAAAAAGTCAAACGTGGTACAGGATGACAGTTAAGTAGGTAAGTACATAGGCCGTCGCTAGATGGCGTTAACAGTCTCATATTTTGATAACTACTCGTATTCTAACAGGTTCCGTTTTTTCCTTTTGAGGTACGGAACCCTAAAAACAGACAGACAGACAGAAAAGATTTCTAAAAATCGCTGTTTTGTGGTCTATCATACATCTTTAGACCCCCCGTTCCTTTTTAGGGTTCCGTACCTCAAAAGGAAAAAACGGAACCCTTATAGGATCACTTTGTTGTCCGTCTGTCCGTCTGTCAAGACCCTTTTTCTCAGGAACGCGTGGAGGTATGAAGCTGAAACTTATATCAATTACTCAGGTCTACGGTCCCTTGAAGCTGTGAAAAAATCAAACTTCTGAGCCAACGCAATCAAAAGATACAGCCGTTTATGCCGCAAATTTTCGACACTTGCAAGGGAATCAAAACCTACAGGGTGCTTCCCGTGAACTCAGAATCTTGAAATTTGGTACGAAGCAACGTCTTATAGCATAGATAAAGGAAAAATTACGAAAACCATAAATTTTTAGTTACATCACATAATATATATTTTTTTAATAATTTTAACCTTACTACCCATTTCCTCATAAACGCGTAGAGGTATTAAATTGAAATTCATACCAAATACTCAGGTCTATAATACCTTTAAGCTGTAACAAAATCAAACTTCTATGTCAACGCAATCAAAAGAAACAGCAATTTAAGCTGCATATTTTGAAACTCGCAAGTACTCGCAAGGGAATCAAAACCTAAAGGGTACTTCCAGTCGACCTAGAATCTTGAAATTTGGCATGAAGCAACGTTTTATAGCACACATAAAGGAAAAATTCCGAAAACCTTAAATTTTTAGTTACATTACAAAATATATATTTTTTAAGATCTTTGTCTTAAATTTATGCTACTCCATCTTTCCCCATTGTAATGTTATGAATTTCATTTTGCAATAAAAATACCATAGTTATGACTCGATTGTCGTAAAGAACGAACTTTGTAAACCTTACAGGTTTGTACGGAACCCTCGGTGCGCGAGTCCGACTCGCACTTGGCCGGTTTTTGGGTTCCGAAGTCCACAAGGAACCCTTATAGTTTCGCCATGTCCGTCCGTCCGTCCGTCCGTCCGTCCGTCCGTCCGTCTGTCCGCACTATTGCTCGGAGATGCTTAGGTCTAGAGAGCTGTAATTTGGCATGAATATGCATATTAGTTACGCTGACAAAGTGGTACAATAAAATTATGAAATATATTTTTTATAGGGTACCTCCCCTACTCGTAAAGTGGGGATGTAATTTTTTTTTCTTGCGTACCCCATGGTGCGGCATATCGTTAACTAAGTCTTAAAAAAATATTGTGGGTTTGTTAAAACCATTTTTTGCTTAAGTGATGCGTTTGTGAAAAATTAAGCTTTAAAGTGCTATTTTTTGTTAGAGTCACGTGTCCCCCCCCCCCTGCCAGCTAAATGGTGGTATTTGGATGGCTGAAAAAAATCACGGTTGTGGCATATATAACGTAGTTGAAAGGAAAACCATCACAGCTAAGTAGGCTGTACAAACTTACGAGTAATAGTCGACCAACTTATAATGATGATTTTTCTCGAGCGGCAGGGGCGTCGGGCGGGCACGTCATACCACAGGCTAGCTAGATGCTAATAAGTCTTAGAAAGGTACCGTGGGCATCCTCAACTTCGGAACCCTATAATTTGCGCGTGGCCCGACACGCACTTGGCCGGTTTTTTTTAACTTTTCTTTCTATGTACGGACACGCCGGTTTCTGCTCTTTTATTATAGTACTTATAGATAGATGAATATACAACACGGGATTTATTTTAGACTAGTTGGCCCGGTGAACTTCGTATCACCCCAAGGCGATTCCCATACAAAGTTATTTTTCTTTATTTTTGCTATCCCTTTGGATTTAGCCAGATTTTTTCTCTTTCTCAACCTTTCCTGAATTGTAGGGAATCAAATTTAAAAAACAGGCATTATGTATACCTGGGACAAACAGTCCAGTTAGGTAGGTCCAACTTCGAGAAAGAGGTCAATCGTCGAATCCGACTCGGCTGGGCAGCGTTCGGGAAGCTTCGAAGTGTCTTTTCGTCCAAATTACCGCAGTGTCTCAAGTCAAAAGTCTTCGACCAGTGTGTGTTGCCAGTGATGACTTATGGTTCCGAGACGTGGGCGCTTACGATGGGTCTCATAAGAAGGCTCAACGTCACTCAGAAGGCTATGCTCGGGGTTTCTCTGCGTGATAGAATCAGAAATGAGGATATCCGCAGTAGAACTGGGGTCACCAACATAGCCCGAAAAATTGCGAACCTTAAGTGGCAGTGGGCGGGGCATATTGCTCGCGGACTGATGGCCGATGGGGCCGAAAAGTTCTCGAGTGGCGTCCGCGAACCGGGAGACGAGCTGTCGGTAGGCCTCTAACTCCAACAAGATGGAGCGACGACCTCGTGAAGGTCGCGGGAAACCGGTGGAAGCAAGTAGCACAGGACCGGTCTGAGTGGCGAGCCTTGGGGGAGGCCTATGTCCAGCAGTGGACGTCTTTCGGCTGAAATGATGATGATGATGATGAAATAAAAAAAAAGGAATTAGACAAATCGGTCCAGCAGTTCTCAAGCCTTTTAGCAAGACTAACACACGGTGATTCATTTTGTATATAAATGTTTTCAATAATTAATACATTTTTGTAGCCGGACAAAGCCGTTTAAAAAAATGTAGCTCTAATATCTGCTTACACAATGTTGATTGTTATTTAAATTTTAAAACAGAATACCAAATGGAAAACTTTGCCCATTATCGTAAAGAAACGTTCACAGCGACTGCAAAATAGACGTATAAAATATAAAAGTCCACTTTATCCAGTGAAATTTCCCACAAAATGTAAATAATGAACATTTACTCTTTTTTCCCGAGGGACTTGTCAAACGGTTCTTTTGTAAAAAAAAAACCTAACACGTATATTTTTGCTGTGAATTAACGAAATTAACATTTTTAACTAGTTACCTAATTCTTACACATTGCAATTTACATATTAGCATCATCACTACGTATTGTAAAGTCCCTCGCCATCTGTTCGCGAACTAAACAACTACTTATCTATTGAACGGATTTTATTGCAGTTTTCACTATTAGATAGCGGGATTAAGTAGGAAGACTTTAGTGTATTATTTATATTGATCTACTGAGGTCACATCGAACGCGTGTGTAGCAACACTAGCAACGTGCACGCGCACTCATGCGTTGTATAGTAATAGTTCTCGTAAGACATGACACACCGCGTGCGTGCAGTCCTCGCGTTCAGTGTGGATTCGGCTTTTATGTATAATTTCATAGAATATAGGAAGCCGTGGTGGCCTAGTTGTTCGACCTACCGCCTCTCATGCGAGAGGGTCGGGGGTTCGATTCCGTCTCGCACCTCTAAGTTTACTTATGTGTGAAATTCAATTTGAATTTACCACTGAGCGTTTCGGTGAAGGAAAACATCACGAGGAAACCTGCACGCATCTGCGAAGTAATTCAAAGATGTGTGTTCAAAGAAGTTTAATTAAAAGAAGGCCCCAATCCGCACTGGGCCCGCGTGGGGACTACAGCCCAAACCCTCTCGTGATGAGAGGAGGCCTGTGCCCAGCATTGGGACGCTAATAGGCTGTAGTAGTAGTAGTAGTAGTAGGCAGTGATACTTAGGTACCTATACAAATGAACCAACATGATCGCAGCAACAAACAATAATATGTTTATTGCTTACATAATTTAACCAGATAAGAAACGGTTTTAACTGTTATTACGCATTGCGTTAACGGTTGTAATCATTATCGGGTTAACAACGACATACTCGTAACTGTGGCAGTCGTTAACAGCCGTTTAACTTGTTTATCTGTCTATCGCTTTGTCACTAGATTACACGGTAGTAAAACTGGATATTATTTCAGGTATCTAGGTAGGTACTTGTATGTATGTACTTAGTAGACTGGAAGAGACTTTAGCCCACTTGCCTTAAGCCCTCTTTATCGACGGTTTAAGCCTCTTTCTTAACTTAGGATTACCCAATGGGGGCTATCGCGTGTGAATTTGCCACTAGAGGCGCTAGTGTCGCGTGAGGTCCAATAAAATTCACTTTTCACTGGTTTTGGCGGGCTTTGTGACATAAATTATAATTTCTTCAATTTACCTGTTGAAAAGTCAAATCAAATCAAATCAAAATTTATTTATAACTATATAGTTACATGTCAAATATTTACATTATAAAACTGTATATAAAATAAATAGGTACATCATTAAACTGTATATGATATGATATACCTGATACCTGAGGTTTTTTCTATTCGTTGGCCGGCAGGATACTGGAAATTGTATCCTTTTAGTTACATTTTTATTATTTTAAGTGTATATTATACGTTAGTGTATATTATATTATATATTTAGTTATTTTTTGTTTTGTATATTTTTATGTCTGATGATGAATTTTTTTATTCAGGTAGTGATGTTAGTTCTGATTTTCTCTCTGCAAATTCTCTCGACTCTTCTTTAAACCTTAGTTCGTTAGTCTCGAATGAATTTAAGGATTTAAAAGCTTTCAATGTTTGTCATATAAACGCCCAAAGTGTACCTTCGCATTACAGTGATCTTCTTGATACTTTTCAGTCGGAGTACGTAAGCGCTGTTCTTGTTTCAGAAAGTTGGTTTAAGCCCTCGCTGCCTTCCACCTCTTATCCACTCCCAGGTTTTGTTTTGGTCAGAAATGATCGCATTGGCAAAGGTGGAGGTGGGGTCGCCATTTATCTGAGAAGTAATATTCCTTATTCTATCATATCTGCCTCTCCTTCTTCTTACTCGGGTAGTGCGGAATATTTATTTCTTGAGGTGAATGTCATGGGTGTCAAGGCTGTTCTTGGTGTTGTCTACTGTCCCCCTGCAATTGATTACTTTGCTGACCTTGAGCAAGTATTGGAATCAGTCAGTGCGGGTTACTCACATCATTTGGTTCTGGGTGACTTCAACACTGATTTGTCTAATAACTCACTTCGCTGTCAAAAACTGTTAAATTTGGTTCAATCTGTTAACTTTTCTATTCTTACTCTTGACGCTACGCATCATTCTGCGACATCTGATTCCTGGCTTGACCTTATTCTTACCTCTTCTCCTTCTCTTATTATTAAGCACGGTCAGTTTGCTGCTCCTGGTTTTTCCCATCATGACCTCATTTTCGCTTCTTATCGTATTAAGCCCCCTAAGCCTAAACCGGTATTTATTTACATGCGTAACTTTTCAAAAATCAATCAGGAAGCTTTGCTGGCTGAGGCTGCTGGTGTGGACTGGTCCCCTGTTCTTGAAGCGGTAACTGTTGACAGCAAGACCGATAATTTTAACACAATTGTTCTGGGGATTTACGACAAGCATGCACCAGTGCGGGCGGTAAGGGTCAAGCGTCCTCCGGCTCCTTGGATTACCAATGGAGTTCGGATGGCCATGAGGAAAAGAGACCGAGCGTTTAGGATCTATAAACGCGACCGCTCTGATGAGAACTGGGCAATTTTCAAGGTTGCTCGTAACCGTTGTAATCAGATGGTGCGCACAGCCAAGCGACGCTATATACATGACAATGTCTCTTCGGCTTCCATGGCTGATGTCTGGAAATTTCTTAGGTCGCTTGGTTTAGGGAAACCTGCTAATAGTGTCAATTGTTCGTCCTTTTCTCTTAATGATCTTAACTCTCATTTCTCCTCTGTACCTTGTATTGATCCAGGTTTAAAAGCCACTACTTTATCTCATATTTCATCCTTCCCTTCTCGTTTGCATGATCCTTTCCATTTCTCTTTTACTTCTCAGGGTGACGTGAAAAGAGTCATTGGCGCTATTAAATCTAAAGCTGTGGGATGTGATGATGTTAGTCGCATAATGATAACTCTTATTCAAGATTGTTTACTTCCGATTATTACTCACATCATCAACTTTTCTCTCTCCTCTGGGGAATTTCCAACTCTTTGGCGCAAAGCCCATGTTATCCCTTTGCCCAAAATCGCTAATCCCTCTTCTCTCAGCAATTTTAGGCCTATTTCAATACTTCCTTTCCTTTCTAAGCTGATGGAGGCTACGGTTCATAAGCAACTCTCAGATTTTATTTACTCTCATAGCCTCCTCAGTCCTTTTCAGTCCGGGTTTCGTCCTAGTCACAGTACCTGCACAGCTCTTTTGAAGGTCACTGAGGATGTGAGGCGTGGCATGGAGAATGGCATGGTCACTGTACTCGTTCTTATTGACTTTTCTAATGCTTTTAATACTGTTGACCATGACATTCTTCTGGCCTTTCTTAAACACCTCAATGTTTCACCTGTAGCTCTGTTGTGGTTTTCTTCTTACCTCCAGGGTCGGCAGCAGGTGGTTCGCGTTGATAAGTCTTTCTCTGATTGGTGTGATTTGACTGCTGGTGTACCTCAAGGCGGAATCCTCTCTCCCTTACTATTCTCCATCTTCGTTAATTTCATTACGTCCGATCTCTGCTGCGCGTATCATCTGTATGCTGACGACCTTCAGTTATATGTCCATTGTGGTGTAGCTGATCTGAAGTGCACTATCGATAAGATCAACGCTGACCTTCAGCGAATATATGACTGGTCTATAAGATTTGGCCTGTTTGTTAACGCTTCGAAGTGCCAGGCTATTATCGTTGGTAGTTCTGGGCAGTTATCTAAGTTCAATGTCGATAATGTGCCTCCGCCGACTTTTAATGGCGTCGGTATTCCCTTTTGCTCTAGTGTTAAGGATCTAGGACTTTTCATTGATAACTCTCTGAGTTGGAGAACACATGTTGCTGAAGTTAGTCGTAAGGTCATAGGATCTCTTCACGCTCTTAACAAACTCAAGCACTTTCTACCTGTCAAGACTAAGATCTCTCTTGTGCAGTCCTTAATATTTCCTATTATCGATTATGGTGATGTGTGTTACTCTGATGTTAATGAGGAGCTTCTGAATAAACTTGATCGCCTTCTTAACTGTTGCATCCGTTTTGTTTTCTGCCTTCGTAAGTTTGATCACGTATCTTCCTTCCGATCTCAGCTTGGGTGGCTCCCCATTCGGATACGTCGTAGTACTAGAGTGCTTTGTTGTTTGTATAATATTCTGTATGACCCTCGTTCTCCTAATTATCTCAAATAATTTTTCACGTTTCTGGGGTCTACCCACATTCGTCAGTTGCGTTCTGCCGAAAACCTTACCCTGTCTATTCCTTTACACCGTACTGGTTTTGTTTCTAATTCTTTCTCTCTTCGGGCGGCTCGTCTTTGGAACGATCTTTCTCTCAGGATTAGGCAAGCTCCGAGCCTGTTTGTATTCAAAAAGCATGTTCGTTTATTTCTATCGAATCAGAACTGAACACCTACTCTTTTATTACTTGTCGCTTTTTTCGTTTGTCATCATTCTTATTATATGTTATATGTATGTGTGTTTATGTATTTACTTATATTTATGTATATTTATACTGTATATTATGTGTGTAGTTTATTTATTTTTATTTAATTTGCTTCTATATGTTATATTTTTACAGTGTGGCTACTTGTAAGTAGCCTCTATTGCACCGCCACAACATTTTCCATTATGTCCAAAGGTTTAACTGGTAGAGAATGCCTTATGGCATTAAGTTCACCTTTTGTATTAGTTTTACTAATGTGCAATAAAGTTTAAATAAATAATAAATAATAAATATAAGTTAGATAATTACATTTTATTCTTAAAATAAATTGATTCCACCATTTTTTATTAATTATATTATCAGATCTATTCATTAAAGAACTCAGATAAGTCATAGAAATTACACTGTGACAACCATTTCTTAAGTCTTGTTTTAAAATTATTGGAGGAAGATGCGTTCCTTATGTTTTCCGGTAGTTGGTTATATATTGAGATCTAAATATGGATTATTTGGCGATGAATGTGAACGCTTTGAAAAACTTCACTACATTGCGGCATAGCTACTCGATATGATGATAGTTATTTATAATTAATAAACTTAATGAGATTCAAGATTTAAAACTTTGTTTCGGCGTCGAATCTTATAAAGACGCCTTTGACAGCTAGACCTGACCTTAGTCAACTTAGGTATGTGACTTAGTAAACGGAATTAGTCAATCAGTAGTTTAGGGAAAATGTTTAAAACATTGGTTTATTATCAATTGGAAAATCATCCACTACATTCCATTACGTACCTAAAAGAAGAACTGTCCAACTTGGAATCTAAAATCTAGCTTTAATTTTTGATCCAATGTTCAAAAAAACTAACCGTGTGCGTGAATTTAAATTTATTCAAAGCTTCTACGAATGATTTAAGTTCGGCAGATAATAAAATAGCGGAGTCATAAAATTTGAACGTTCCGTTCTGAACTGCGTCTGCGCCGATTTTATTTTATTTCCCCGTAAACGTGGGTTGCATTGTTTTTCGGAGCGCCCATTTGTGATTTATTTGTTTGTTTGCATGTTTTCTAAAGACCGAGGTAGGTAGTATTATACATTTTCATGCCAAGGCAAGACAGATGCGGGGTTTCAAAACTCCTGAGATTCTATATTGTAGAAACAATAGTACCTACTACAGGTGTTAAAAAGGTATTAAACACGCTAAACCCCTGTTTGCTTTTAATGGTGGTAGGGCCTAGGGCTAGGTCCGTCCGGGGTGGTACCACCGTCTTTCTCCGCTTAAGGCCGTTCACTGACCCAGCATCGTCAAATTGCTCATGTTAGATCATACTTTTCTATGAAATGTTAAAAGTTAAAATTATGAAAAAAACTCATGTTATATTTGATTATATCATCCTTACATTGACAGCTTTCGTTACACGTTTCACGAAATTTCGCTCGATACAATTTAATTCTAAAGTAACCCCTAACTCGGACCTCTAATCCAACTTTACTCCAGTTTATTATATCAAACAGTGTAAAACTAAATATAAAAGAAAAATTATCCATATTATATGCAATTGCATACATTGACAGCTTTACAAATGCCATGTTTTTAGACGGTATTTTTATAGAAATTAAAACGCGTTAAATACTAACTAAATCAGGCGTTCTGTGCGTAGCGCTTTCTCTTTCACTCGTTGCACGAGTGACAGTGACGCCTGAGCTGGGTATAGGAACGGCCTTAACTGCCGCTAAATAGCAGTTCTCGCACTGCTGTGTTCCGGTAGGGGGTTAAGGCAGCCGGTGAAATTTCTGGCACAGAGGCATTCCATCTTAGGCCTCCGGGTAGGCAACGCATTCGAAATCTTATGGTTTCTTAATGGGAGATCATAGGATTTCGGTGTCCATGTTCTTACAAGTAATTCTCACAACATATAAAATATGCAATGGAACTCTAGTCTAGAAAGTATAATCCAATTATTTTCTCTGGCAAGTTAAGTTGCTCGCAGGAAATGAAGTTGCCACAATTTACAGTGGCGTCCAATCAGCTTCTTCCCTCAAAGTCCCCGTGTTCTAGTATCATGCTTTTTCACGCTACGTTGCATTTGAGATGCCAGGAAAATAGTTTAGGATCGAGCAGTATAATTATCTATATGGTAGAATCCATACTAATATTTTAAATGCGAAAGTAACTCTGTCTGTCTGTTACCTCTTCACGTTTCAACCGCTGGACCGATTTGGATGAAATTATGTATGGAGATAGTTGAAGTCCCGGGATAGGACAAGGGCTACTTTTTATCCCGGAAAAACGCATAGTTCCCGCGGGAACGCGATAGCCGAATTCCATGCGGGCAAAGTCGCGGGCAGAAGCTATAGTTATCTATATGGTAGAATAAGGAATATTAAAGGTTTTGGACATAAAAAGTTTCCTAGTGGTGAATGACTGCGATATGTCATTCTGAAGAACGGTGACAAACACAATGTAAAAAACTATCGTGGTATATCTAAATTATCCTTAATCCCTAAAATGTTTGAAAAGATTATTTACGATCAGCTTTTTCCGGCAATAAGACCCCTCATCAACATGGTTTTGTCAGTGGACGCTCAACTGAAACCAATCTATGCGAATTTCTTGACATCGTTTTGGAGGCGATGGACAATGGTTATCAGGTGGACGCAGTGTATACGGATTATTCGAAGGCCTTCGACAAAATTTGTCATGAATTGTTAATTAAAAAGCTCGAAGCAATCGGTATACACGGCGACCTACTTCGGTGGCTCGAGTCCTACCTTCAAAACCGAACACAAGCTGTATAACAGTAAAAGTTTATTTGTCTACTTTTGTACCAATTACATCAGGGGTCCCTCAGGGACTTCAAACCCTCTCGTGACGAGAGGAGGCCTGTGCCCAACAGTGGGACGCAAATAGGCTGTAGTAGTAGTAAGAGTGTCTGAGTGACAAGTTAGCCCACTTATATGGAAGCTAAAATTCAGTTAAAGTTCTTCATACACAAAAGTTATCGCTTCACGATATTGTCTAGATTATTGTAACCTAGTTCTCTGTTCCTTTGTGAAAGGATGATTGGACCTAACAAAGACGCTCTTATACCTTTTTTGAATTGGAAATTGATAAAGCGGCATTGGGGGTCGACCATGTGTAAATGTAACGTGGAACGGGTCGTCCCTTGTGTTTCAGGATCGACCCCCGCGTAAACACTTACACGGGGGAAGGAAGGATCACAATCATCCGGAGAAAAATGGCCCGTCAAAACGGGTGCCCGAACAGCTCGGGCACCCGTTTGGCCTTCATTATAAAGAGGCGTTATTAGCATATTGGAACGTATTTTCTAATGTCACTTTGCTCCATATATTTTGACATATTCTGTTAGGCACTGTTTGTCCATATGTTATTACTTATTACAGGTCAATGCTGCTATTGATCGACCATTTTAATAGAATATACGTATATAAGTCATACAAAGTTCAAAAATAAAATATTATAAGTATAAGAAATTAGTTCTGGTAGGTCACGATAACCTAAGAGTGAATATAACTCTAACGATTACCACGTTACAAGTTACGCTTGGAAAGCGCCTCGACGATTTTATCGTAGCTGGATAGGGTCGAGATTCGCTTCAACATGACAGAGTTGTGCGTAAACGTAAATTGGCTACTATAAAATAATGCTCTCGGAGCTTAAACTCAAGGGTATTTGGTGTTTACTATGATTCGCATAGAAATAGTTGCTCGCTAATTAAAATAATGTTATGCACACGCTCGTAAATTCCGTGTTATGGCGCAGACGATTATGTGTACATTTACCACCCTCGTGCTTTTTCATTACGGCTTTTAAAGGAATTTGGGTCAAGGTGATGGAAATTTTGCATTTTCTTTATTTATTTATTTATTTATTTAAGGAGAACCAACAGCTTAACTACAACAGCATAAGATACTTAATTAAAAACAAAAAGCAAATTATAGGATCTCACAAATAGCGACAGCATATTATGTTAAAACTAACTTATAGTAAACGCGCACTGGAAACTGAAAAACGGTAAAAACTCATAAATACCTACTCACTACACAATATTAACACAGGATAAACCTCCACCCGTGACACTCATGAATTATTCTAAAGTGATGTTAACAATTATTCTATGATTAAACAAAATCTAAGTAGAAAAATTAATGGAAAGGAGTAAAAACAGAATAACTATTCATGTTTCTCACTGAAAACACCTCGACACTAAGCTTCGCCTTACTGAAGTAGTTTTACAGTTAAACACATCAATATCCTGCTCCTTTGTAAGATTATTCAACCCTCGACTAGCGCGGCACAAGAAACTGTTAGCTCTGTAATTCGACGATGCACATTTTACATTTTATCAGGAAAGAACATCGTTGGTGTGTAAATAAACAAAAAATCTTACCGTGTTTGGCACTTGGTACAACATAACATTTACCTACTATTTAATAAAGAATGCTCTGCATTATCAACGCAAAATATTACCTTAGACACGCCGAATTTCACATCTTATTTATTTTCACTTTGATCAATCACATAGAGATAATACGGTGAATACATGAAATAAACATCGGCGGAGTGAGTAAAAGGGTCGAACCTTTTGGTCGACATGAGCATACATTAAATCTCTGATAAACTGAGATAGGGACCGTTTAGAACGGATAACGAATTGCGGATAAAATGACGAATGAGGAATGTGCCATATTTGAATTGAAACCAATAGGCAGTGGGGTGAAAAAAACGACTAGTGCGGTAATAGTGGCTTACAATTATAGTTGAAAAAAGAACTATTCAGAAAGAGGCATTTAAATAACATGTCCATACTAGCTTGATTGATGAAGACCTACATTATACACAATAAAAAAGTTAATTAAAAAAAAACAAAAAACCCGACTGCGTAAAAACTAAAAAGAAAAAAACAAGACTACTTAGTTCAGTAGTAGCTAGGATTATGTTAAGTAATTGATTGCTATTGAGGAATCTAAAGATGCCTACTATCGGGACCCATTATTTGTAACATTTTAACCTAGATTTTAAATGGGTCCCGACTGTAGGCGCATCTTTAGATTCCTCAATAGCAATCAATTACTTAACATAATCCTAGCTACTACTGAACTAAGTAGTCTTGTTTTTTTCTTTTTAGTTTTTACGCAGTCGGGTTTTTTGTTTTTTTTAATTAACTTTTTTATTTTATTATTTAGTTAGGGATTAAAAGACCGTAAATTCCGCAATCTCTTGTC